>JADRCG010010526.1:2233531-2260932 GCA_019844195.1 Rhabdomys dilectus | reverse complement strand
ATGTGTGTGTGTGTGTGTGTGTGTGTGTGTAGATAGATAGATGATAGATAGATAGATAAATAGACAGATAGATATTAGTGACAAGTAAGGAATACAGAGAAAAGGTGAAATACCATTTCCAGGAGAGAGCAAACCAATTGGTAATAGTATATTAAATGATCATTCTTGAAAAAGTGCATACAAGTAACATTATATAAGTTATATATATGCATATAACAACAATTGATAAAAAGTAGACTGTAAATTTCATAGAAAACACAAAACAGTAAATGGAAGTGTTTGGAAGGAGAAAATAGAACATGAGATGATGTAATTATCACAAAAAAAAAACCCAAAATAATTTTTGAGTGAATAAAATTTTAATAAGATGAATTTTAGCTGATATTGAAACATAAATGTTATTCCTATTTATACTCTAAAAAGATATTGTAATGTATGTATATGTGTGAGAGAGGAGTTTTAAACTACCTTTACACTATTGCATCTCTCTTTTCTCCTGACCCGTGATCCACTAAAGACAATGAGGCAAAGGATAGAGTCAGGTTAGTTGTATATTATGGTAGCCACAGAGCAACATCGTGTGATTTGTGTAGTATTTTATTATCACCATGTGAGTATTTAAAGAAGACTATTTATATTATATTTATTAATATCTTTTTGTTAGAAAAATGAGATTTCTTTCCTCAAATTGAAGAGGCTCCAAAAATTCATAAGCTAATTTTAAGATATATGAGTTGTCTGTATACCTTCCAGAATTTTGATACAACCATAACTTAAGAACTTACAAAAACCTTCATTTTGTTTTTCATGACTGGTATCTTTGAAAATAACTAAAATTTCTTCATTCATTTTCTTTCCATTTTATTATGTTTTAAATTTTAAGTACACCATAGTGTTATATTTCTTAGATTCTCTGAATGCAATTGAGATGTGAATGCTTCTGCAGGCACACACTGTTCTCACCCTGAAAGTGTCTCTTCCCTCTGCCATTAGAGCAGATTTCCATAATTCCCATCTGCTTTATTCTAATTTTACCTCACATATATATTGCTGCCTAAGTTACTCTTTCAGAAGAGAAAGAAATGGATAAATTTTCTATAGATACTTCAAAACTATTTTCCTAATTTAAAATGGTGTCTAAGCACTATTCTGTTTCTCTTTGTGAATAATCTTTTGAGGGACCAATGTTTTTTAACAAAACTTTGGAAATTTTTAAACATCATCCTATCTTCTGGTTAACTATTTGGTAATATTACCATAATTTCAGGAAACTAGGTTTCTCCATTACCATCAACTTTGTTCTCCCCTACTCCGATTCTATCTCTCCCCCTCCTTCCCACTCTCCCTCCCCCTCTCTATGTGTGTGTGTGTGTGTGTGTGTGTGTGTGTGTGTGTGTGTGTGTTCTGGTGGGTTTAGAAGGTTCTTTCTTATCCACTTGAAATCTATTTATCATAGCCATGTATGATTCACACTCCTCTAGGTTTCTTTTTGTCCACAAGCCTGAGCTTTGTACTGCATAAATTATATATTTAAACAGATCATCATGGAACCTCTGTATTGTAAATCCTATATCCTTCCAAGATTCCAGTTAGCCCAGTATTTTCAGTTCTTGCTTTATCTCTATAATCACATTGTTAAATTCTGTATTTTTCCTCAAAATTTCAAATATATTGCTTTCCTTAAAGTCACACACACAGCACACAAACAATACACAAAACACACAGGCATATACACACACAGGGACACACACACACAGGGGGGCACACACACACACACACACAGAGAAAGAGAGAGAGAGAGAGAGAGCATAAATTACCTTTTTCCAACATGTCTTTGATTTCCAGAGATTATTGAATTTTTTTTAGACAACTGCTGTCTGTTGTCTTTTTACATGATCCCTAAGTTAAATTAGATAAAAATGATTTCTACAGAATTTTAACATTTATCATAGATAACACATAGAATTATACACTTTCATAAATATGATTTATTGCCTTACAAATCATATTTCCTTGAAGAAAACCTAATTAACTATGCAAATAGATTTTTTATAATAAATCTACAGCGAAAGCAAAAATATTACCAGAATCCTTACCCAGTAAGTATATGAAATAAAATTTAGTAAATATATTTTATGAAGTTTAATTCTCCCTATATCCCTTTGATGCTCATTAGCTTGCATGTGGCTTCAGGCAATAATATCTCAACTGATTTCTAACACACACCGCCTGTTCTTTGTCATTTTGTTTGATGAGAGTTCTCAAATAAATACTACTTTCAGCATCATAAACTGAACTCTCTGTGTAGCTACTTTATCATACCACAGTCCTTGCTGTCATTTAGATATTTTCCTTTCTCAGAAATTGTCATCCATTCTCTAGTGTAAAAATAAGCAATACTATAATATCATGTTACTGTAAAATACATAAATGTTAATTGTCTTTAGGTCACAAACAGTAATTTAAGTCATTGTGGTATTCCTTGACTTCTCCATGGAGAGATGCACTTTCTATCTAGGTTCTGAAGATTCTATCTTCAAACTTGTCTACTTTAACACCCTAGAAAATTCTCTAGATTTGTTGAAGGTCTGTCTCACAAGAATGATTTCAACTTATTTTTATTTCCTTTCCCCATCTTTTTATCTTCTTAATAACATAACATACTTAACATAGTTACACTAATGATGTGATATTGTGACACTGGAATATGTTATCATTGTCTAATACATATTTTGGATTATCCCATTAAGTATATAGTTGAAATTATCGATTACCAAAATTTTTTCTCAGCAATCTGTTCTCTTTGCCAACAGAGCTAACACCCCAAAGCATATTCTAATAATTAGTATTGTACACTTGGAATTTTGCCACTATGATATGTTAAATTAAAAGAAATCTGTAATTTAAAAAGATAAGTATAATTTTCTGCATATTTTAGAATTCTTCAAAATTTTCTTGAGGTCTGCAAATTTTTAGCTTTTGAAAAAAAGAATCAATTTCAGCATTGGAACTCAATGTATCAATGTCCTTTCATAAAACACAGTGACAAAATCTGTTTCACAGGGGAGCAAAGAACAAGTATAAATTTATTTGTTTAGACTTGTTATATTCTTATAAAGAATAAGTATAAATTTATATTGATAAATTTATTTATCAATAAATAAATTAGCTAAGTTTCTGTGGGGATTCCCACTTGAATCTGAATTGTTCAAAATGTACGCCAAGGAATCAGTAAAAAAATGTGTTTCAGTGAATATCTTTGAGACAGAAGAGTAGAAGTTAAATATTTATTGACTGGCAACCTTTTTTACCAACTTATCTTAAATGTTTGACCCAAAGTAATCTAACATGACAGCATTCCAAACTATAGTGTAAGGTGTTTTGTGTGTGTGAATGTGTGTATGCACATGTGTATGTGAACCTGTGTGTATATGCTGACATGATAAAGGGAGCTGTGTAAGAATAAGGAAACATGAGTCATTTCCTATCAAGTGTTTTCATCTTTCACTACAAGGAGATATATTGTAATGACTGTTACTTCTCCCTTCTTTTCCTTGCTCCACCTTTGAGTTGAACATCATTTTGTAAACAGTGTTTTCAGTTGAGAATACAGCTGAGATCTTACCTAGCATACACAAGGTACAATTGTTCATCCAAAGCATTAAAAGTAACAGTAAAAACGAGTGAAAATTAATAATGCTAGTTCCTCGGTTTGTTGATTTTAGTGTTTGTCTTTTGTAATCAAAGTCATACCTTGAGGATTGGGACTTGGGTAGAGATTAAAAAATTACATAGAGATATTGACTACTCAAACTACATAGTCTAATTATGAGCATAACTTTTTCTTATGACCAAACAAATTTCTTTACTAGTCTTCATTATTCTCCTATTTGTTCCACAGTGAAAAAAAAATCTTACTTTTCAATAAATTGTTTGTTAAGGACAACAGTTTTCTGCCTTCTTTTTTCACCTAAGATAATATAGGCTATTTTCATCTTTAGTTAATCAAACAAAAAGATTGCTGTTAAAAATGCCATGCTTGAAGTGCATTCCTTCAGCCACATGATGCTAAAGATAGTACCAGTAGATTGTTACTTTGCAGTGTTGTGAACATTTTAAAATATAAAACTATGTGTAACATAAAAATTATTAAAGATATAAAGACCATGGATTTTAGAGCATGTAAGTGTGAGGTACATGGAAAGTATTTGGGAAAGGAAATGAAGTAATTATATTTTTAACTTTGAAAAATCAAAATTGAAAACAAACAGAATTTAACTATATAATACTATATTAAATAAAACTGTTGAATAAGTATAATGAACTGAGAATGAAGATTATAATGGAGGAGTGAGGGGGAGAACTTAAGGAGCTGAACGGGTTTGCAACCCCACAGGAAGAACAATATCAACCAATCAGACCCCCCCCCCAGAGCTCCCAGGGACTAATCCACCAACCAAAGAATACACATGGAGGGACCCATGGCTCCAGCTGCATATGTACCAGAGGATGGCCTTATCTGGCATTAATGGGAGGGAAGGCCCTTGGTTCTAGGAAAGCTCGATGACTCAGTGTAGGGGAGTGCCATGGTTATAAGGAGGGAAGTGGGTGGGGGAGCATCTTCATAGAAGGAGGGGGAGAGGGATGGAATAGGGAGTTTGTGGAGGCAAGGGGAAAACATTTGAAATGTAAATAGTAAAATATCTAATAAAAAAAAAAAGGAAATAGTTTCCCAGAAATGCTAGTTTCTCAGAAAATTAATTAGTATTTGTTAGACAGCACTGGGACTTATTGAGTAATACAAGCAATAATAATGATAATGATAATGCATATATATACACTATATATGCAATATACATATACAATATACAATATATAATATATATATGCAATATATATGCAATATATATATGGTGCTCTAATTCTACAACCAACTGTAGCTGTTCAAGAACAGATTATTTGAAAATGTCATTGGAATCAAAATGTATCGACTTGCTTTGCTTAACCTGGGTTAAATTGTACTCTTTTACCTATATTTACACACATAGAGACTGAAGAGACCTGCATACAGTAGAGTGCTCTGTTCCAGATCTGGAACTTGGGTACAAAGAGCACTCAAATAGATATGTAGCTGAACATGACTGGCTTCTTACCCTCTCACTCCACTTACAGAGTGGTAGGACTATAGGAATGTGCCACCCTATCTAATAGTTGCTGATGGAGACTACAGCTTACTACTGCATGCTATGTGATCACTCTACAAACAAATCTATTCTAAGCCTTGATTTAATCTTCTATTTGAAACACACATTGTTGAATTGAAAATGAGCTCTTATAAAGATTGTTATATGTCAAAAACACAGTTACCTTTTAATATAGTAAGTGTATTTTACTATATTAAGCTAAGTAGTTCAAATAGAATCTGTTGAATGCTGTCTGAAATTTACACATACCTCAGTCTCTTATCTGATAGAAAATGGACAGTTTGAAATATACATTTACACTTTATATCAGGATTCCCTTCTAGAGTTTTCTTCTCCTCATTTTGTATGATAGCAATCAAAGGTCTTCATTCTGTTATACATTTCTCACCACCCTTCATGAATGCAATATTTCTTCCCTGGATAGTATTTTCATGGGTAAACTCTTATTTTTTTATTATTCAATTGTATTTGTCTTTTTAAAGACAAAAATGCAACTTAATCCTTTTTCACATAAAGATAAAAGTGCAATATTTATGGTATGAGTGTTAAATTGGCCATTATAAAACAACAATGAATATTTGATGCCTACTGGTACAAATGCTACTGACACTTCTATTTCACTGTGACTTAATCGACTGCTTGTATAATTTTCTATTAGAGGAAATGTCCTATTGTATATAGCCACAAATTCATGGCCTCACTATCTCAGTTTTCTCACTGCTTGCTTTATATTTTTGCATTACTAGGTTAGATACACACACACGTGTGTGTGTGTGTGTGTGTGTGTGTGTGTAGCAATTTATGTAGCAATAAATACATCCTTTAAATACATCCAAAGTATTTTAATTACTTTATTCAGATAAAATTATATATAAAATTATATATAAAAGCATTTACACATACATCTGGGGAAAGAGCTCACACTGTTAAGATGAGTCTGGCATATGGAACTGGAATAGTGGAACTAGAGAACTAATTTCTGAAATTTGTCCTCTGACCTCCACACACATTTGTACACACATAAAAATTCAATGGATGTACAGCATATGCATTAAAAATGACAAAATTATAAAGAAAAATGGTAGCTTTTTAAAATGATGTAAATTCAATCCTAAAGTACTTAAGGTATAATATTTCTAAGATATGTAACATTACAGCTTCATAATCATTGCAATAAAATGTATAAAGCTCTACGAAGTCAAAATAAATGTAATATTGACTCTCAAATTAGAATGTTTGAAGCAACCTTAGTTATCTTGAGGATAAAGTCAAATTCTTGAGTTTTAATTATGAAAATTATTATGTAAAACAGAAACATTTCACACTGTAACTCTTTTTTGGCAGTTGTAAGTTATAGTAAATTATATGTGTTTCAAAGTTCTTATCTGAAATGTGATTGGAACATTTGGCATTGGAAGTGTTATAAAAAGGTCTTTCTTTCAATGTTACAAGGTAAATGACATTTAGTTTTCTTGTTTAAAACTTTGTTATTAATTCAAACATATTTAGAAAGCATTTCTTCTAGAGTCAATTGACCAGTTACATGACATCGGATCAAAATCCACAACAATATTTGTATGACATACATAAAATATGCTGAAATAAATGGAGACTTTTAAAATTCTCATATTAAATTCCCTAATCCAAACTTTGTGTTTAGTATTGAAAGCTAAATTTTGTTATCTTATTATTTCTGGAACAGCAAATGAGGTTAGTGTTCACCGACTCCTTGAAAAACATTTGATTTTATAAAATTTAACTTCTTTAAGAATTTTGAAGATTTTTTTTTGCTAAAGCTTACTATTATATAAATTTAATATTTTTCTATTGATAAACAAGACTATATAAATTTCAGATTTATTTTATCTGCAGGAAGTAGATCTTTCTGGGGCTATTGACATAGGCATATAATTTTAGGTAATCAGAAGTTTGACAAAGGAAGACCACAAGTTCAAGGTCATCCTATATATAAGATGCATTTAATACCAACTTATAAAACTTGGTAAGAACTGTTTCTAAAAATAACGTAAAATAGAAAAGAATTGAGACTATAACTCAGTGGTAGAGCATATCGGTTTCCTAAGATAGATAAAGTCATTGGTTCAATTTCCAATAGATAGCTCCAAGATTTAAAATGAGCAGACACTGGTAAGATTTCCACATTCCAGGGGATATACTACAGCCATGTACAAAAGGACTGAACTGATTGGACTTTGTGAGTATTTTGGCTAGTTTTTGGTCAACTTAACATAAGTTAAAGACCTTTGGAAAGAAGGAATCTTAGTTCAAAAAAAAAAAAAAAAACCTGTCTCTACCAGATTAATCTGTGGGGTAAGCCTTTGCTACATTTTCTTAATTAGTGATTGCTGCTGGAGAGTCTATCATATTGTTGGTGGTGCCACTCATAGTTGGGAGCCCTGGGCTCTATAAGAAGGTAGGCTGAACAAAACTTGGAGAGTAAGCAAAAAAGGGGCCTTCCTTCATTGCATCTCTTTTCGTTCTTGCTTTCAGGTTTTTGCCTTGAAATCCTGCTCTGACTTCTTTGGATGATAGTCTGTGATACAAAACTTTAACTGAAATAAATCATTTTCTCCCCACATCAATTTTTTCATCTTTTATCATCTTTTATTACAGCAATAGAAACCCTAAATAAGAGTGTGTTATATGGATTTTTTAAAGGTATGAGAAGGAAAATGGACATTTTGGGTTGATAGAAAGGGAAGATAATGAGGGGTATGTGGGTGAATTCAACCACCTATGATTGTATACATTTTTAAAATTCTAAAAAATCAAGAAAAATAAAGATTGAAAGAAGTTGCATTCCCCAAGTCACTTTTAATTTAAACTAGAAAAAAATTTTAATCACAGACATAATACTATGACATCCATATGTTCATTTTCATTCTGGAATGAATGCATTTGAAATTGGCAAAGCATACACTGCAAAGATTTCTGTAAATGCCACAGTTTCCAAACAGCTGGTGAGAAGAGATAACATTTTGTTATATCCCTAGATAAATTTGTTTTCATTCAAAAAGCAAGTCTGTCATTTATTCTTTAGCCATAATATATTTGGATCTAATTTTATTATATATTAAAATTTAGAGAACGTCATAGGGATCATTTTAATTCCAAACATAAAATACAAATCTCCAATTTAAAAAAAAATACATGTTTTTCTGTCTTTGTAATTTTTAGCTACATCAAGAGAATCATGTATAGAATAGACTGAGTAAAACTTACATGTATATTACATAGAATGACTAAGAACTTATACTGTTAACCACTATCCAGTTGATTTAGTAGAAAATTTTAATAGCCATAGAAAGACATTTATAGGTCTTTTTAGTAGAGTAGAACATTTTCAATAACTAATAAAAAATATAGGTATATCATTTTACTCAATATCAATATCAATTACTTATTTATACTTAAGTGTATGTTGCATTCCTGTTTAAATATGTGTGTTCCTGTGCATGTACATGTGCATGGCTACACAAGAGGAGGCCAGAGGAATAGGTGTTAATCTTCATTTCATTACTTTGAACCAGAGTCTCTCACTGAAGATATAGCTCACTGGTTTGCTTTCATTTTGGGTTTGGTTTTGCTTCAATGATGGTCAGCAAGCACTAGGAAGACTCAGATATCCACTACTCCCTCATCAAACACTGGAGTTATAGACTCACATGCCCAGGCCTAACTTTTTGCTGAATTCTGAAGATTTGAACATAGAAACTCAAACAAGCTCTCTTATTGCTCACCCATGGTGCAAGCACCCTTATGTATAGTTTACATTATCATTGCTCTTTTTATTGGTGTGAATCTCAGGTGTTTGAAAAGATGAATGGCCATCAGTGTAGTATCAAATAGAAAGTTTTCAACCACCATGCCCTGCATTTCAAATTTTCACTCCTACGATCCCTCATAATCTCTTTCTTTCTTTAAATTACTATTGTCAAAAAGCAATATATTTCAATTATAACCTTGAATCATTTTCAGCCTGGGTTCTTACACTTAGCAATATGTACTTGACTTCTATATATGTCCTTTATGCTTGTTAACTAAACTGTTTTCTGTGCTGAATAACATTCAATTTTATGCAAACCCAGTTTATCCATTAACTGATGGAGATTTAGCATACTCACACATCTTTGCAACAGTGGAAAGAAACTGTGGCAGATATTTGTGTGCTTTCTTGTAAACTTATATTCCAATTAACAGTCAGAATAAATTTTAAAAGTCAATGGTTGGCTTTCAAGGGCAAAATATACTCTGCATTTTAAGAGTGAAATTGTCATCCATAACTGGAAGTAATATTTTGTATTCTTAAAAATCAACAGAACAGAGTTCCCAGTTCTTTATATCAACAATCCATATTTATTACAATTTATGGATTTAACTTGTATTTGTATGTAATTTCCAATTGATACTTGATGAGTTTTCTTCAATACTGACTTTAAATTAATCTTTATGCATCATAAATACATGACTTTCTTTTTCCATCTGATTTCTAAAATACTTTCTTCATATTGGGCTTTTTCCTTTTATTTTCATAGTAGATACTTAGATTAGGTAAAACTGAATTTTACATTTTTCAAGAGTTACATATTATTTTTATATTTATGGATTTTTCATTTAATACTGCATAAAAGTAATTTTATTGAATTCAGCTATATTTTTCTCCAATTTTCTTTCAAAATAATGGAATATATTTAGACAAGGTATTGAATTTGGGTTATTCATTTATAGGGTGAAAGTTTATGTTTTTAATTTTATGATATATTGATTTTGAAAGCTAATATTTTAAATTTTTTATCTTTATTTGTGTGTGTGTGTGTGTGTGTGTGTGTGTGTGTGTGTGTGTTTGTGTGTTAGTCAGAGTTTCTATTACTGCACAAAACATCATGACCAAGAAGCAAGTTGGGAAGGAAAGGATTTATTCAGCTTACATTTTTCAATTGCTGCTGATCACTAAATGAAATCAGGCCTGGAACTCAAGCTGGTCAGGAAGCAGGAGCTGATACTGAGGCTATGGAGGAATGTTACTTACTGGCTTACTTCCCCTGGCTTGCTCAGCATGTTTTTTATAGAACCAAAGACTACCAGCCCAGGGATGGTACCATCTACAAGCCCCCAATTTCCTCCCACCTTGATCACTAATTGAGAAAATGTCTTACATCTGGATCTCATGGAGGCATTTTCTCAGTTGAAGCTCCTTTCTCTATGATAACTCCAGCTTGTGTCAAGTGGACACACAAAACCAGTAGGTACAATTGACTCCTTGTCAACTTGGCACACAAACACATCACTATTTAACCTCAACCTTTACTTTCTTATTCATTCCCCAGATCTGTATAGCCTTAAGATTTCCACAGTTTTTGCAAATTCATACATATTAAAATTTTAATCCCTTTAAAATATTCAATCTATTTTAAAATTTAAAATCTTTTTAAAATTAAAAGTCTCTTAACTGTGGGCTCCACTAAAATATCTTCTTCCTTCAAGAGGGAAAAATATCAGGGCACACTGACAATCAAAAGTAAAATTAAACTCCAACCTTCCAATGTCTAGAATCCAACTCACAAACTTCTGGGCTCCCCCAAGGGCTTGGGTCACTTCTCCTGTCCTGCCCTTTGTAGCACACACCTTGTCTTCTAGGCTCTAGCTGCCTGCACTCCATTGTTGCTGCAGTTCTTGGTGATCATCTTATGGTACTGACATCTCCAAAACACTGCTGTTTTTTGCTGTAACTAGGCTTCACCAATAGCCCATAGGCTCTCTTCATGGTGCCAGGCCTCAAATCCTCTGCTTGTCCCCTTCAGTCTTGTGCTGTCAATTGCAGCTAAGGCTGCAACTTCACCAAAGGCCTTTCATGGCCTCTCACAGTGCAGAGCCTCAGTTGCTCTTCATGACCCCTTCATGCCTTCAAAACTAGTACCACCTTGATGGCTCTTACACATTCCCAAGTCTGGCTGCCATCACAAGGTACAACCTTGTGGCTATCTCTGGAACACCGCCTCTGTGCTCTCCAAAAACACTTCCCAGAAGATTTCACCTCAATGATGCTGGTCTCTTGCTATCCAGCATCAGTAGTCCCAGTAATGCAAAGCTTTTGCTTTACTAGTTCTTGTATTTTGCTAATCACCACTGATTCTAACCAAAACCACAAAATTTTTCACAAACAAAACAGCAACAGCCCTGATAAGAGTCTTTAATCTTCCCTCTGAAACTTCACAAGCCAGGCCTCTGTCTTCTGCACTGTTCTCAACATTATCTTCCAAACTCCTACAGAAGATCCCACAGAGCTTTTAACATCTCAATGGCTCTTCTAGCTCAAAGTTCCAAAGTCCTTTAACAGTCCTCCCTAAAAAAATGGTCAGGTTGTCACAGGAATACCCCACTATGCTGGTACCAATTTGTCTTAGTCAGGCTTTCTATTCCTACACAAAACATCATGACCAAGAGCAAGTCGGGGAGGAAAGGGCTTATTCAGCTTACACTTTCTACATTGCTGTTCATCACCAAAGTGAAGTTAGGACTGGAACTCAAGCAGGTCAGGAAGCAGAAGCTGATGCTGAGGCCGTGGAAGAATGTTATTTACTGGCTTGCTTCCCCTGGCTTGCTCAGCATGCTTTCCTATAGAACCCAAGACAACCAGGCCAGTGATGATACCACCTACAAGCTCCCATCCCCTACCCCCTTGATAACTAATTGAGAAAATGTCTTAAAGCTGGATCTCCTAGAGTCATTTTCTCAACTGAAGCTTTTTATTTTTCTGTGATAACTCCACCTTGTGTCAAGTTGTCAAGTTGACACACAAAACCAGCAGTGCAGTGTGTGTGTGTGTGTGTGTGTGTGTGTGTGTGTGTGTGTGTGTGCTTTATCAAAAGAGAAAACTTGACAGGACACAATTATTCTATCCTATGATTCTTGGAACCAAACTCAGAAATCAGATCATAGGGCTTGGTTGCAATTATCTGTACTTATTGTAGATTTTGTACCTTACTTAAAATTTTTGTTGGGAACAAATTGATCAGAAATAAGATGATTCATTTTATAATTTCCCTTTCATAAATAATTCATCAGTGCATACTTAAAAATAACAGCAGATGGCCTTAATAAACTGGCAGTTATTGCCTTAAAATTATATATATATATATATATATATATATATATATATATATATGCTTCGACCAATCAACCAAACATGAATTATAGCAGTCATCCGAGTGCAGGAGTGACAAAACAAAATCCAAAAATAGGAAGCTCGATCTATAAAAAACAGTAAGGAACTTGACTGGACATGGAAAAAAAAAAAGCAAACACAGAAGAATGAAAACTGTTCTAACTTTCTGCAGACACTGTGGCTGACATGAGCCAGCACAAAAACATCCAGGCAATAATTGATCACCAGCGCTCTATTTCATTGTATATGTTCAGAAGAAGGTTAACTCAGGAATGAATGAGCAGAAAGTTGTCGTATTTTCTATATACCCTCAAAATGGAATGTTTTTATTTTATGCTTTAATTTAAAAGGTTAGTATTTTCCAAACACCTACACCCTGTTGGAGGCTTCTGAGTGTTGGAAACATTTCCCTGGCTGTTCCGGAATCTGTTGGTGTTGTAGTTTTACATCATCCTTCTAGGTACACTTAGTAATTTATATTCAATGTACATAATATTTAAAATTTCCCATATCTAAACACTTCTTTGATTTTGAGAATTCAATTGAGAATTAACAATTGAGAATCATTTCCATGTCTTACGTAATTTTGTTGTTCTGCTCAGAATGTATTTAAATAAAATTTACACACAAACACATGCATATATACTTAATTTAATCTTTAGACTTTGACATTATTTTAAATGATATTTTAACATTTATGTTTTAATTGTCTGTGTGGGTATGTGGCTCTGTCAGGTGTAATTGCATATGAGTTCAAGTATGCATCTAAGGCAGAAGATGTCAAATCCCTTGGATCTGGAGTTATAGGACATAGCAGGCTAACAGCATATTTAGAATAAAACTGAGCTTCACTGTAAGAGCAATAGGTACTATCAATCTTGAGTCAACACTATTATCTAATTTTACAAATAATATTTAATATGAAATTTAGTGTGTTTTATAAGGATTTTAATGTTTCAAAAGATCTACTTCACATTAATATTAAATCTAGTAATCTGAAATTAATTTTTCCACCGCTCATATTACTCTTCATTAGAAAGCTGCAATTGTGTTTATTATACCTATATATGTTCTACACATAAACACATGTAAGATGAATAAAAGTATTCAGCAAGTTCTATTTTAAAAGTCATGTGTGTGTGCGTGTGTGTGTGTGTTTGTATCTTTGTATCTTTGAGTAAAAATGATACTTAAATAGTAAAGGACCATGAACTGTTAATGTGAGAGAGAGTGAGGGTAAGACAGTCTGAATTGGGGAACAAATAGTAAGAATGACTCAAGTAGTATATACAACATTCTCAATAATAAATAAAAAGAAAATTTTAAATTAGTTTTGTACATTAAGCATAAAGTTATCTATATTTTATACATGCGTTTCTCCATGTTTACTTCATTTCACAATTATTGAGCTGTTTATACTATTATATCTTTATCTGTTGTGGAACTCCTGATTCTTGCATACTTTATTTAATGTGTAGGTTTCACAGAATCTATTAGGTTTTGGTTGGTATTTCTAAATTGTTCAGTTTTTCTTGCCTGTTTTTCAGCTTTAAAAACTAACTGTCCATGTCCAATTCTGTTAATTCCCTCTAGTGAAGTTTATGTTGGTTGCTACTCTTTTCAGTTAAGCGTTTTCATTTGGATATTTGAAAATAATTCATAACATTATTTTGAAAAGTTCTAACTACTGATTCATCACCTTGAAGTTCCCTTTAATTTTTTAAATGTAGTATCCATTAACTGTCTGAACCTAATTGTATTAACTCATTGATAATCTCATTGATTAACAGAGTTAGCATTTGGTTCTATGCAGGACTGAATGCTATACACTAACTGCTGATTCCAGAGATTTGAGTTATATAATTATAGATGCAAACTGGAGGATGTTTTAGACATTATAGTAAGATAGCAATGGATACTGTTTCCCCTTATAGTGTTATAATTATTATGATATCTGATAATTTCCAACTTGCTTTATAGTTTAATAATTGCCATCATTTATCTTTTGAATAATAATTAAAACCAAATGAATTATTGGGCATTTAAATTAAATTGTAATGACAATGTACAATCAGGTTGAGGATATAATTTTTGTATATTCTGTAATCACTACACAACATAGATTTTTTTTCATGTTTAAAACCTGTTTACTGTAATAAATATTACATAAGTTGTAATAACATTAATATGAAATCTTGAAATTTAATGATTTTTAAGTATGTTGTTTTATGTTGTTTAACATCATCATTATCATAAAAAAGTAACTGTTTATATAGTCAAAAAAATGCCAGACTTCAAATAATTTATAAGTACTTTGTAAGAATACAATATGCCCACTTTCTAGCCAATGTTTTATCCATTATTAATTCTTCTTAAGTAAAAAGAAATTAGTTTTTAATTTGGGAATTACATAAGTCTATCTCCCAATATTCTAGTATGTATAAAAACACACTTTCTATATAGAAATTATCATAGCTAAAGATAACAATAATTAATGCTTGTGTATATCCTATCATTATAGTATCAACCTGTTAAGAAATGTATGTCAAAATTGGAGCTATGTGAATATTAAAGTTATACAAGCATTTTATCATTTAAGTTTTCTTTCTTAGGTTTATTATTTGAAGTATTCTTTTTTTTTAATTTTATTTAATTTTTTTTACAGTCCAGATTTTATCCCCCTCCTTGTCTACCCTCTCACTGTTCCATATCCCATACCTCATCCCCTCCCCTGACTCAACAAGGATGTCCCTAGACTTCCCACCACATCCCAATAGACCTCCCCTATCTCTGGGGCCTCAAGTCTCTTGAGGGTTAGGTGCATCTTCTTTCACTGTGGCAAAACCAAGCAACCTTCTGCTGTATAAGTGTTGGAGGCCTCATATCAGCTGGTGTATGCTGCCTGGTTGGTGTCTCAGTTTCTGAGGGGTCGCAGGATTCATGGTTAGTTGAGACTTCTGATCTTCCTATAGGGTTGCCCTCCTCCTCAGTTTCTTCCAGCTTTCTTCTAACACAACCAGAGGGTCACCTGTTTCTGTCCATTAGTTGAGTGTAAATATGTGCATTTGACTTTTTCAGCTACTTGTTGGGCATTTAATAGGACAGTCATGCTAGTCTCTTGTCTGTAAGCACACCATCATATCAGTAAGAGTATCAGGGCTTAGGGCCTCCCCCACTGAGTTGGATCCAATTTGAGCCTGTCATTGGACCTCTTTTTTCTCAAGTTCTTCTCCATTTTTGTTCCCACAATTCTTTCAGACAGACACAATTCTGAGTCAGAGTTTTGACTGTGGGATGGTAACCCCATATCTCTACTTGATGCCCTGTCTTTCTACTAGAGGTGGACTCTACAAATTCCCTCTTTCTACTGTAGGGTATTTCATCTAAGGCCCTGAGAGTCTGTCACCTCCCAGGTCTCTGATACCTACCTCCTACCTACTGAGGTTGCCTGTTTTTATTCTTTCTGCTGGCCCTCAGGGCTTTAGTTCTCTTCCCCCCCACCCAATACCTGATCATGTTCCCTTCTTCTCCTCTTAGGGTCCCCTTTTTGACCCATCTTCCTCCTTCACTTCTTAGCTCAAATTCAGTCAAATGTGTCAAATTTTATTTTGATGTTATATTTACTTAAATTGCAATCAAAACAAAAAAATAAATCTAGTAATTGATTTTAGTGTGTGTATGTGTCTCTGTGTGTATGTATGTATGTTGTAAAGTATTAATTTGTAAGTATGTATATATGGTCTTGTATGGGAAGGAACATGCCATTATTAGGTGTGAGGGATCCTCAGTTGTCATCATACAGTTTTTCTTTTGAGAGTTATTCTTTCACTGAACATAGAAATCATTCATTGGCTAAAATGGCTAGCTAGAATTCTACATGTATCATCCTGTTTCTCCCTACGGCAATGAGATTATAGACTAACTACTTAGGTCAGGGTTTTACTAAGGTTCTGAAAATCTAGTCATAATATCTCAAACACTTAACTGCCCAAGACACCTCTCTTTTCTACAACTATAGTTTTTGAATCTTTTAAGATTATATCTGCCTAGACAGAGTAATCAGCCCTTAATAATTCTGCATCACTATGGTCTGTCAAAAGATCCTGGGCCAGAAGGCTGAAGATCAGATGGTCCAACATTTTGAAGTATAGGGACTTTCCAGGTGTTCAGCAGTCTCTATAAATTGGCTAAGTTTTAGAAGCTATGCTTTGTACTTCCCATAATTTCAGTTAACTCAGTCATTCTGAATTTCTGACGGGGTTGAAAACTTATAGTCTCATAGTCAATCCTGGCTATTCACTTTGAGAGAAAAGATTTGAGTGGATGGTTTTCAGCTGACATTCATTCTAAAGTCAAGAAAAAAATCCAGGTTCAGAACTAAGTGTTTTAGTTAGGAGAGATGACAGAAGTTCTGGTAAGTCAACAAAATGATGGACTGGTTATTAGGACTAACTTGTACCTCACTGGTACAAATCGGCATAATTATGCTCTAATTGTATTTTAAGAGAAAAGTTTTAACAGGAAGGGTGATATGTAGGAGGAGCTAAGGTGGGAGGAGTATGGAGAGGAAGAGAAGGAGTAAGGAGAGGAGGAGAAGAAGGACAGGAGAAGGTAGGTGATGAGAGAGAGAAAGACAGAGAAAGAGGGGAGGGGACATGGAGGCAGATGTTCACATGTCTCCACTAGTCAAAGATAGTTGATATATCTAAGTTGAGTATTGGGTTACACTTCTGACTGAGCATTACCAAACTTATAAAGCCTTTGATTAACATTTTAAAAAATTGTATAAAAGCAAAAAGGAAAAGGGGGCATGGGATAAGGGTTTTCTAGGAAGGGGAAATAGGGAAAGGGAATGACATCTGAAATGTAAATAAAATATCCAATAAAAAAATAAAAAAAAAGATGACATATACCACCCCCCCAAAAAAAAAGATTTAATTCTGTCTTGATGTTTACCCACCATTGTTTGAATGTTCATGGTTCTTTTTGTATTTTAAATAATGAAAATGTCAAGTATACATTGATACTTAATATATTTTGTGTGGGGCAGTGTGGGCTGTGTGAAGCAGCTGGGTGCTTGGTTGAGCACAAGCTTTGAATGCCCAACCATTATTGGATGGCAGGAGTTTGGCTCTGCTCCCAGGCCCTGGTTCTTTTCATTTAGCTTCAGCCCTCCACAAGCACTCCCACAGAGAGCTGTAAGGCCAACAATCACAAGGAACAGGCCTCAGACCCTAAAGAAATTTACATACTAATGAGGTACCTGAAGGCCAGAGGGTGGAGCCAATTATACATTCTTCCCCAGCCCCTCCCCCCTCTCTCCCTCTCTATTTAACTCAGGTCTATCCTGGGTTTCAGGAGGGTACATCCAGATCTATCCACCATCTGCCATGACATTAAAGCCTGTAAAAACCCATGGTCTTTCTCATGTCACTGGTACCATGCCTGTGAGGAAACATAGAGACGGCCTTTAATGAGCCACAGCTGCTCCAACTACCCCACAGTCTGAAGGAATCTCCTGCATTCCCAGCCACCGTACCCACAATTTTGCTCATTATATTTCATCATGTATAATAGATGCTATATAATTTGATTGTTCTACCTAGGATATTGTTAAATATGTTATTTAAATGTTACTAACAGTAATATTTAATTGTGGAAATAAAAAATATAAAAGATTAATGGCTCCAGTATAGAAAGTCCCATGCAATATGCCAAAAATCTATAGGTTTAAAATAGTTCTCCATAAATTAAATAAACAAGGGAACCTCTTCATGTCAATCTCAGATGTTGCTAAGCACCAAGCCATTATTTTGAGTAGTTCATTACATTTTTAAAATGCAAAATATTTCTCTATGTTCTACTCTCCCTCCCACAGTTTCTGTTAATTTAATTTTCATTTTTTTTTAATTTATAAATGTTCGGAAAGTAAAAAGACATAATTATAAAAGGGTTTAATTTTTAAATACCAGCTCCTTATGCCACCTTTCATCAAACTGTTGACAAGAATTCTTCAGAAAAAAATATTCTGAATATTTTAGCAGAAGCTTGTTATTTTACATTTTATATATATAAAAGATATTCTTATAAACTTTTCATCTTTCAGTTCAACTTATCATATCTCCACTTTCTAATAAACAATTTAAAATTAGTTCTTATACTTAAGCTTTATCTTTCACAATTACTTGTCTTTGTCAACAACATTACACATATTTTATTATAGTGCATATGTACATGTATACATAAACATATCAAAGCCAAAGTTATAATTTATATATCTATATATATTTATTCTAAAATGCTTCTATTTTTTTAGCAAATTACATATTAATTATATATTAGTATTCTTATATACCATCTATTATTTTGCTCAAAACTTTTTGCTATAAGTACTAGACAAGCCCCCCAAAATTGGAAAAATTATAGATATATGATGAGAATTAATCCCACTATTCTGAATCCATATGAATCCATTTGCAAACAGAGAAGGTAGAATTCCCACACAATTAACAACTAATTCAGGCCTTCTTATCTTTCAGTTCTAAACTTGCAATTTTCTATGAATCATATCAGAAACACCATTGCCTATAATGAGAAAGAACATATAGTGAAATATTCTGGAGCACTAGTAGCTTCTGGGTGTATGTTATCAGATTTTAATTGCATCATTTATCTCTAAAGTCACCTATGATCTCAATTTTCAAAAGCAGAGAAAACTAAGAACCAAAGGTTTCTTAGCAACTCTTTGAGATGTTAAGTTTAGAGACACCCACATAGTATATAAGACTATGAGAAAACAATTAATTTCAAGCTCTTGAGAGTGCATAATACTTGAGATATTTTTAAATACCCTGTATTATAAACCACACATGTAGGTTTATATTAAAATATGAATAACTAAACTCCATCTCTGATTTAAACTGCCTGTGATTGGAATTATTTCTATGCTGAAGCCACAAATTGTTCCTATTCACGAGTTGAAAGCCCTAAAATATAAAAACAATACTGCTGCAGAGGTATGCTTTAGTATTATGTTTATGAAATTCCAATTTTTAAATGTAAAATGGTTCAATGTTTGAGACACAATAGAAATGTCAGAAAACTAATTTTATTTGCAGTATTTATAGTCAGCATGATGTCTGTTATATATTTAAATTATTAATTCTCAAGTTTAGTTACATCTTTAATACTACAGGTTTCTAACATTTGTTTCAGATCTGGATTGTAGATGAAATAACAAAAATAATATGAGTGTTTTTCATAATACATGATACAGAATAACCACTCAATAACTATCAGTTCCTTATTAGTATTGGTGTTACATTGCTAAATACTTACCTCATTTCAGAAACAGTGAATACTAAGAAGAAGAAAGTAGAAAACTTGTAAGGACCAGAATGCATGAAAAACTCCAAGGAAATAAGATCTTCTAAGCATAGCTAGACTGATGCATGTATGAACTCACAGAGCCAGTGACAACATGCACAGGAGCAATCCAGTCCTCAGCTTGATGAGGTCCCAAAAGTGACTTGGGGATTAGATACAAGCCCTAATCTCTAACACAGAAACTATCTTCAATTGATAACTGTTTTGTAATGGATCATGTTGAAAACCAATAGTTTCACTGAGTACACAGTCTATGCTTAAGGCTAGTCCACATGCTTAGTCATAGATGGGAAACACAAAATGAATTCAATTACATTTTTGAAGTTCCATGTCTTTCTTTCTTTCTTTCTTTCTTTCTTTCTTTCTTTCTTTCTTTCTTTCTTTCTTTCTTTCCTTCTTTCTTTCTTCTTGTGTTCTTTCATTCTTTCACCTTACATACATACACTGGTCTCCAGTTTTGTGTTTTTAAATAGTTTCTCTGTCTTTGAACTTCTTTATTTCTATGTCTGAATCTGTTAATTGAATCTTTGCTTTGGCCATTTGTTTTCTTTCTGTTTGGTTTCTTTCTTTTTTTTATTTTATCTATTCTATATTCTTCTTATTCTTCTTCTTATTCTTATTACTATTATTACATTGTTATTATTTTAGATGTCTCATCATAGTACATTGAAAAAGAAAGAGCAACTGAGCAACTATCACCAGCTTGTTTGCTCCCCTGAAGACACCACAGCTTGAAGGCATCTCAGGAGCTCCTCTGTACATAGAGCAACTGGGCAAAAGACACCACAGTCTAAAGATGTGCTGGGGCTTCTGTGGGATGCAGGGCAACTGAGCCAACAGACTAAAAGCCTCCAAACAGAGAAACAGAAACCAATTCCATAGCCTCCCCTGCCCCGGCACCGCCTTCCCCAGAGAATATCTTCACATAAGACAACAACTTGACTACTCCTCTGAAGACCCAACAGTCTAAAGGCCTCCCAGGAGATCTGCTGAAGCCAGGGTAACAGATCAGCAGCTTCTCTGCCCCTCTGAAGAAACCTCAATTGGAAGGGCACACAGGTGGTCTGTTACAGCCAGGGCCACAGGCCTACCAGGAGACCTGAAGTAACCCAGGGACAAAAGAGGAAGTTTCCAAACAGAGTCTCGCAGACTAGCAAACAGCAGGAATAAACAGATGGCAAGCACAACACCATAAACAACAGAAGCCAATATACATGGGCATGACCAGAACCTAGTTCTCCCACCAGAGCAAGCTCTGAATACACCAACATACTTGAAAATCAGGAAGCTGACCTCAAATCCTATTTCATGAAGACAATAGAGTTCTTTAATGAGGATATAAATAACTTACTGAAAGAAATACAGGAAAACACAGGCAAACAGGTAAAAGTCCTTAAAGAGGAAACAAATAAATCTGTTAAAGAAATACAGAAAACAAAAACAGGTGAATGAATTGAAAAAAGTTGTCCAAGACCTAAAAGTGGAAGTAGAAACAATTAAGAAAACACAAATGGAAGCAAACCTGAAAATGGAAAACCTAGAAAAGAGGTCAGGAATTACAGATGTAAGCATCACCAACAGAATACAAGAAATAGAAGAGAGAATCTTAGATGTAGATGATACCATAAAAGAGATTAACACAACTGTTAAGGAAAATTAAAAACATAAAAAATCCTAACCCAAAGCATCCAGAAAATCCAAGACACAATGAAAATACCAAATCTAAGAATAATCAGAATAGAAGAGAATGAAGATTCCCAGCTCAATCATAAAAGAAAACTTCTCCAATCTAAAGAAAGAGATGGCCATAAAGGTACAAGAAACCTATAAAACACCAAATAAATGGAACCAGAAAAAATAATCCTCTAGTCACATAATAATTGAAATGCTAAATGCAAAAAACAAAGATTATTAAAAGCTGCAAAGGAAAACGAAGTAACATAAAAAGGTAGACCTATCAGAATTACACAAGGCTTCTCAACAGAGACTGTGAAAGCCAGAAAAACCTAGGGAAAACAAAACAAAACAAAACAAACAAACAAAAAAAAACAGAGTCATGCAGACTCTCAGAGAACAAAAATGCTAGCCCAGGCTACTATAACCAACAAAACTCTCAATTAACATAGACAGAGAAACACAAAATATTCCAAGACAAAGCCAACTTTAAATAGAATCTATCTACCAATCAAGCCCTACAGAGGATCCTAGAAGAAAAACTCCAACACTAGAAAGATAGCTACACCAAAGAAAAGACAAGATATTAAACATCTCACAACAAAGCCAAAAGAAGAGAACCATAAGCAAGTAAAGCCACATAAAAAGCAACCATATCAGGAACCAACAGTCATCTGTCTTTAATATCTCTAAATATTAATGTACTCAACTCACCTATAAAAAGACATAAGCTAACAGACTGGATATGAAAACAAGATCCAGCATTTTGCTGTATATAAGAAATACACATCAATAACAAAGTCAGAAACTATCTCAGAGTAAAAGAATGGAAAAAGATCTTCCAAGAAATGGTTCCAGGAAACAAGCTGGAGTTGCCATCCTAGTATCCAATAAAATAGACTTTCAACCTAAAGTTATCAAGCATGAGGAGAAAGGACACTTCACATTCATCAAAGTAAAATCCTACCAAGAGAAAGTCACAAGAACAAGAGTGTTCAACAAAGGAAAAGAAGTTTTTTAAAGGTAAAATAATGAAGCTAGATGGTTTTTTTTTTCACACATTCAACAAATGGCTCAAAAATAATGAGATTACTATTTATAATTAAGACCTAAAATTCTAATACTTTTAAAAGAAAAAAATTAGATTTTCAATTTTTTATATAAGACAAAGTTTTGAGACATCAAAACAAAATAAGACCAATGTAGGTAAATAGTACTTTATTTAAAAAGTTTAAAAATCCTTGTTAGCCCTAATAATTTAAAAAGAAGACATCATGGAGTTAGTAAGGTTTGTATGTGTTGGAGGGAAGAGAGTGAGGGGTGAAAATGAGGTAACCTAAAGAATTCAATTATGTAATTCTCAAAACTACAACAAAAAATGTGTTCGATAAGATTTAAGAAATGAATATAAAAATGATCCATAGCAGTAAGATAATATTTGTAATTCTATAACTAAGAAAATATTTAAATCTGTAACATATTTAAGATGAAACTCAACAGAGAAATTCTCAGCATTACCTTTCCTGCTTCTGTGTATCCCTGCTAGCAAATGAGGCACATGTCCATCCACCAACATGTGCCTATATATCCATAATATCTTTGCACATAATATCTTAAGTCAAAACAATAGAAACATCTAATAAATGGTGAATCATGCACTTAATGAGCTTTATATTCTAATTAGAATACCGTTTTTCCTAATTATAAAGTATTTTATCATTTTCCTTCTGGAAAAACTTCAAAGTAATTTACTTACTTAATAGTGTGCTCTATAACAAAATCACAATAACAGTCCAATCATTAGCTTGAATAGATGGAAAAATGCAGAATTGCTTGTAGAAACCAAGAGAAATAAAAAAAAAATGCACCTTAATAGATTTCTAGCTTATTTACTGTAAGAGGTTCTAGGGTTAGGCAGTAATATATACAATGTCCTAACATTACTTGGTATTAAAACTGTTACATTACTTTCTGAGGACAACATTCTAAATATATTTTTCATAATAAGTTCAAACAAATATGAATAAATATATGTACATGATATGTCATAATAGCAGTATAGTACTTTCAGAAAAATGTCGAGTCTTATAATGAGAAAAAATAAAAAATAAATATTATGTCTTCTCATAGTTTTATTGTCTAGATAAGTAATTGAGGGTCACATTTTAGATATTTATGAGTCCAAGTATTGTAGAAATATTCATACTTGTTCAATCTTGTCATCATATTCTACTATTATCTTTACTTTTCTCTTCTTTTGTGTTTAAATTAATATATATCTATTCACATTAGGATGTATATGGCCAATGTCTTAAGTGGCTTTGTTCTCTCTCTACCTAGAATGTTTCTTGAAACAAAATAATTGATTAAGACTGGATATTACTTTAGGTATATATATTCATTGACATACTGTATACTGTTAAAGTATTTTTTGACTCAACGGTCATTACATTTTTCAAGTCTCTTTTCTGACTATCTCATGTTTTTCATGTCTTGCTTCAGTTTACTAGAGTTCATTTTCTTGTTTTAAAAACAGTAGAAACCATATCATGAGAACTACTTAAAGTCACCCATTGTAATTTCAGAGAACAAACCAGAATTCCATTACCTTCTTTTGCTATGAGAATAAAACTTTATTCAGAATACTATAGCTCATGTATGAGAAAATTTATTCTGAGATGAGAAAATTATATCACAAAGAGAACATACATGAATATTTGAATGAATATGAATATTTGAATGACTATCTAGCCTGATAAAGACAAATCTTTACCCTACACATAACAGATTGATAACAAAATCATATAAAGGCAAACCTAAGAGAATTATACCAGACTTCTTAAAGGACACTCAAAAAGACAGAAGAAACAGGACAGGTACCTTGCAGAATCAAAGATATCACATATGTCTGCCCAGACTACAATATCCAGCGAAACATTATATCACCATAGATGGAGAAAGCAAGATATCCCATGACAGGGTCAAAATCAAACAATATATATACACAAATCTAGCACTAAAAAGGTACTTGAAGAAGAACTTGAAACCAAAAGGGTTAATATCAGCCAAAAACCCAGGAAAAATAATATCAATAATCTCACATCAACAAAACACACACACACAGACACACACACACACATTATTCCTCACCACCATGACCAAAAAATGAGCATGACTGCATAATTACTGGTCATTAATATCTCTCAATATCAATGGACTCAATTCCCCTTTAAAAAGACACAGGTGAAGAGGATGGATGCAAAAACAGATTATACCATCTTCTGCATACAACTAACATACCTCAACACCAAAGATAGATTTTATCTCTGAGTTATGGGTTAAAAAGTGATTTAAAATGTGGGGGTCAGAAGATAAGAAGCAAGATGGTCTAGCTACTGTAATATCTAAGAAAATAGACTTCCAAACAAAATTAATTAAAAGGGACAGGGAAGGAAGCTATATACTCACCAAAGCAAAAACATCCACCAAGTAGAATTATCACTTTTCAACATATATGCCTGAAAGGCAAGGGCATCCAAATTTGTAAAAGAAACATTTCTAATGCTTAAATAGTATTTTGAATCTCAAACATTAAAATTTGGAGACTTCAGTACCCAACTTTAACCAATGGACAGGCAGAAACAGAGAAATAATGGGACAAACAGTATACTTCAATGCAACATTTGACTCAACAGAAACAAGAAAATTTAAATTTTGTGAGTGCTATCACATGACTATCAATTGAAGCTGGACTTCAACAAGAGGAAGAACAGAAAGCCTAAAAACACGTGGAAACTGAGTAACTCTATTGAATGATTACTGGGTCAAGGCAGTAATAAAACCAAAAAGAAAAAAAAATTAACGACTTACCAGAGTTCAATTTTATGTGCACAATATACATAAATTTATGGGACACAAAAATTGATGATGAAAGGAAAATCCATGGTGCTAAGTGCCTTCATAAAGAAGTTAGAGAGATCTCATACTAGCAACAAAATACCAAATCTGAAAGCTCTAGAATAAAAAGAAGTAAGCATATTCAAGCAGATTAGATGGTAGGAAAAACTGAGGCTGAAATAAGTAAAATAAAAGCAAAAAGAACAATACAAGAAAAGTAAGAAAAGAAAATTAACAACTTTGGCAAACTCTTATCTGAACTATCTAAAGTACAGAAAAAATAAAACCACTGAAATGAACAAAATCAGAGATGAAAATGGGGACATAATAACAGACACCATGGAAATCGAAAGAATTATTATTCCATACTTCAAAACCCTGTATTTCACAAAATTGGAAAAAAAATTATAAAAGGTTGATTTTCTTGATGGATATTACTTACCAAAATTAACTTAATATCAGGTAAACATTTAAATAAGCCAAACACCCTAAGGAAATAGAAGCAGTCAATAAATAACCAAACAAAACAGCTCAGGCACAGTCATATATTGTTCAGATTCTCACTAGTACTTTGCAGAAAAATGAAGATGCACTCTCTTGTGATGCTATATAGACAGATATTTTTTAAATTCTTAATGATGATCCTATATGAATTCCTAAAATTATATTAGTAATTATTAAGATCTTTTATAATAGTACTGATTTAAGTCTTCTCTAATAATCAAAACTGCAATGAGAACTCTGCCAGTCTTCAAGGGTTATCATTTATTTGCTTCTGAGATAGCAAGAATGCATCTATATCTTGGAGCACATTTTAAGAGGTTGTAAAACTATTAACCAAAGATCATAAAAAGAGAAATAAAAATTTACTATAAGTGCAAGGACAAAAAATAAAATATTGAATGGATTCATCTATATGAAACTTCACTAATACTTTAGTCACAAAAAATTATTCTTTTTAACTTTAAATAAATCTGTTAAATTTGTAACAGATAATGAATGTTTAGCCAGGTAATTACTCTGAAGGTACATGTATGTAAACAAATTTTGTTCTAAATCTCTTATTCAATTTATGATTTGATTTTATATTTAAACTTGTAGTCAATATTTTACCATGTGATCATGTATTCTACAAGATGTATAAGTGCTGAGGACAAAGAGAAAGTGAGAATTTTTTAGGCAGAACACTAGAAGAAACTTTTAGAGAGAAAAAAATTTTTAGAGAAGAACTTTCTGAGAAAACTTTTAGGGAGAACTCAGACGTAAATGCATAGGGAGTAATAGTACTGGGAAAAAGGGCATTGTATTGGAAGTAAGGCATTTGGAACAAGCTTTTTGTCATAATAGAGTAGAAGGAGAAAGCAAGATTCGAAGGAAAATGTGGAGTGGAATAACTTAGAAATTATAAAGCAACTTAAAAAAATAAGAGACCAATTGTAAGGCCCCCCCCCAAGGGAGGACCTCACCCAAGTCTCAGGAATTTATGGCCACCCAATAACTCACAAGACACCCAACTTGCTTCAATCAGCAAGAGGTACGTTTCAACCAACATGCTGAGGTCAAGACCCATGACCCACACAGGGGCAGTGGAGTCTGATCCCAGGGCTTTGGAGACAGAGAAAATTTAAAGGCAAAAACCACAAGGAAAAAAAACCACAAGGGGGGGGGGAACCACAACCCAGGGGGAGTGAAGGAGGGTTATTGGAGAGTACCTGTGGAAAGTCCCAGCCCATTATTTTGTTTGTGACAGGGTCCAAGGAACAGTCATGGGGAATATTTTGTATAGGCTATTCTCTAAGAGCCTATTCATAATCAACTATCTATCTTGTGGTCAGCCAAATTCCTGAAACACAGAGCTCACGACCAAGCTGACTTGCACTCGTGGTTCTGCTCAACCTGCTAGGAGTTTCTGAAAATTTTTAACCCTTTTACAATATGCAGAATTCAGAGGGAAAGAGAGAAGAAGAAGAAGAAGAAGAAGAAGAAGAAGAAGAAGAAGAAGAAGAAGAAGAAGAAGAAGAAGAAGAAGAAGAAGAAGAAGAAGAAGAAGAAGA
>JADRCG010010526.1:2111020-2209794 GCA_019844195.1 Rhabdomys dilectus | reverse complement strand
GAGAGAGAGAGAGAGAGAGAGAGAGAGAGAGAGAGAGAGAGAGAGAGGGAGAGAGAGGAAGAGAGAGAGCGAGAGATTCTACAAGAAAAGCTTTTTGTTCTTTGCCTGTGGCATTCCTGCAGAATAAATTATTCTCACTTTTAGCTTGTTTCATTTCAAACAATTTATATTTAGCTGTTTACTGCTTTTTACCTATTCCCCAAATGCAAATGCACTGTATCTATTTACACAGTGTCTTCCAGTGGAATTCAAGCTCACTTAACCTTTTTTTTTTATGATTTCAAAGTTACCATGTATTAAATAATATTGCTGTTTTTTATCATTAATACAGGACTCTCACTGATATCCGTTACCCAATCGAACTCCAAGAGTTTACCTTTCTCACTGTTTTACAAAATACATTTGTATATAACTGAGCAGAGACAGAAATTAGACTATGTTATAGCACTATTCTATAGGAAGAACAAAACCACAAAACACTTTGGTTCAAAACTTTCATAATGGTTCTGTTTTTAAGAAGAAGGATGATATTACACTTCCATATCAAGCAGTTAGTGAGGAGAGCTTGCCAGAGTAAATAACTGGACTTGGAGAAATAAATGTACTCAATGGAGGCACTTTTTTTTTCTTTTTTTTTCTTTTTTTTCTTCTTTTTCTTTTCTTTTTTTTCTTTTTTCCTTTTTTCTTTCTGTTTCTTTTTTTTCTTTTTTTCCCTTTTTTCTTTCTTTTTCTTTTTTTTATCCCATACCTCCTGCTCCCTTCTCCAGGAGGGTGTCCCCATCCCCTTCACCCCCAACCACACAAGACCTCCCCACTACCTGGAGCCTTCAGTCTCTTGATTGTTAGATGATTCTCCTCTGACTGAGTCCAGACCCAGCATTCCTCTGTGGTATATGTGTTGAAGGACTCATATCAGGTGGTGTATGCAGACCGGCTCGAGGTCCATTATCTGAGATATTTGGGGGGGTCCAGATTAGTTGAGACTGCTGGTCCTCCTACAGGGTTTTTCAAAGAAAAGTTAGAGCTAATGTAGGGTTTCAGCAAGACACAGGTCATAGGGAAATATCTCAGAGTTATATATGTTTATATCATCAATAATTCAAAGTAACTTAAAGAAAATGTAAAGAAAGATGCACCAAATGCTAATGCAAGAATAAGAGAGGTACCTGTTGAATTTTCATACATTAATTTACCAGGTAAATAAATGATATTTTAATAAATATGTGCAATAGTAATGTTAAAATGCCTTAAGTCTCAACAAAGAAAATTTGAGAGATAATGTATACTTCAGAATGACATACTATAATAGTTGATATTATGGTTTATGATACACCTAGGAATAATTCTGAAACAAAACAGCCTGCTGTGTACTAATAATGAAAAAATTAAGTGTTGTGGGAAATACATTTGAATTAGCAAGACTGTGTAGAGAACACAATGCAGTGTACTTTTTCATGAAAATATTCAAACATTTAAACTTTAATATTAATGTAGTATTTAAAGTACACTTTGATATTTGGCTAATAATCATCTAATGATATTTTTTGCATTTGTTGAAGTTAAAATAATTGTATAGTAATTAAGAATCAATAGAAATTAGTATTGGTTTCTCAGATATGATTATTCAAAACATAAATTTTTATTTTTTTAAAGCTTTCTAATATGAAATATCTGCTTCATTTTTTAATTAATAATGAAAAGTATCAATATATCATGTATTGTATTGCACATGCCACTTATGAGTAGAGTATAAAATATTTGAAACAATTCATTATATTATTAATAAATATAAACTTGTTCATAATTTTTCATTTCAGTTATAAAGCCATTTATCTATAAATAATATATTAATTTTTACTAATCTTCTTTCTCATTGGTTTTACTCATACAAGTAAAAAT
Source organism: Rhabdomys dilectus (assembly GCA_019844195.1). Taxonomy (NCBI): domain Eukaryota; kingdom Metazoa; phylum Chordata; class Mammalia; order Rodentia; family Muridae; genus Rhabdomys; species Rhabdomys dilectus. Next base: position 2,207,895 of record JADRCG010010526.1, on the reverse strand, counting down.
AACTGAATATATGTAATAATATAATCAGCAAACCATTACTCCTAAAAAGCAAATAGAATTACATTCACCACAAATTATTGTATAATACTTTCAATTTTACTACTAAATACTGGCATAAGCACAGCAACTTTTTATGTACAAATTCTATGGTAGCTAGAATGAAAAAACATTAACAAACTTTTTCATGCGCTAAACTTTGTAATTTAAAATTCAATGAACTAATCATTTAAATCATTAAGATGAAAATGACTTTCCTCTGAAGGCAGGTACCATTTGTAAATAATTAATTTTAAGCCTATGATGTAGATGTTTCTCAATCTCTGGGTTTGAACCCTTTTCTAATTCAGTTCCTCATATTCACAGCAAAGACTGGATGCTCTGCATTAATTTCACACCAATTCATTTCCAAACCACAGGTGACACCTGACTATATAATCTTTAAGAGGTATCATTTCAGATATGTTGCCTCACGACATTCTTAAATGAGTAAGATAGAATCTGAAGTGTTACATACCTGAACTAACTTTTAAAGTTATGTTTAATGAGATATTAAGAGGTTATATAGAACTGGAGAGATGCCCCCTTTTTTAAGGGTTGGGAAAAAATAAACAACATTAAACATTCCAAACCTTTCAGTTATCTAACCGATTGATTGCATCCTTATCAAAGTTTGCTAACATTATTTTACAAATGATCACCAAAGCTAACCTGTAGGATTATGCAGAATCACATACACCTACATATACAGACATATACACACACACAGGAATCACATACACCTACACACACACACACACACACATACACACACACACAGTCCTGTCACCATAGATCTCTACATTTACAGAATGTGACCTCTGTAAGTTTGACCAGAATGAGCTCTTTCCTCTTTAAATCACTTTTTATTAGATACTTTGTTGCAGCAATGGAGGGTGAAACCAAAATTTAAGATGCTACTATCTTTCTTTTGGGATGTTATATTTTATCATTTTTATTTGGGTTTTCAAATGCTTATAAGAATGTCAAAAGAAAAACAGGGATGTTCAGCATAGCATATTATAATTTCAATTATTTCTTACTTTGGACATGAAAGTATTAAAGTGTAGGGACATTCTCACTCAGCTTCTTACCATTTTGCTTATCTTTTTACTAAATATATTTAACTACAATGTATTTGTAACAACTTATCGTAAGTGAAAAAAAATCAACAACCATTTATTTATAGAAACAAAATAAAAATGACCATTGTTCTTTTCCAAAGCAGCTAGCACAGACTGTTGTGACTTCCTAGGAAAGGTGGGTTTTGTTCAATACTTATTTGTAGTTGATTGCAGACTTTACTTACAATTTTATTTCCTAAATGTGTATATGTTTATTTGAGACAGAGTATTACTTTGTAACTCAAGCTGGCCTGGAGCTTATTATATAGCTGTCTCTGGCTTTGAAAACATAAAGTGATTCTGCTGACTCTGTCATGACTCTGTCATGCTGACTCTGTTATGATTTTATTCATACCCTCAAAAATATAACTATATTAATTTATTAATAAGTACAAATCAACTGAGATTTAAACTTTTTAAGTTATAATAAATCTGACTACCTTAAGGAATTGTGTTTTGAAAAATTTGAGTCATTTAATTTAATAACTGAATAAATAAGTTTGTGTTGGCAAAAATGAGATATTTTGTGATATGAAGCTCAGCCAAATAATGTGTTTTCTTTCTGATTGGATACTGAGTGATATAATGGGTAAACAGTTATAGTAAGACTTAGACAGAGTAACACATGGTTTTATTATAATAAAGCAAAACCATCTTTAATTTTGAGTTTTGTTTCAATAATAAATATGTACATCATTATTATAATATGTGTAAATACGGATTAATTATTCACATATTCCATATTTAATAGTTAACATTCAAATAACTCAGATAGTTTCAACTAGTTACATAAAACGTTGCTCGAGATACCTTGATTTTTTTCATTCTCGTACTTGCTACATGATTTAAGTGATTTATTGCAATGCACATTTTTAGGTTCTAGAACGTTTAATAATTTTAGAACACACATGATAATCTAGCAAAAATCCCTTTTAGTTACACTTCTATTTCTGTGAGTAGACACCACCATGGCAGCTAATAAAAGAAAGCATTTACTTGGAAGCTTGCTTACAGTATCTGAAGTTAATCCATGACCATCATAGTTTGGAGTAAGGCAACAAACAGTCTGGAATGGTGCTAGGTAATAGCTGATAGCTCACATCTGCTCTACAACCATGTCCATGTGGCAAAAGAGAATAAGCCTGGGCCTGCTTAGGCTTTTGCAACCTCAGAATCCATCCTTAGTGACATACTTCACATAACAAGGCCAAACCCACTACTGAACAGTCCACCGCTGGGACACAAGCATTCAAATGTATGAGCCTATGAATGTCATTTTTTTATTTTCAATTTTATATATCTAATGTGACTTCATTTGAGTTTATGCATGTGAGCAAAGGTGTTTGAGGAGGAAAGAAAGAGCAAATTCCCTCCAACCAGAATTATAAGCAACATAACCTCTGATGTAGGTGCTCAGAACTAAACTAGAGTCATCTTTAAATTCAGTTCTTGTTCTTACCTTCTGCAGCATCTCTCCAGCTTCCAGTTCTTAAAATACATAGAAGTCATGTTCGTGTGGGTGCTACTTGACCTTCATTTTGCACTAAGTTCATTTCTTAACTATAAGAACCTGGGATGATCTTGTCTCTTTCCCATTGAACAAAGATATATAACAATGACAGAGAAAACAACTTTGTAATGATAGCAAAAGATTGTAATTATCTTATCTCCACTATTAAATATGAAATAAAGCAACTTAAAGAATCTTATGAACAATCAAACATCATTTGAAAACGATTTCTATTTCTTAACTTCTTTTTCTTAGATTCTAAAAATCATTGTCTCTCAGTTCTAATATTTGCTCTGAACATTAAAATTTAAACTGTACTTTTCTCTGCCAGAAATTTAAGATAAAGTTCAGAAATAAATAAGGCATGTATATTAAATGCAGCTGCTCTTTGCCCTTAAAAATGCAGAGGAGTACCAGTAAAATGAAGTACCTAATATTGCCAAATTGATGACAACTGGATCCTGTGCACCTTCATGCTAGAAGGAGGCAACTTTTGTCAGTTGTCTCTCACTTACAAACAGACACACACACACATACACACACACAGATTCACCCTTGCATCTATAAACAAATATAAATATTTATAACCACTCAAAATAAATAAATGCATTATTATTTTGTGATGCTGAAGGATCATAAAAGGCCTTAAATATTAATATAATTTAATACCTGAGATAAATGTAGGTATGACAGAATGTTGTAGTAAATTAATATTAATATTTGAACATTGTTTTTAGTTTTATCTAATATTGCGTTCTAAATATTAATTAAACATAAATCCTTAGATTGACTTTATATAATTAGTTTTCTCGTTGAAATTTAAATGCATTATCATATAGTAATCAAAATGCAATACTAATCAACATACAACCATTATTAAATTAGAATATATTAATTCATAATAGTTTAAAGACTATTTTGTTGACTGATTTCTGAAATAATCTTACAAAAATGCTGTTTGTTTCAAGTAAACAGATATACTAAAAGAAATAACTTATAAATAAAGCTAGAATAGATTCAACATTGTAAATAAATTAAATATATAGGGGTGATTTATTTAAAATGATAGTTTTATGTGAATTTAGCTTTGAAATACTTTTATATGAAACTTAATGTATGTATTGTCAATGATTAGTATAAAATAATTCTATGAATAGCAAGGGATCTCATCCATAAATTAAAGCTAGAAGATGTGCTTTCCTGGAGCAGAGTTGAATAGTGGGCAGAGTAAGTTGGAATGAAGAGGCAGAGTTTGGTCCACAGTTACAAAGGTATGTTTGATTAGAGATATAATTCCAGATATTCTATTGCATAGTAGAGAAACTGTTGGCAACATTAATGTAGTGTATATTTCAAACCCTGAGAACGTTGTTGAAGTTTCTCACAGAGAAGTGAAAAATATACAACTTGGCGTTGATTCACCTGCTAAATGATGGAAACAAACACCAAACATCATAAGGCATCACAATAAATTTAGTCAGTGTTAAACATTCTACTTTTTCTTTTAGAAATATTTTTGACTAAATAAACCCCACTTATTCATACATTTAATTATACATTAAGTAATTTGTCACTTAATACTTAATAGATGCACTTGCATATTTAAACATAACTGTATTTGATTAATCACTAAAGCAAAAAGCTGCATTAATCAAATAAAACTCAAACATTAAGTAGTAAAGATCATTAAAAGTTATTCAGTCTATAATTACCAGATGAAATGATTCAGTGCAGTGAGTTGCATTAATTACAGAAATTATTGTAATGGCGTAATATGAACAGTGCAACTTAAATGACCAATATGTGTGAAAGACCCCCGAGGGGACCCTCCCTCAAGTCCAGACTGGAGCACACCCAAGGACACAGGAGAGACCTCCTTGATGCAATTGCAAAAGGTAGATAATGGCAAGGGCCCTTGGGCCGGAACATATCTCATAGAGGAGATAGAGGATCCGACCAAGACCCCAGGAAGGTTAGGATATTTATGGGTAGGGGCTGGGAAAGGGGGGAAGATTTGGGGCAGTTACATATGATTGGACATTTCAAAGATCAGCAACTTGCAAAAGTGGCTATGCATGAGCTGGCAGGATGACTAATTATCTTTGACCATGAAACCTTGGACCTCCCGGACAGGGAGGGGGGAAGTAGGCACCAGGTGGCCCATCACTCACTTGAGCTTGTCTAAACATGTCAGGGTATGTCCTTGTTGGTCCCTTCATCTTTGGTCACTCTGCCCCTGAAGGAACTGGTTATATTATTATTATGGCTAATTGTAACAAGTTGTTGTGGTCTTTGCTGACCATGAATTTCTGTTTTTGTTTCAAGCTGCGCATTTCAAATTTTGTCCTTACATGTGCTAATTCACAAGGGTTATCAATGAAATTCAAAATAGTCATACAAGGCAATTGTCTTGATTATTAGGAATATGTTGCTAAATATATAAAATTATATTACCTTTATTTAAAGAAAAATCATTATTAAAGTATAGCTACAGCTTCTCTTTTTAAAATTCACTTACTAAGAGAGTGTTTTTAAATAATATATAGCAAAGTGATACCCTCCAAGCTATCCTAGGTATTTTGTATTTAAATATCTTATGAATCATACTAATTTTATCAATCCCAAGTTTATTCAGTATTGTAGGTGTCTCCCGCAATCTATCAATTATAAAGTCAAGCTTCATATAGAAGTATTGGCTCTTTGTTCTTCCATATAAAATTCACAATAAATGGATCCAGTTCCCCCGTTTCAGAGCCATCAAGCCCCGAGGCCTCCAGGTTTCTTTTTGGGGGCCCTCCCATCCTTCTTAAGTCTCTCTCCCAGGGCGTCCTTTCCCTCCTCTCTCACTTCTGCGGACTGAGCGTCTTTTGAAGGGCCTGTTTTCTTGAGCACGTTTTCCCTTTTCTCTTTATGAGTGGTTAGCCTCTTATCCCGCCCTGTTTCTGACAAGCCGTCTTGTAGCCCTTTTAACACTCCCTGACCTGCCATGATAGTTGAGCGGCTTTTCTCATCCTGTAAAATCAAAAGGAAGAGAACGAGCTCCGCTAGCACATTAGCAAAAGTTTCTGGAGCTCCTGCCAATTGGGGAGAAAAATGGGATAAATCAAGACCAAACATGACTCTCAGAGCTTATCTTTGTGCTGAAGTTCTGAATCCTCTCTGCGAGCGGAGGCTTTCCTTGGTGCTGGCGATGGTGGGTTCCCGGGTTTCGGCACCAGCTGTGACCCGCGAAATCGTCTCTCCGACAAGAAAGCATTCGGGCACCAGGATCCTTCTGCTGCAAGCGGTTATTACCATGTGAGGAGGAAGAGAGAGAGCGACCCAAGATGGCGCTGCTTATATACACCCTAGAGTGGCGTGGACATATTTGATTGGCTGCTTGCTCAAAACCCCGTATGACGCCCCGGGTTGGGCGGTGGCTTGGCGGGCTTTCACCACTTGCACATGCGCAATTTTACTTGTTTACCTACGAGTGCCAGGTGCCAGCACCATGTTCCAATGGCGAATGCTGTCACCACTTCCCGCGGCTCTCCACAATGAAGCTTCATGCTTCACAAATATATATAATCTCAAATAATTCTCTAGTATCCTTTATTTCTTAAATTCTAGAACATACCAAAACTTCTACCATTAAAACATTTTATACCTATTTATTTATTTATTTATTTATTTATTTATTTATTTTTTGGTTTTTCGAGACAGGGTTTCTCTGTGTAGTCCTGGCTGTCGCTGTCCTGGAACTCACTCTGTAGACCAGGCTGGTCTTGAACTCAGAAATCCGCCTGCCTCTGCCTCCCAAGTGCTGGGGTAAAGGCGTGTGCCATCACTGCCCAGCTTTACCCTCATTTCTTTAACAGCATTTTTATCTGTGTTACTTTTTAATTGATTGTGTTGATAGACTGCATTTTTTTTTTAAATCCTAGATCTTTGATGTCTTTTTTGATCCAGGTTTGCTGATAAAATCTGATATTTTATTGATAGGTAAATATTCTTCTTTTGACTTTTAAATTTAAATATCTGTGAACAAAATTTATATATTATTTTAATGTTCTTCATTTTACTTTTTCTGTTTTCTTTTTTTTTTTTGTCAATTCACTTAACTTTATTTAGAAGAGAAGCTGCTAATAAAAATGCTATGGGAATGTGAACTCTTGGGAAATAATGATAATTTTTTCCTATTAAAAGGCTCATCAGACCCACTTCCAAAGTACAGCTCAGTTATTTGTGGGTTCTTTACCACTAGGTGCAACACGGTCTCTTTTTAAGAATCATCAGCAGCAGCTGCCATTCCATGTACTGAAGCCCTGGGCTCTGAAGAGGTAAGAGATGGTTAGCTTCCTGCTCTACTGAAAGACACACCCATCTCCTGAGTGAGATAACATGTGTGAAGTATTTTTCTGAGTTTCCTCTTTTTTCTCCTCCTATCAACTCCCACCAGCAGCTGATGTATAGCTTGAGTTTAGAATAATGAAACAGAAATGGACTGGATTCTCAGAGGTCAACAGAGTTCTTTCCCAGAGACAAGTCTATTTAAGTACAGAACCCAATAGGGAGTAAGTATGAAGTCCTCAGTATAGCATGGTGCATGGTCTGACCCTGGCCTGCTCACCTTGCTCAATGAAGGGATGAAGACATAGACTAGGAAGAAACTAGGAAAAGGTGCAGTAACTGAAAATCATTCCAAACAGCATTGGGAACTAAGCTGGGAAACAGTGGGGCCTCATCCTGGGCCCAGCAGTAATTGATTATCACCATCTACCTGCTCTTATGTTTACACAGTAAATCAAGGAGAATACTTGAATGCCATTTCCACATCAGAATTTTGAAAGGTTAAAAGTGACCATATGCACTCCTCAACAGACAAAGATAACAACTGTTTTTGGAACTTGCTATTGTACCTTAATTCTAAATTCTTTGAAATATTTTATCCCTTTCTGCCCACCACATCCCCAACTACTATCATGAAATTGTGCATTCCAAGAACAGAATAAGGTAAATAAAAATTCACCATCTGTGTCTTTCCTAAGGATGAAATTTGCTACCATACCCTGTTTAATAAGGAACAGACAAGACATAATTCTGGACTGCTCATGAATATCTGGGGGCCACAGACACTGTAGTCTGTCACAGGATGAACATGACATCTTTCTGTAACCTTCTTGCATGAGAGGTTAAGTCCTGACAAGTAACAGAAAGATTTCCATCCACACTCTGTTGCCCTGAATGTCCCAGGTCATGGTATCTGTAGAAAAAGAGAATTTGCTTTCTGTTCTTCTGGATTCTGAGTTCTACAGTTGGTTCAGTACAAGAGCATTTCCTATTTTAATGTTGTTCCTTTCAATTCCTTTTAATGAGTATTCATATATATGTGCATATGTGCATGAACATACAAAGACACACACACACATGAATGATCACTCAGAGTTTTGTCTGTTTTCTCATTTTTTTAGTACCTATTTTCACCAACATTTATATTTATGTTGTCATATAAAATGTAAATATTGTACATGTTAATATTTTGTATCTCAATGGTATCTTGCCATTACTCTACTTCCCAAGTTATTCTCAGAAATCCCTGATATACATTCCTCTCAAATCCATACTATGTTTTGTAAACTCACATTTTTAATCTCCTAAATCCAGTCAATAATGCCCATAAATTGATAGATATGGAATCACCGAAGTTCATTGGCCACACCTATGTAAAAGTAATTTATCTTCCTCAATAGCCATCAACTGCCAATAGTTTGCCAGCTAGGGTTGTGGGCTCATTAAACTCTCCTCTACCAATGCTGGTAAGTTTAACTAATGTATCTTGTTCAGGTCTTGAACAGGTAACCAGACTGCTGTTAGTTCATGTTTATTCCCCAATCCACTAGGATTTGTGTTCTTTCTGTCACTTCTTTGGCAATGTTCTATAATCCTTGAGATATGGTCAGTTTGATATAGATCTCCCATTTATTTTTGAGTACTCAGTCTCTCATTATCAATATTTAGAACAGTTTTGAGTCTACATTAAGCACTACTGACAGTAATGAAAAGTTTCTTTCATCAAATTTGAAAGAAACAAAAACCTTTTAATATAAACATAGTATTTCGAAGTCATTCTTTCCATTCTTTCACGAACATTTAGTAAAAACAAAAACAAAAAAATTTCTCCTGGGTAGTATGACCTTCCTTGTTGGGTAGCAGACCATTCCAGGAAACTTGGTAAGGCTGAGTGGGTTCAGAAACCCCAGCATCCATCTGAAGACAGTAAGCATCTCCCTGCTCCCTACCAGATTCCTATCTTGGACCATATGACCATATTTCCCACATAGGAATGAGACTACGTTCATCAGAATAGAATTTTCCATGCTAATGAAGTCTCTAGATGGACTCTGAAGGTTTAGCCAATAGGCTTCCCTTCCTGGACATTCCTTCCTGCCAAAGATATTTAATCTCTGATCTACCTTGAGGAAGTGGTACACTCCGATTTTCCATGATGAACAGTCAGTAAACAGTATGGATAAGCATAGACTATCTCTATCATCAAGAACTGCCATGGGGAACATGTAGAAAGCCTTTGTCTACAGAGCGACTGTGTCAGTCTAAGTCTCTTATAGAAGGCCCTTCTCTGCACTCAAATGACCACTGCTAAGCTAAGGACAGCCTCCATTCCCAACTTCTCAAAACTTCCAGCAGTGTCTGAATGTCCAGGAGTTTGGGAACACCAGGCCCTGGGCTCCTTGTTGCAGGCCCATAGGCCCCCTCCATTCCCAAATCTATGAGGTTTCCAGCAGAAAATGGACACCCAGGAGCTAGGGAACCCCAGCTTCAGCCCCAGCCCGAGTCGTTTCTCATCAAAGCTGAGGTCCACATTCTTGTCTGCATTCTCTCACCCCCTGAGAGGTGTATCAGAACTTTTTGCAAGCCTAGTACCCAGTGGTGATATAGGGTAAATGAAGCCTAACATTCTATGTTTTGTCTGCCTGGCAGAGTTCCCACATTCCAGCTGCGGGCAGAATGCAAAATCACCCTTCCTAATCTTGTGTTTTTTTGTCATATTTACAGTACCAGGCGGGATTCCTCAAATTAGATCAAGATATGATTGGTTATCCTCTAGTCTTGTTACTGCTTTACCAATGGGCATATCCCACCTGGCAGATCAGGTAATTATATGGTTGGTCCAGTGCTGGGTAAGTGTACTGGTGTCTTTTTCTTCCTAGGAGATTGCACAGTTTTTTGTTTCTTTGTTTGGGGTTTTTATGGAGGGGGCTGTTTGTGGTTTTTTTGCACTATGAAAGTTACCTATGTGGAGAGCTTCCTAAACAGATCAAAATTCTCTGTCTCCTCCAACTGAATAAAACATTTTCAGCAAGATGTCATTTCCTTTAATGTGTTAAGTTATTATGATTAAATTTAATTATGACTTAATGATTTAGTTTACAGGATCTTGACATCTCAAGCAAATTCCCAACAATTTCTACATTTTTAAAAATTTTTTTGTCATTTTGTGTAAAATTTCATTCTTAAGTATATTATTTGCAAGACAAATGCAATAATAATTACTGTCTATCAGTCAAATTGGGAAACCATAATTTCATCTTTAAAGTGTCAATTAAAACAATTATGTTTTTTTCTCTTACATTATTATACATAAAAGTTAAAGTGACCAAAGATTTAAGTGATATGTTTGTAAATTATTTAAATTTTATGGACAGTATTTTAGTTATATTTAACCCCTGTCCCCAACTCCCCTTAAACACATCCTCTTAACCATCTTTCTCTACTTCTATACCCATGTAACTTTGAATCATCTTCATCTTCCTCTTCCTCTTCCTCTTCCTCTTCCTCTTCCTCTTCCTCTTCCTCTTCCTCTTCCTCTTCCTCTTCCTCTTCTTCTTCTTCTTCTTCTTCTTCTTCTTCTTCTTCTCCTTTTCCTTCTTTTTCTTCTGCTCTTCCTCCTTCCTTTTCCCCTCTTCCTCCTCATCCTATACCTCTTTCTTTTTAAATCTGTAAATACAATTTTTGATACCCAAGTAATTTTGGGAAACAGACCTGCCCTATAACGAGGTTAACCTGCTAATCTAAGTGTAATACCATTAGGAAAAACTGAATAGCCCTCTCTCAGAAAATATCAAATGCCAATTGGTCTTCAGCTAGATGTGGAAGTTCATGATAATGTTATGTCCTTCATGCTGGGATTTTGTCTGATTTTAACTTTTATGGGTCTTGCATATGCTGTCACTATCTCTCCAAGTTTATATGTTCTACTGGCTTATTTTTTTGCAGAAATCATCATTTCCTTGGAGTTATATATATCACCCTTGGCTTTGACAAATTTCATTTTCCATCTAGAGTAATGTCTCTGGAATCATATGGATATCAAATTTTATTTTGAATACGAGTGAGTTAAAAGAGAAGACATTTGATATACTGAAAATTATAGGTGAGACTTAAGTAAAAAAATGTATGCATGTTATGTGCATATACTTGTATGATAATATATAAATATATAATATATTATATATAATGCATAAATATAATATATAAAATATTTAAAATATAATATATAAATATTATTTCTATACTCTATATTTGTACCCATGTCTACATATCTATACATCTAGTTGTCAACCTATTCTATTTATATAAAAGCTCATGTTATATACTGATAATGTAGCTCTTGGTTGCACCTCTGAGGCAAAGATATGTTTCCTATTGCAGAGAAAACCACAATTTAGGGCGTAATGAATAATCCCAACTGGATCTAACATACATGCCTCCATGCCTCGTGACTGTGGTTTATATTTCATGGTCCCCAAAAATGTTATAAAATCTTCCAAGTGAGTAAAGCAATTAAACAGTTATATCTAGCTGTAATATATAGTAACCCAAACAATGATCTGTAAAATGAATATTAGTATTCTGTATACAATAACTGATGCTAGAAATTAATATTACAATACTCTTTAGCCAGATATTTCACAAATAAAAGAAGAGAGACCTTTAAAATTTATAGTAAGCTTTAAAGTCCTGGAGCTGGTCAAATATCAACTCTCTAAGTTCTTTTGTCTACTTCCATGCCCAAATCCCTGAGATATGTTCAATGTACATTTCTCCTGTTTCATCAGCTGCTGCCTTTATGGCCACATGCTCATGGTTCATACTATCCATGGCAACTTCCTTCTTCCTTTTCTCTGGTTCTCCCTCCTTGTCCCTACCTGATACTCCAAGCCTGGGAAACAAAGCTCTGCATACCTCTGCTTTGCCCAAAACCTAGTTATCAGCAACTTTTTATTAACAAATAAGAGGTATAGTTGAACAAGCTTTATACTACATCGTTTAGTATAAGTGAGAATGTACTTGTTGGGGCAACCAGTTCTTGGGGTCAGAAATTAGCATTAGAACACATAGCAGTACCAGACAAAACCTCCCCCTCAACCAAGATATCTATAAAGATGCAGAAAGTGAATCCATATGGTCGTAATAACCAGCATGTGGCTAACTTGTTCTTAAGGCTTACTCAACTGGAAACCTAGAGAGTTTCCTAGGGAGAGTGAGGCCACAGGCCTGCTGACATTTTGTTAGACTAGCATAGTATCTTACTCTGTCTAAATCTTGAGGTTATACCAACAGATAAATGTAGCTACCACTGGTAATCAAAATGTGTTCTCTTTAGAAAGAGAGACTATCATAGAAAACCACAACTGCATCAACAGATGATAGAGAGCCAAGCCTTAAGGGATACATCTAGATCATAACTGCTGAATCTTGGGGTCAAGGGACATCAGGGAAAGGGGGTTAAAGAATAGGAAAAGCCAGGATTTCAGGAAGCATTCTGTGAAACAATATCTCCTAGAAATGACTGCATGAACAAGTCCAGTTAATTTTCAATTAACGCTGTAAATTTCACTAGAAATGTTAATAAAAACGAGGAAAATTTTTCAGAATTTCACCTCTAATCAAAGATTTGTAAAGAACTAATGTCTTCTGGGAGGAAGATAATTAGTTTTGCCCAGGGATTAACCTTCTTATATTTAGCCAATGCAACCTGGAAAGCCCTAAAAGCTTATACACATAAACAAGAATAAGAACAACAAGAACAACAAAATGGAATCAGAAGGTTGTGGTTATTTTTGGTGCATATACACACATACATATATGTATATAACAATAATATTAAGAAGAAAGAATCTGTAACTATGAGACCCGAGTAGAGAAAGTTAAAGAGAACTTAGCAGAGATCTATTACAGGGAGAAAAGGGAAAAGAAAGTAATGTAGTTTTATGTTAGTTACAAATATTTTAAAAATTAAACTGTAATTCACATCATACTAAGGAAAAAATAGTTTTGTTTCAATTCATTGCAACAATTATGGCTTATGCACATGTTATCCTAGACAACTGGTGCATTTATGTCAAAATCAGAGGAGATTCTTACATGCCTAGTATGCTGATGAGTTTTCTGTGAATCCTGACATCTAGAGTGATCTGAATGCATGGAAAATCTATTGAGAAGAATCACTTCATAACAGCTGGTTGTAGCGCATTTTCTTATTTAGTGAATGATTAGAAGAGAACAGACTACTGAGTGTGGTGTTATCATTGGCCTGGAGGTCTTGGTTATCATAATAATGCAGACTAAGCAAACCATGAGAAGCAAATCAGTAAGCAGCACCCTTCCATGGGCTCTGCATTAGCTCTTTCCTCCAGGTTCCTTCTGTGTTTGAGTTATTAAAAAACAACACTTTTTATTGATTGTTTGTTAATTTTACATCATGCACCCCAATTCCACTCATGTCCCCATTATTTCATATCTAACATCTGCTGTTGTAACCTCTCCCTCAAAAGGAAAATAAAATATCTTATTATGGATGCTATACAGTGCATCAATGTATGACATAGCATACCCTTAGGTCCACAATTCTTTCTTTGCAAATGTCCATTGCAATGAGTCATTCCTTGATCTGGTTTAAGCTCTCTGGCTTCTGCTACACTGTCAATACCATATCAATACCAGAATTTCTCTTAAGTATCCTGGGTTTGCTCTTTGTCTTGGCAATTTTGCAACTTTGGATCTGCAAGATGGACCACTTCACACATTCCAGAAAATGATAAGTGGGGTAAATATTTGGGTGGACCAACTCAAAGCTCTGGCTCTGGGCCTGTGTGGTGCTGAGTTGGTCAGCCTGTCATCTCTACTTCAACCCCACCCCAGAGGCTAGTCCTCCAGCACTGCCATGGCTAGCTCACTCAGTGAAACAACTAGGTAGAGGCTGGGGCATCTCTTCAGCTCTTAAACCCTTGGTATGAGTCACCAACATCCCTGCCATCAGAGCCAGCTATACTGTGCTGCACAGGCAAGGTAAAATAGAATTACATTACTTTTCCTCTTCCCTTTTCTTCCTGTAATAGATCCCTGCTGAATTCTCTTTAACTTTCTCTACTTGGGTCTCATAGTCACAGCTTCTTTCTTTCTATTGTTATTGTTATCTTCTCTTAAGTGCTTCAAGTAAGAGGTAATGATAGCTTTCCTTCTTTCATGATCCTGGGGCCAGCTAGCTGCTGGAGAGTTGGGAGAAAGACCTCTTTCCCTTACCAGGTCACCACATGGCAGATAAGTAGCAAGACCAACTCTTCCCCTGGGCTAGCTCTTTAAAGTACCCCTGATAGAAGTGAGGCCTTCTATCCGTCCTTCTACAGCTATTGAGAGGTCGGGTTAGCACTCCTGTTCTCATCCCCTTGAGGCTACCTCTTCCATAGCCAGAAGATGGGTAGGGCCAGGTCTCCACAGCACTTAGATATAATATATCCCAAGACAACAGACTAGACCAGGGACATCAACAAGGATTTGATAAGGGACCCCAGCTATTGCAGGGCCATGAACTCATACATGGTCCTTAACAGCAGTATGGACAAAGACATTACCATAGCCTCAGGTTAAGCCTCTTTTCACCGTGACACATGTATCTCTTTTTCTTTCTCTTTAATCTCCTCATCATTTACCTGCTATCATAGCAGCAGCTAGGAAATCTGTGTGTCTAGGTTGCCTTAGGAATATTAACTTCCACTGCACAATGTGGCGCCCAGCAGGGGTGGTCTTAGGCATGGTCTGCTCACCTGGACCAGGCTCATGGAATCAGGTTTGTGTCATCTTAGTCTTGTACTGCCTGGATGAGGCACATGACACATGGACCCTTGTTTGAATTCTTATCTTTCTTCGTTCAATGATTGACTGCACTCTAAAGTTTGGGCCAAATAAACCCAACCCCGTCCTGCCCAAATTGCTTTGGATGACATTATTTTATCACAACAATAGTGTCTATAATGAGGCCACCTAAAAAATCCAAATTTTACCTTGCTTAGATGTATATAGCTGTCTGAAAGTAAGGGAAATTATATTTTTAAATTCATAGGATATGAGAACAAAATAAGTTATTGTAGAATATTGTCCTCCAGACCACCTTTCATATCTTGACAACAGTGCAACTATGATCACTCCACTAGATCCTCACAAGATTAATACCATTGACATTTCCATGTAGAAGTGTGAGACGCTCAGAAGGTATACAGTTCTGTGCTCCCTCAAAATATATGTGTGGTTAAAAATTATAGGGGATAATGCCTTACCCATGTTCCTTTAAGAAAGCTACATTAGTCCCAAAGGGGATAGGAACTCCACAGGAAGACCAACAGAATAAACTTACTTGGACCCAAGGGGCTCTCAGAGTCTTAACCGCCAACAAAAGAACATACAACACGCTGCATCTAAATCTACCCAGACATACTTAACAGTTGTCCAGCTTGGCCTTCATGTGGGTCCTGAACAACAGGAACAGCGGCTATTCAAAATCTATTGGTTGTACATAGATTATGTTTTACAAGCTGGGCTGCCTTGTCTGGCCTCAGTGGGAGAGGATGCACCTAGCCTCACAGAGACTTGATGTGCCAGGGTGGGGAATACCCAATAAGATCCCCACCTGCTCAGAGGTGAAGGGGAGAGGGATGGAGGAAGGATTGTGGGAGGAAGTGACCAGGAAGGGGTTGGGAGGGCTGGTGGGCAGGATGTAAAGTGAGTAAGTGAAAAAATTAAATTAAAATTTAAAAGCCACATTAAATTCATTACTTGAGAAGGTGTTTTAGGATTTTACTACTGTGAACAGACACCATGGCCAAGGAAGGCAATTAGTAGACAACATTTAACTGGGGCTAATTTACAGGTTCTGAGGTTTAGTCCATTATCATCGATGTGGGAACATGGCAGCATCCAGGTTTAAGGACACATAATACAGAAGGAGCTGATAGTTCTACATCTTCATCTGAAGGCTGTCAAGAGAAGAATGGCTCCCACATGGTTAGGAGGAGGGTCTTAAAGCCCACCCCCACAGTGGCACACTTCCACCAACAAGGCTACACCTCCAAATAGTGTCATTCCCTGGGCCAAGGATATTAAAACCACCACAGAAGGGCAAATGTAAGTGAAATCACTCTCTTATTCTTATCCTATACCTTGCTAAACAGAAATAAACTCTTCAGCAAATTTATGTTGACAACAATAAAAAATAATAAAAGTTATAGAAGGCATCATTATGACCTCAATTAAAATATTATGTTATGTAGTAAAAGGTATTTTATTGAATAAGTTATATAATATGTAAATATCATAAGCACAGGGTATACTCATGACACAATAAAAATAAAAATATAAAAATTTATGTAAAATATATGAATTTTCCTAAATTACCTCAGTAATAGAAACACAATAAGATGATTAATTAACAGTGAATTATTATTTAGTCCATTGTACTAACAAATATATATATATATATATATATATATATATATATATATGACAAGAAAAAAATAAGGTTATATATATATATATATATATATATATATATATATGAAATATATGCCACTACAACCACTTAGAAGAGTAATTGAAAATAAGCAATAAAATTTCCAATTCCTTATGTGTGGGAAACTATCTCCCATGTGTACAAGAAAAGATTTACAGGCATTAAAATGCTAAAAGCTAAATGTGCTTACCTAGCAGCTTTAGGTAAACTTCTAGCATGAACATTGATCAATATTTTTGCATATATTAACAAGCATGCAAAAATTGAGACAACTAAGATGTATGCTAAACTTCTTTCACTCGTTAATCTTCAAGTGCTTTGTTAGCTCAAACAAAAGCTAAAACTGAAATGTAATTCTTTAAAGTTGTGTCTATAGCTAATAAATACTGCACAGAACACAGTATAATTTCATCTCCATTATTAATGTGTGTTTTATTTGAAGTTTAGTTGTTCAACAAAACAGATAAAAATGTTATATGTCCTGTTAGCTCCTCTCTGTGCTGTCACTCAGGATGGCCTCATCCCAGCTGTCAACTTAACATCAAAAAGGAGGAGTTGTGAATATTAACAGTAAGAAGAATACTACTTTAGAAAAATTATAAAATGTAACAAGGTAACTAGCTTGTTTAGAATTGTTTTTAGCATAGTGCTTGTAATTTTGTGTAACTCATTATTCTATAATCATATTATATTATATTATAATATTATATTATAATATAATAATATTAACATTATATTATATATTATTATAATATATTATAATTCATAATTTTCTGCAGTTTTATAATAGCCTTTCACTGTTGCTAGGGCCCAAGTCAGGCAAAAAAAGATCATCACAATATTTTATTGTGAAATATTTTCATTTTGAAAAAAATGGACATTTAAAGAATAATTTTGTGACTAAATATCTCTGTTGATAAAAAAAGTGAGTTCTTTTAAAATAGTATTGATTATATGTCTTCAGCAAATGTCAAGTGCAGTTTTTAGTGTGAGTGTGAGTATTCCAATTTTGGTGCAATACAATGACCTCATACAAGAAAAATAAGTATTATTAAACGGTATTATTTAGACATTAGATAAATAGATGAATAATTTGATATTGAAGTGATTTTTTAAAAATGATTTTATGACTTCAAAGTGTCTCAGTGAGTGACAATATTTATGACTGAAGCATTAAAATTCTGAGTTCTATTAACAATCAAAGTAAAAGTCTTGCATGACTATGAGTATTTGCATTTTAATATTAGAGGCAGAGACAGGTCTATCCTAGAAACCTGCAGATCAATAATGTTTAAAATTATCGATATTCAGGTAGAGTGAGTATTTGTCTGAAGGAAATGAGGCAGAGAATAATAGAGGTGAACACTCAAAATTTTATTCTGACATTCACATGCCTGATCACAAGCATGCACAACCTGCATATGTGTACATACATACATATAGTACATTTGTAAAACATATGTACACATAATTGTTCTGAAAATACATTAAAAACTCATGAATATAATCCTAAAATACAGACTAGCTGAGTTATAGATCCCTTGTGTTATTTTGAATCATAATTAGTTCTACATTGTGCCTTTCCTTATAATAAACATTGCAGTGATTAAATAAAGCATTCATTTGTAGATTGCACTTTCAATCATAGATGCAGAATTAATTCAAATATGCACAATTAAACAGCATCACGATCAGGCATATCATTCATTTCCAAATGACCTGGTTAGTATTGACTAAAATTTTGTACTTAGGTACATAAATCAACAGTAAAATAAAGGTAAAAGAAAAAAGTCATTAAGGGTTTCAATCATTGCTGTGAGATTTAGTGTAAGCATTATTTATAAACGGTAAATAATAATTAAAGCAATCAATGTTTTCATTATTAATGTAGAATTTTTAGATGTTTAATGGCACTCACACTTTATTGCTATATATGCTCATTTGAGTACATTTTGTCATATGTGTCATATATATATATTATATATGTATACATATACTCATACACACACACACACACACACACACACACACACACACACACACACATACGGATGTTTTCTCCAATATGTATCTATGTACAACACAAGGCAGCCAAAAATGTCACCAAATACCCTGAAACTGGAATTGTAGATTGTTGAAAGCCATCAAATGTATGCTGGAATTGAACTCTAGTCCTCTGACAGAGTAACCAGTGCTCTTAACTTTGAAGAACTTTCCTCAAGTCCTCTTATTTCTAAGTTCTTACTACATACTTAAAATCTTTTGTTGCTAAGGCTTATACTACCTATAGTTGATTCGCATATGCAACATCAATTTAACAATGTAATGTTTGAAAAGATCGGCAAGATATTATATCTATACAGAGCTTCTGAGACATAAGCACATTGTGAACTGTAAAGACAGAATATCCTTCAAGAGTTTGTACTGATGAAGAAAAATTTAAGACAACTGTAACTTTTTTTTATTTATTATATCCTGTTATGACCTAAGGAGGGTTAAAATGTTAGCACATGATATCTACAATATGATATGCCTCTAGCTTCTCGCACCATTATACAGTCTTTCAATTCTGGATCTATTTCATTTGGGTTTTTCCCTATTTGACTCCATTCTATACTCATCATAAAACTATAAGAAAATTTTTCATTAATGAAATGAAATTATTCTAATCTTTTGTTGCCTAAACATACTTCCATCATATGGCCCCTCTGTTGCTCCGCCCACATCCATGTCTGCTCATTAGTTTGTTGTTGTTGTACTAACTTTCTTCTGTCACATCACACCTTTCTCTTCTTACAGTCAGTGGATGTTCTCTCTATTTCAATTGCTTTTTGATTCATATTATTCAAGATAAATGGGATTCATTAACAGTACACTCTGAACCGATAAATATCAGTCGCTCTATATATTATAGCAACCACATCAATACACTAATCACTATACACTGATTGATATAGAAAACAGTTTACATTCTGCAGTGTGAGTCTGCATACCACTAATCATAATTACCTTCTGGAGTTGTTAAATTTAAAAGAGAACACCTAAGTAAATACATAATATAAGAATAAGTAGAAATTGTTATTATATCTTCTATTTTAACCTCTTCATGGATGTTTCACAGAGCCTGAAATATAGTTTCAGAAAATATAATCACAGGATTTACCTTTTCTCCAACATACAATGTCTGGATTGCATACATGCTAACTTGTATAAAATACAAGGCAAGATATCAACTAATGACTGTATAATAAAAGTATGTGATCTATTCCCTCAATGAATATAAGTCTGCCATTGAGAAACCAATATGAAATTTTTGCAAACAGACAGAACTGGTAAAAATCATTCTTAGTGAGGTAATCCAGATTTGGAATGAAAAACAACATAGGTTTTCCCTTACTAAATGGTTGCTTTGAATAGTCAAATATGTATGTTTCATTCTGAATGTTTGTAGAAGGCAAGCAGTAGTAAGGGGCAATTTCAGCTGCAGGGAGATAGAATGCAGTGGTAAAAATAGCTAATGAGAATGATAAAACATGAAGGATTTAATTTGAATGCATCATGGGAAAGTAGCATAAAGAAAGGAATACATGGAAGGATAAATTACACTAAAGACCTTACAAATGTGTCACATAAAGACAAACTAGAGTAGAAAATCCCATGTCATATGTGTGTGTGTACAAATAAAGAGTTTAAAATAGAATTACCCTATAATTAAATGATGCCACAATGTTTCTACTATTCACCATAAGTTAACAAATTAAAGTGCTAAGTGCTAGAAATTTGTTGCCACTTTTAAAATTATTGGCAAATGAGGTCCTAAAACTCTACAAGTAGTACAGACTATTAGCAAAACTCTTTACTACCCACCAGAACTTGATAAGACCATATTGCTGAAGGTACTATATACATGATTTATAGCACACAGAGATATCAATTTTATGTAGATCTGGGACCATTGTTCCTACTGACTAGTTTCACAATGCTAGAAGACATTATGTGTGCTAACAAAGGGTGCAAGAAATAATGAATATTAATTTTCTATAATGCATGGAAACTAGAATAATGTCTGTTTTGACAATATAATCATGAACATCATAGAAGTAACTAACAATCCTTTGGTATGGCTTCTTCATAGGATAAAACTCATACCTAGGATAATCAACAACCCAAAGTCAAATGGCTAGATAAACCATAAACACTAGGGGAGAACCTAAAACTCTGAATGGCAATAATATTGAATTTACTCCTAATGATATCATTAGACACATATATTAATGCATTTCTCAACCTTCATCAGTGAAGATTCTATTTTAAGTAGAAGGTGATTAACAGAGAAACCCACAACTAGTCAAGGAGCACTTAATTAAGCATTGCATAATGTCCCACCTTAAATGGGAAGCTACATCATAACTCATTCCTCCCAAGATCCTGGAATCATTACTAAATGAGCATAGCCATTGTACCATTTAGAGTTGGTAAAGTCTACAAGAACATACTATCTTCCTTGCACAGCAGAGAAGCTGCACAATAAATGCACAATATTTACAACAGTGTGCACCAGTTCTATGTACTCTCAGGATAAACAGAATTCCATTATGTTACAGGTAATTCCATGTTATCGTCCCACCAATAGCTGAGAAGAAATTATTAGCTTCTAAAAGAGGGAGAATAAACTTAGGAGTGTAACTGATTGTAAGTCAACCATGCTCCACTGAATGGCATCACATCTAAGAGTATATGACTTTCATAAATTAGACATGGTGGGTTTAAAAGTAGAAAGATTCAAGTGGGTGGAAGGATTTAAATGGGTGGCAAGTATATTCACAATGCAGGCAAAAGAAATAGTCAATAGGACAAAACCAGCAAACTACAGATTGGGAAAAAAAATCTTCATTAACTCCAGATCCAGTAGAGGGTTAATATCCAAAATATATAAAGAACTCAAGAAGCTAACCTTCAATAATCCAAACAACCTAATCAAGAAATGGGGTATAGAGCTAAAGAGATAATTCACAACAGAGGAATCTCAAATGTCTGAGAAGCATTAAAAGAAATGTTTAAAGTACTCAATCATCAGGGAAATGCAAATCAAAATGACCTGAGATTCCATATTATACCAATCAGAATTGCTAAGTTCAAGTAGCAATTGAATTTAGGTGACAGCACATGTTGGCGAGGATGCGGAGAAAGAGGAACACTCCTTCATTGTTGGTGAGATTGTGTACTGGTATAATCACTCTGGAAATCAATCTAGAGAGTTTTCAGAAAATTGGAAATAAATCTACCTGAAGACCCAGCAATAACACTCTTATAATATACCCAAAAGATGCCCCACCGTGTCACAAGGGTAGATGTTTCATTCTGCTCATAGTGGCCTTATTTGTGATAGCCATAAGCTAGAAACAACCCACGTGACCCACAATGAAAAAATGGATACATAGAATGTGACTCATTTACACAATGGAATACTACTCAGCTATCAACAATGAGGACATCATGAGTTTTGCAGGCAAATAGATGGAACTAGAAAATATCATCCTGAGTAAGGTAACTCAGACTCAGAAGGACATATGTTGTACCTACTCATGAATAAGTGGATAATAGCCAAAAAAAAAAAAATACAGGCATATATAGGATACAGTCCACAAAACTCAAGAAGGTTAACATGTAGAATGGAACCAATAAATATAAGTTCAGTATTTCTAAATCCTCTGGGAATTCATAAATTATGAGAAGTCAAATAACAATAGTCCTTAAATTATATTCTAGCTATGAATGTGCTAACACACAACATAAATAAAACAAAAGTCCAATAGAAGTTTGAAATACATTTAAGAGTATGTTTTATTGAAGGATTGTGTTGTTATATATAAGAAGCTTGTATAATAGGTGGTAGCACATCTTATTTCTTTGTCTTAAACTACTATGGAAAACCCACAGTGGATTCTAGAGTCCAGGACCCTTTATGATAACACATTTATTTTGTATGTATATTGTTTCTCTTGAAAATATTTTAATATATCATTATCACCAAAAGTCTCAGATAAATGTATTGAGTAATAACAGGCTTTAATTACCAAAAATTAAAGACTGAATACAGAGTGAGTCAAGTCAGTGTTTTCCCTGTCTTTTCTTTCATAGGTGATTATTTTTATTCATTCTTTTGTGTTTAAGAAAAACAATTTCAGATTTTTCTTGGTTTCAATGTTACAACTTAATAAATACAAAATCATACTGAGTGAGTGACAGAGCTCTCCACAGTCAGAGACTTTGTATAGGAAACAAAGTTATTTAGCAAAGTATAGAGATATAAGCAGAATATTTACATTTCATTTTCTCTTAAAATTTTTTTGAAGATGTTTTAAGTTTTTTATATATATATATATTTTTTTATTGGATATTTTATTTACATTTCAGATGCCAATCCCTTTCCCCATTTCCCTTCCCCAGAAAACCCCTATCCCGTGCCCCCCCCTTCCATTTGGCTTTTATACAATTTTTTTTAATTTTTAAAAACAAAACAAAACAAAAATAGCAGTCATCTTTATATAATGAACAAGTGATAGGGGTTACTGGAAAGGAATTGAGCAGCAGTAGTTTTCTTCTACTAACACTTGGGCTTCTAAATCCTATATATGATATAACCTTTCTTAAAATGTGAGTTCCTTCTGAGGCTATTTTTCGTCTACTCACACTTTCTGTTTTATCCCAATGAGTGAGTACGATTTAAATAGCATTTTCCATATTTGATGAATTTCCACATGAATTATAAACTCACAGTTTGTATTATATTTTGTTAAATGACTATATGAGTTTTTATTTGAGATCATATTTTGTTAACTTTTCCAAGTAAGAAATTTAAATTGTTAATTTAAAATCGATATTCATTGACCTGTTTATGTATTTAGGATCCATGAAATATATTGAAAAGCTTCTACATGTTAAATATTATCTTTTAATCATGACACTCACTTGCCACATTTGAGACAGACTTTCTTTTCCTCAGAGAATTATAATCACTTTCCTTTTGCCCTCTAATTTTCAGGGAACAGTTAATGTGTGGGACGAAAACAAATATATCAATCAAGTGACATGGTCATTGTCTGTAGATGTCCACTTCTTTTGTTTATGAAATATATACAAGATACAACAAGTTGTTCAAGAAAAATATTATATTTTCACAGAGTATATATTGGTTAATTTGAACAAAATATCATGGTGTTCATCACAACTGAATTTATATACACTGTACTTACAGAAGTTATTTTCTTTTAAAGGCTACCAGAATAGTTTTTAATCTTCCCAATGGTTCTCATGAATTTCATAAAACTCAAGGAAGAGACATGTGCACACATAAAATAAAAATGAAAATATTAAAAAGCATAGTGCAGCATTATCGATGTGGATTGAGATATGACTCAGTGGTTAAGAGCACATGTTGCTTTACAGAAAACTTGGGTTCATTTCTCAGGACCGCGACCCTCTGTAATGCACATTCCAGAGCATCTGTTACCAATTATCTTCTTGTGAATTCTTTTTGTTCAAGACATACACATAGTCAAATATACACAAACATATAAATTTCTAATATACATCAAACAAAAATATTTAAATATTAAGAACATTTTCTTTTAATTTTTAAAAAAGAGAACTTTGGAAAATAAAGAAAAAGCACTTTGCAGGAGTAACATCATTTTCAAAAACAAGACACTTGTATGTGTCATCATATCTCTTTGTTATTATTTAGATGGAAAATATCTCTTCCAAAGGAATGTTTACTGAGATTTATTCCTATCTGATGGCTCTACCTAGTGCCTCCTTTAAGGTGTGGTATAATCCGTGGAATTTTTTCTTAATCATAATTTGATGACAATAGAAGTTTAAAAGTAACCAGGAAATGGTCACTGGAGCATGTCATTTAAAAAAATTACATGAAGTTCATAGTCTCTCTGGCTAGCTCATTGTTTCCTGTCCATGATGAAGTGTACAATATGTTTCTAGCATATATTTCAACATAGTGTGGAAACAGTGGAGCTAACAAGAGTTGATCCCTCTAAACTTGTGAACAAAACTACAGCTTTCTGTCTTTGATATTATGGTATGATGAAAACTAGCTCAGACATTTGAAAAATAAGAACTGACAATTCAGATGTGAAATCATTGAGTTAAATGAAATAATCAAAAAGTCACACACACACAGAGTCTGAGGCACTATTTATGAAAATTAGACTATTTTATGTTTAAATTCAATTTGGAATATCCTTCAGATATAGATAAAGTACTAAGTACATTATGTTTATTAACTAAGACAGACTTGCTTTTCATGTTAGAATTATCAATAAGAAATAATAAATTAGTAAAATTTGAGACTAGATTGGTAAATATGAGAGTGAAATATTAAATTAAATATTGCTCTTTAGATTTTAAAGCTTAATAAGCACATTATATAAAAATCTAGATGCCACATTAAATGTAAGTCACTATTTTCAGAAATTCTTTGAAAATTTATGCAGAAACTTTCAAAAATAAAATTAAGATAGAGGCGAATATTTTTAATGTTTAACTTCTTCCTCTAACATTTTTAAACTAACATTGGCTCCAGCTAATTATAGAAGTACAATAGGAGTGTTTCTAGATTATAGCTGGGCATCTTTTTTATTTACTCTTACAGCTTAACTCTAATGTCTCCAGCTACTGATCCATGCTTGTGTTTAAGGCACATTTTATTGCATGTTGCTATGTGGTAAATAGTAATTGGTAAACAATTGCCTATTAGAAGCTGATTGTACTGTTGCATGTCTATAATCCCAACAGACAGGAACCTGAGGCAAGAGGTGCTGAGTTTAAGGCTAGCATGAATCAAATCGCATGAGTCTGTCCCAAAATCAAAATAAATAAAGTCAAATTTAAATAAGGGGTAGAGAGGGGGAGGGGAAAGAGAAAAAGGGATGGAGGGAGAGAGAGGAAAAAATGGAGAGAGAAAGACACACACAGAGAGATGCTTGCTGCATAAGAAAAACTTAATTCAATATTTCAATCTCCTGTCATTTCTCCAAAAGACTACAATCAAGTAGGATGAAATTAATTATTAATAGAAGATCCATAATTGCTTTTTCTATTTGTAATCTTGGGCACATCAGGCTTGGATTAGATTGCCTTGTGTTCCAAGTGATGAAAGACTCCATTCAGAGCTGATTGGTTTAGCAGCAGAAATCTTAGAAAAGGAAGACAACCCTGAAGTAGGATTGTGAAAATAGGTACAGCAACTTGAAAGGAAAGCACAAACTCAAGACAGCATCTGGAGAAAGAACAACACTAGCTCTGGGAAAGCAGAAGCATGATTAACATTTGCAGTTTTCACAGAGAATGAGTTGAAACTATGCCAGGAAGTGGAGTACTTAGCTAAACAGGTACCAAGGAAACAAAGCAGAGATAGTTGCCCTGGTAAATGTGGCCCTTAATCCTTTGATCTTAAATATTGAGATCTACTAACTAATATTAGAATAATGTACCCTTTCTCTTCATAAGGAGCTATGACTTTCTTTTCTTTTAAATAAACCCAATGAGTTAGAAACATAAACTAAGAAAAATGCAAATGTGAGTAGATTTTTCAGTGCACTATACTGGTTAATTTGTTTAATTCAAGGCAAATATGAATGCTGTGAAAATAGAATTGAGATTCTGCTGCATCAGTCTCATTGATGCAGTGCAGAAAACCACATGCTTTTAAATTCCTGGCACATTTGGAGTTATTTAGAGCATAGCCACCTTTACTTTGGCAAGAAAACAAGGTAGAGGCTTCATGGGGGAACTTATCTGCAGAATGTGCTGCATCTGGGGTTCCATTATACTGACATCATTGAAAACTGTTTTCAAACTCTGCATTCTGATTCTTTATCCAACCCCGACGAACAGCCTGACCACCTGCAAAATGAGGTCTTTCTAAACCTTTTCTCGTGTATCTACATTTATTGCCAAAGTCATGCATAAAATATAAATAAAATGCTTATTTTACATCTTGTCTATGCATAGAAACACTTCAAATATAGTACAGAGTCATAGTTTTACATTTATTCTGAAATACTGATTTAGAAAAAAATGTATCTTTTATGATACATCTTAGAGTTTTCCGTTTCCATTGTTCAGAAAGCTTTGGAGGACTGTCAGCCTTTGCTCTCAGAGCACATAATAATAAAACCACAGTTCATCCAACTATGCAGAAGCTTGCAAAAGATTCAGGTGCACCCCACACACACACACACACTCACACACATGCACATACACACAAATACACAAATTCAGGAGTATACTTCTACTCTTATTATAATTTGGAGGAAATTGCTTTAAGACTTTGTTTCCTGATTTGATTACCCTAAAGTTTAGACTTCTGTGCAAAAAGAGTCTGGAGAACAATTCCATGTATTTGTCACCTGTATTTTAGAAATATAGGTGTATTTGAAGCATTTGAACCATCTCACTAAAAAATTCCAAACAGAGTATGGCCCAAGGCAATGCTGTGTGGATATATATAATTATTCTGCTGAAATTCATTCTCCAAACAGCATGGAGCTTTGGGAAACTTTGATTTATTCTTTTTTCCCTCCTAGACAGCATATACCCTCATCGGTTTTAAGGGAGGTTCAGTAACCCTATTATAAGCACTTGGAATGCTAGATATGAGAAAAGAAACTTCTGCTCAAATTGAAGCACCTCATTAGGACTCAGCATGAATTTTTAAGTAAGCACTTGCTATACCAAATCCTTTGAGGCATATTGCAAAGGTAACCAGTGGGAAGCCCAAGAAAGTAAATTAATAGAAATATCATTGTTAGAAAAATAATTCTTGGTGGTCTGAGAATCAGAATTTGTTAATACCCTGATACATTATAATACATGAATCAGATGATAATGGCTTGTTAACAGTTATGATAACGTTTTGAAACTGCTTTTAAATGTATTTTCCTTTTACTGTTTTCCCTAAATTGAACAAGGTTCATAATTAGTTTTTGGATTCATGACATTTGTGGGCAGATCCTTATGTTTAGTTTACTTTCTTCAATTTTGTCGAAGACATCCAATTGTTATTTACAGGCAATAATGAAGAGAGAGGTACTGGTGTGCAGCTTATGCCTCTGAATTGAAGCAGCTACACAGTAGGAAAACCTCTGCAGAAGATTTGAGGAAATAGTGAAATTTACTAAATTCAGAAGTCAAAATTGAAATCAGCAATAATAATAATAGAAACAATAATAATAAACTCTTAAAGCTGCTACAAAGTTATAAAAGCAGTAAACAATTACTTGTGAGCAAAGACTCATTGGTTCAGGATGGGTAGACAGTCTAGGGATGCTGCTTTGTAAGTCATGTGCCATGCTGAGGTAAGCTTTTCAGTGATGCAGCCTTCATTAAGTACAACCATACATATAAACTCCCAAATGTACATTGTGGTGTAACCCACCAGCACTCAATGCTTTACCAAGGTATTCTGGATCAGCTCAGTTCTGTGATCAGTTGATGGTGGCCTATCAGACTTAGCAGATTATTCTTACACATGTACTGGTGTGTCTATTACATAAATCAAAGTAAAAATACATAGACACATACACACATACACATATATACACATACACACACATACACATACATACATACATACATACATACATACATACATACATACATACATTGGTAGAAAATATTTATGTATGAATAGTTGCCAAACTGTCTCTATGGAAATTTAACCTTATAGAAAAGACAAAAAGGTATGCAGAATCAGCAGGTAATGGTAAGAAAAAAATGCTTAATGAAATCTCTGATGAGAATACCTAAGAGAAGATTTGTATAAGCAAAAGAATTTCAAATACTGTAGAACCATTTACACAGAATCTTTATATATTTCCTTTTCTTTCATCTTTTGTCCACTCATCTGAGACTTAATTACCAATAGGAATACCACACACATAATTGCTTTCCCTCCAATTTGGGAAACAAGCAAACAAACACAATTGTGATTTATTGTTTTCTGTATTTGTATGAATTAAAGAGAGTCAGAAGAGATGTTTAAATGTAATCCGATGTCCCTAGGTCTAATACTTACAAAGAGTTATTTTTTCATACAATAAATTACAATGAAATACTTTCCCAGAAATCATGGACCCTAGAGACAGAATTATTACCTAATAATGTTACTACCCTCAACTTTGGGACATAAAGTATCATGGGATTCAAATGACTCTTCATGAAAAATTACCACAATCAGGGGAAAGTTTAAGTGCAAATACTTTGCAAATTTTAACATTAAAATGTTGTTCATTTACATTTGCAATGGCAATTATTTTGTCACTTATTACCTCAGGTATATGTTTTATATTCACCATAACAAATTCCCATAGGCTGGGTGGATTAAGAATCTAACATTTATTATCTTATATTCTGACAGCTAAGTCTAAGATCAAGAGGCAGGCAGGGCTGCCCTGTTCTGAATATCTCTCAAGTTAGCCTATAGAAAGTTGTCATTTCCAGATATCTTACCATAAGCTCTTTCTCCTCTGTGCTGTTTCTTGTTTGTTTTGTTTTGTTTATTCTAAAAAACCCAGTGGATTACAAACTGTAACAATGGCTTCAATCAACATTTAATTCTGCTTTACTATCTTAAAACCAAATCTTTGTATTTGCTAAAACATAAGATTTCAACACATAAATTTGTAGTTACAATATATCATTAATGTACAAAGCATTTTCCTAGTAGAACTCATGTACAATTTCAGATTTTATTTTTATTCTATTTTAGAAATTATTTTAAACATATGCAAATGTAACTTTAATATGCAATATTTTATTTATGTTGCTGTGAATGTACAATTTTTCCCTCATCAAACCCTAAATATTCAAAAGAATGTAAGCTACAACATGTTTTTGTTGGTGTTATTACTATTTTCTATATTATTTAACTCATGATCATTGTATATATAAAAACAGTATATGTATATTTTATATGAAATTATATTATATAAACATATTTAAACATGTATGCACATATGTGTTTACATTTCTGTAGTAGAAAATAAGAGGGTAAAAATGACACACTTAATTAAAGGATAACTGTTTCTTGTACTACCAGAATTTTGTGTTACCCAAGTTATTCTCTTACAGTGGATTAGATTAAACACAAGTAACAGAGCATTGTATCTGTAAAACTAATAATTCCTACCACACCAGGATGAAAATACATGATTGCTGTGTTTGCAAACTGGTTTCTGTTATCTAGGGAAACATTATCTCTGTTTAAAGCTGCAAGAGAATTCATAAGGGGAGTTATTATTTCATTCACCAGAATTGAGTCAGGGCTGATCAGAATGAAGGTCAATGCCAGTCATCTCTCTTTGGAATAAATCCCTTACTCACATCCCCTCACAAAATTAACACATTTTCTCTGAGCATGGTTTTGATAACTTTGTATTTAACAAAAGATTTTTGTGTTTTGTAAAGGTCAATTTTATTATTTAGAATTCTATTATTACCATAATATTTTTACCTTAGTTCAGGATTGTTTTGCCAAGTTGATTTCATTTATTTTTCAGAAACTGTAGAAAATTGGTTAGACATATCTGTGCAAAGAGTTCTTAACCTACAAGAGGAAATTTTTGAGGAAGTTGAGGAAAAGTCAACTACTTATAGGACAAAGAATGGAGAAAAAAATTCGGAATGAATATAAAATATGGGCTGTTTTAACTCCAGACTTGCCCCTGGCGCTAGCTGACAAGGAAAGAAAGAAAAGGTTATGGCTATCCTTGAGGAAATCCCCAGTTCTCCATTTTTTTCTACTTCATATTCTTTGAACATTAAACTTTGGAGATCCTTGAACTCTAGAGTAACTGAATTTGAGTAACTCAGAATGCTTATGGAGTCTCTCTTTATCAGAGTACAAATGCCAGGTCATCAAGTTCAGCTGCAAATTTTCAAGGGAGAGAAATCCAAATATTTTATGCTATTAAAAATCTATCATTCTTTAACCTTTAACTTTGGTGTGAAACCACATATAATTCAATTTAATTGCAGTAAAGTATAAGATTTTCTTATCACTGTATTACGTTTAGGTCTCAATTCTACCAGAAATGGCTGAGGTGCTTATTTCACATGTCAAACTGGACTTGAACACCAGTTCTCCCAGTATGCCCCAGTCCTACCATTTACAAGCTATTGCTGGAATATCCTGTCCCATATCCTAAACTTCTCCAGTCAAGGGACTTTCTTGCATTTTCCTATATAATTCAGCCATTTAGATTACTAGGACTTTTAGCCTTTGGCCTACCATTTACCCTTCTGGCCAATTAGTCTAGCTCTCCCTCTTTACTTTCCCCTCTCCTCACATGGACTCATTAAAGGTCCTGTTCATTGTGGACTCTCCCTCTGTCCTGGATATAATAAACTCTCTCTACCATAACTAGGAAATAGTCATGTCCATCCTTTTTCTTACTTTCTTCCTTCTTTTCTTTCTTTCTTCCTTCCTTTCTCTCTCTCTCTCTCTCTCTCTCTCTCTCTCTCTCTCTCTCTCTCTCTTCCTTCCTTCCATCCTTTCTTTCTTTCTCTCTTTCTTTCTTTTCCTTCCTCCCTCCCTCCCTCCCTCCCTCCCTCCCTCCCTCCCTCCCTCCCTCCCTCCTTTCCTTTCTTTCTTCCTTCCTTCCTCCCTTACTCTTTCTTTCTTTTTCTTTCTTTCTTTCTTATTGATTATTTTATTTTTTTACATTTCAAACATTGTCCCCCTTCTTAGTTTTCCCTTTGCAAAAGTCCTCCCATTCCCCCTCTGCTTTACTTCTAAGACGGTACTGCCTTTCCCACCTATCATCCAACTCCTGTCTCAGCCTTCTAGTATCCCCCCTTACTGGGGCAACAAACCTCCACAGGATCAAGTGCCTTTCCTCTCATTGATGCCAGATAAAGCAATCCTTTGCTACATATGTAGTGGGAACCATGGACCAACCCATGGCTTTGATTAGTGATTTAGTTTTCTTCCTTCCTTCCTTCCTTCCTTCCTTCCTTCCTTCCTTCCTTCCTTCCTTCCTTCCTTCTTTCCTTCCTTCCTTTCTTCTTTCTTTCTTTCTTTCTTTCTTTCTTTCTTTCTTTCTTTCTTTCTTTCTTTCTTTCTTTCTTTCTTTCTTTCTTTCTTTTTTCTTCCTTCCTTCCTTTCTTTCTTTTTTCTGTTTTCTTTTTCTTCCTCCCACCTCCTCCTCTTCTTCCTCTCATTTTTTTCATTTTTCTGGCTCCACTTTGATATGATAAATAGGCACTTCAGCTGTTTGAAAAAGATTTGAAACAATTATTGGCTTTACAGTGGGATTTACACATCAACCCTGGAGTTTTTGGCTCTCAGCAAAAAGATGAGGGTGTGTGTGTTCAGTGATGTGTGATTACAACACTATCTACAAATGTGATCATTCATAGCCCTTGTTCTCAAACTTGCTTTAGAAAGATGCTATTATAATGAAATAAAAAAAATAAGTAAAAAAAAAAAGGTGGGGGAAGGATGTATGAAAAGATGCCAGAGTTATAGAGCAATTATAATGCTAGAAACAGAAATTCATGTGGGCCTCCTAGCTATTTTCTTCTGCAGGGAGCTATTCCTGAGAGTCTTTGAAGAAATGACTTCCAAGGCTAATTCCCTTGGATTGTGAGAAGACAGTCCAGCTGTGTGATTAATTGTTTTGGTTACCTAAGAACTTCTCAATGTCTGAAAAATGAATATGATGACCTCAGGAAATGACTTTAGTTCCAGGAAAACAAACATAAAAGAAGCAGCCAAATCTATTGAATTAAAAAAAAATCACTGCAACTGCACATGTTTTTTCTACATACATTGTTTTATATTGTACAACTATTAAGAAATGGTAGATTTTGAATAATTTAATATCCTGTTTTCTTTTCTGTTAGCATCAAATATTTTATATCTTTGACATTCACGTTTTGGACTCACTGATACTGTGTACTAAAAATACCAGGTACGTTTTCCAGTATCAAAAATAGCCATATGCTTTTTCTTTGCAGCAGCAGGGCAGTATCCAACTTTCTTGCAGAGAAATACACTTATCTGATGCAGAACTCAGTGTTTACACATAGCAGCTGCTGACAGAGTTGTAAACTAGGACGTAAAAATTAAAATGCATCACCACATGTTGGAAAAGTTCAAGCAGAGCTGCTAAAATAAAACCTAATATTTAACACAGCATATGCTGCATTTCAGTAAAATACAAGGATACTTATAGAAAGAAAAACATCTTTTGATTTAAGTTGCTTCACAAAAGTAGTATATAGATTTAACACATTTATGCATTTATTCATTTTTATTTTTACTCATTTTGAGTCTAAATCTCATGTACCTCATGCTGGACTCAAAATGAATATGCAGTGAGGATGGCTTTGAATTTACTATCTCCCTGATTCAATCTCTGAGTTCTGAGATTACAACCACACCTGGTTTGAGCAGGGCTGGAATCTAAAGCTAGGATCTGAGCATGCTTGAAAAGGACTCCACCAACTGGTCTATCCCCACCTAAAGTACACTATTGCTTTTAATAAATCAATCCACTGAGTGAGAAGAAGAAATGGATCCAGAACATGGTCAAGTCTTCTTTTTTTCTAGTCTAAATGTAGTCTAACATACCCCTCCCTCATCATTCTACATATATCTGTTGTATCATTATCCACAATTACTAAAAATGATATTTAACAAGTAACTTTTTAAATCTATGAGTAACTGGAGGTTAAACAATGCACAAAATTACTATCTCAGATAAGTTTCTATGAACATAGTGGAACATGTGCCCCTGTGGTATGGTGGAGAATCTTTTGGGTATATGCCCAAGACTGATATAGCTGGGTCTTCAGGTATATATATTTCCGATTTTCTGAAAAACCTCCAGATTGATTTCCAGAGTGGTTGTATCAGTTTGCAATCCCACCAGAAATGTACAAGTGTTCTTCTTGTCCACATCCTCACCAACATGTGCTATTACTTGAGTTTGTGATCTTAGCCATTCTGATTGGCGCAAGGTGGAACCTCCGGGTCCTTTAGGTTAACAAACACAATGGACCAAGTGAGGATGCTTCAATCCCACTTAGGAGGGAAAAGAAAACAATCAAAATCATGGGAAGAAGAGAGAGGGAGAAACCTGGGTGGGATAGGGAAAGGGAAGGAGAAAAGGAAAACGTAATCAAGTATGGGGTGGTGGAGAAATGAGAGACGCCCTTAGGGCCATCAGAATAAATGGATACATAAAAAACATTAGGGATTGGGAGGTGGAAGGAGCCTCTAGAAAGTTCCAGAGACCTGGGAGGTGAAAGACTTGCAGGACTCAAAGGGAGGGACCTTAGATAAAATCCTCAACAGTAAGGAGAAGAAAATTGTTGAGTCTACCTCTAGAAGAAAGACAGAACATCTAATGGAGGGATGATGTTTCTATCTCACAGTCAAAAACACTGACCCAGAATTGTTACTGTCTAAAAGAACTGAAGAGACAAAAACGGAGAAGAGAATAAAGGAAAGGCAGCCCACTGACCAGCCCAACTTGAGATTCATCTCAAGGAGAGGCAATAAGCCTGACATTATTACTGATGCAACGGTAATCTTACAAACAGGAGCCTAGCATGGCTGTCCTTCAAGAGGCCACACAAGCACCCAAGAAAGCAAGAT
This sequence comes from Rhabdomys dilectus, assembly GCA_019844195.1. Lineage (NCBI taxonomy): Eukaryota > Metazoa > Chordata > Mammalia > Rodentia > Muridae > Rhabdomys > Rhabdomys dilectus. Next base: position 2,173,696 of record JADRCG010010526.1, on the reverse strand, counting down.
GCAGACACCCAACTGATGGACTGAGGTTGCAGACACCTGTGATTAAATTAGGGAAAGGCTGGAAGATGCTAAAGAGGAAGACCCCATAGGAAGACCAAAATTTGAACTAACCCAAACACCTGAGATCTCTCGGACACTGAGTCATCAACCAGGTAGCATCCACTAGCTGGTTTAAGGTCCCAGACACATACACAGTAGAGGACCGCCTGGTCTGTTCTCATTTGGAGAAGACACTCCTAATCCTATAGGGACTTGAGGTTCAGGGAGTGAGGAGTCCTGGAGGGTACATCCTCTTGGAGACACGGGTGATAAGGAATGCAATTAGGAACTCTGAGAGGGCAGATGAGGATGGGGACAACAACAGAACTGTAGAAAAATAAATCAAAATTAATTAAAGAACAACAAAACAAAGAAAAGACAACAAAAACGAAACAAACAAAATTAGTATTTCATTTTTTTTGTCTTTGTTGTCTAATGAGATGTGTGATAATCATAAAAGTTTTTCTGGAGTGTAATGCTTAACCATTACATTGCAGAACTTTGAAGTACACGTCTTTGAATAGTGATCACTGGAAAGGTTTAGAGATCTGGTAGGAAACTTTCTATGGCTTTGCTTAATGTCTCATATTTGTTGATATATTTGTTAAGATGAAACAGTATAAAAAAATAAAAAAACCAAAGTGCTAAGGCAGGCAAACTTTTTAATCAATTGTCTGTCTTCAATCTAGCATTTTTATCTCTTCCATCTGATATCTGGAGAAAACATCTTTTCACATGTCTTGGCTTTTCTTAAGATGCTAAAGGAACCATGTCCAAAGGGTCCCAGTTACATTGCTCATAGATCTTTGATATCTTCAAATGGATTTTTATGTACTTATAATTCATATGAATTCTCCAAACTTTCTATTCACAAATGATATTCTGAATATTGGTATTCCTTCATATTTCAAGTAAATCCAGATATTAAATGTTTAAATGGAAAACAGATTATACAAATATCTAGGCTATATCAAGTATAAAAGTGAAAGTTCTAATAATAGAAATTACTAAAGATACAAAATGAAATTAGGAATTTCAATACTTTATATACTATATAATAGTTATACTTACTGTTGGCTAGTTTATAAATCTACCAAAACAGTCTGCAAAATGTGCATACCATTAAATCCAATATCTTCCTTTTTAAATAGTGTTACAATATGACATGGTACCATACAACTATGTAGATTCATTTTATGTACCAGTTCTAGATAGAAAATATTTAAAACCAGTTTTTCTGGCTATAGTTAAAGTTTTAACAGGATTAACTTTATGATTAGCTAGTGTGGGTAACATGCAACTTATTTCTATTTAATCTAGTCATACTATTTTCCACTCCAATTTTTCTTCTGTTGATTAGATTGCCTTATTTATTTTATAATTTGCTTGTATATCAGACAAATCTAGATTATTCTTAGCAATTTCAACATCTCAAGGTTGTCAACTTAATCACATCCACATTTTTACTGCACTCCATGTAACAAATCATCATGTTGTACATCTTAAATATGTGCACCAGAGCTATGCTGGTGATTATCTACATCGTCTGTGATAGAATGTCTAAGTTTTTTAAAGTATGCACATCTCTGCATACAGAATCTTTGTATTTTTGTTGGATAAAATATTGATAATTACTGTGTCTAAAAACATATTGGGAAAGAAGAAAATGTTTACATAGCTATATCTTGTATTAGGTAGTTCCATGCTAGGATAATAAGAGTAGGACATGGTAGCACAAATCTATATATACCTAGCATATATGAGCTGATACAGGAGACTAGAATCAAGATAGATTTAGATGCATAGTAGGACCTTGTTGCTCAAACACAATTAACCTAAACAAAACTAAAGAATTTTGAGAGTGAGGGAGAGAGAGAGAGAGAGAGAGAGAGAGAGAGAGAGAGAGAGAGAGAGAGAGAGAGAGAGACCGTGAGAAGAAGAGAAGCTGGGTAACTGGTCAAGCACAGGCTTTGAATCCCAGAGACCCTCAGGGATGTAGGAGTTTGCCTTTCTCCTGGGCACCTGGCTCCTTTCACATAACTATTGCCTCCCTCCCATAGAGAGTTCTGTGGCCATCAGTCACATAGAACAATGCCCCTGTTAGCCCCTCCACAGGTAGAGGGCATGACTACAGGGCACAGAGCCTCAAGATACATCTTTGTATTAATGAGATACCTAAAGGCCAGAGGGTATAGCCAATTAAGCATTCTTTCCCAGATGCTCCTTGCAAAAGGTATTTAACCTCTGGCCCGCCTTGAGAATATAGCTCATCCATTGGGATATAGCTTCATCCATTTTCTGCCATGACAATGAATATCTTGAGACCACATCTTAAGACCATGGACTATCTCTCTTCTTTTGGGCCAGCCATGGGGAACCATGGAGAAGGTCTTCAATTAGAGTCACAGTCTAATCTCCCGCAGATGGATGACCTCTCTACGCTTCCAACCAAGGAGGCCACCAACTCAAGCAAGAAGGCCAAGCCAGCCAAGAACCAGGCAAGCGAGTCACAGTGACCAAGAGTCTCATTCCCTCAGGACACAGCCAGAGCTTGTCCTTCTCCCTCCCCCATTCAGCTGCAGGTTGATCCAGCCCATATGCCCCTGTTTGGGCCCTTCCACAGCCTCTCAGTGGCACCTGAGAGCCCAAGGGCCTGAGAACCAGTCAGTTCCTGGCCGCCTTGTCCCAGGGACCCCCAACTCAAGAGCTCCCCCCTCGGGTGAACCCAGACTGTATTCCCTCCACCCCCGGAGTGGAGTCCTGCAGCTTCTCACAGCCTGATGTCCACCTGGCCTGGCATTGAGTGAGCAAAGTCAAATTCCTGCGCCTCTGCCTCTCTGAGCCACAGCCCTAACTCCTTGGAGGTGGCAGATGCAGGACTCACAACTCAACCCACAGGACCCATGTCTGCAGGCACACTATAGCCCAATGAGAGAGAGAGAGAGAGAGAGAGAGAGAGAGAGAGAGAGAGAGAGAGGAGGGGGAGATGGTTGGTCAGTAGCCTAAGGGAGACAGAAATGCAACTTTAATATTGACTGCGGGTCCTGCCAATTTCCAGCCCCATTAAGGAGTAGAAAATCTTTTTTAGATTATGTGTCAAGTGGGATACTATCAGCACATGACACTCACAATACCTGTACTTGCAAATTTCTACCAAGTGAGATATGAGAGGAGGAGTGTTGATACCTAGGCATAAACCCCCTGAACCTGGAGTCTGTGGAGGAACAAGTCTCACAACACAGTCCTGGTAGCAACAACTTCAGCAACAGGCTTCTTCTTTGGAGTGGGATATTCAACCTCTTCTAGGATTATGAGGTAACCTCTGTCCTGAATCTGTCAGCCTTTCTTTATGAAGGAATGAATGATGAGACTTTGATCCTTGAACTTTTCTCCTGTGCATAAATGCTTTATAAATTCTTTCTAAAGATGTGAATAATCCTTCCAGTGGCCAGGCTACTTGGCTGCAATTTTTCATCATCTAAGCCTGGGGACATCAACAAGGCCAAGCTGTTTAGTGTCAAGAGGCTGCATCTAAAAGATGAGGTCCATGGTGACTTCAGTTCTGTCTTAGGGGATACTGAGGGAAGAACATATGAATGAGGGATCTGAAGCTCAGCTGTTGGGTTTGTGGTGAATCACTGAGTGCCTCGTGTCACCAGTCATGGTGACTGCAACACCTTGACTTGTCTTCTGGGATGTAAGACTGTGCAGATTTGTTAGTGTTACCCAATTTAAAAATAATTGTGTCTGATTGCCCATGTCACAAGGGATAGACTAATGAGGGTTAATTGCCATTGACAATTAAATAGATTTTAAAACACCTAGGAAACATGCACCTGGCTGTATCTGTGTGAGCCTTTAAGATAAAGGGTTTTAATTCATGACAGAAAACCAAATGTGAATATGGACTGCATCATTCCATAAGCTATAGTCTCAGACTGAAGTAAAAGCAAAACATGTCTTCAAGTATCGGCATTTATCTCCCTCGACTTCCTTACTGCAAATGCAATGTGATTAGCAACATTATGACCATCTAGCAGGTCTTTCTTCCATAATGAATTGTATCTTAAAGCATTAACCTGTTATCTGTAGGTTGTATTTGTCAGATATTTTGTCACATAGGAGAAAAGAAGCAATGATTACAGTAGATATTCCTCAAAACATTATTAATGAATATTAAAATCATGACAGTTTAATCAGATACATTTATACAAGCAATTATGAGATGTAGCCATATATGTGCTAAATAAATTTAACATAATCTTTCATCAAAATTAAACTAACACATCTAAATGCAAATTTATTTATAATAGCAGAAGAAAACATAGTTAATAAACACAGACTACCATTAGGATATTTCTTTCTTTCTTTTTTCTTTATTCAATATAAGATGTATTATTCATTGTTCATTTTATAGAGATAAAATGGCTTTCTCTTGAAGTAAGCTTAGTCATGAAAATGCATCATTAGTTTACACTGTTGTTACAGATACACCAAACCAGTTCACATTGAATTATTAGGGAGGTTATTTATCTAGAAATGTGTAGTTATAAATATGCACTTATATCTAAAGTTTGTGAATGTTACAGAGTAATATGTTTGCTGCCAATTACTGTCCTTTGTAGAAAGGTATATTGCAAAATTGATGAATTCTAATTCTATTTAAAGTAAGTTTACATATGCTTAAATGAAGACAAAAGATGTATTTCTTATAAATAACTGTTCAGTGGAATTCACTTGGTACCTTGTGAAAATTTTCTTTGAAAATGCTTTGAAGCATTTAAGACATCATTGAATTTACTCCCCCAGTGATCTCTGATTTAATGCAACATTAGATACAATTTACCAATGAAATCTGATATTTCTCACTTGTGATATTTATTTATTATATATTTATTAATAGATGATTATTCAGTATCTCCACAAAATACCTTTCAAGAAAAAATTATGACAGTATTAAAACACTTAAAAGAGGGCTTAAAACATCACTAATTCTCTGCATACTTTCTGATATCTTTTTCTAGTAGAAGCAATTTTTCTCAATATTTTGATTTTTTTCATTATATTTTTCTTATTTTTGTTACTATTTTGTTTCTTGAAAAATGTGAAGGGACTAGGAAGATATCTTGGCAGTGAAGAGCATGAATGTTTTTGAAGAAGACCTGAGTTCAGTATATTTTTTTCTTTTTCTTTTCTTTCTTTATATTTCAGTTTAACATTTCTTTATTTTATTTTTTTTACAATACATTAACTGTTTGTTATTTATTTCTAGTTTTTTGATAAGTTAAAAAAATTATTTATACATACAAATAATTTTGCCTCATTTTTAAATTTTAGCATTATAAGATTTTAACTATACATGGTAAATTGCTTTTCCAGTTCCCACTTTACAACCAGTAGAGAAGCAGTTCTTAGCTATAAATGTATTTTAATTGCTATTCCAACTTCTCAAATAGTATCATGTAGTTCTTTTATTTCAACATTATATATATATACACACACACACACATACATATAGTGATTGCATATTTTCTTTATTTACATTTCAAATGTTATTCCCTTTTCCGGTGTCCTCCTTGATACCCTATGCCATCCTTGCTCTCCTATCCCATCCCCCCTCTCCTACTTTTATGAAGGTGTTTTCCCACCCACTCACCTACTCCTACCTTCTCGGTTTAAAATTTCCGTACACTGGTGCATCCAGCCTTCACAGGACCAAGTGCCTCTCTTTCCATTGATATCCTAAAATGCCATCCTCTACTATATATGCAGCTGGAGTCACAGGTCCCTCTGTGTGTACTCTTTGGTTGGTGGTTTAGTCCCTGGGAGCTCTGTGGGATCCGGTTGGTTCATGATGCAAACCTCTTTGGCTCCTTCAGTCCTTTCTCTAACTCCTCTATTGGGGACCCCATTGGGGATACTGTGCTCAGTCCAAATGTTAGCTGCAAGCATCTGCCTCTGTATTTGTCAGTCTCTGGAAGAGCCTTTCAAGAGACAGCTTTATCAGGCTCCTGTCAGCCTGTACTTCTTGGCATCCATAAAAGTGTCTGGGTTTGGTGACTGCATATGGGGTAGATCCCCAGGTGAGGAAGTCTTTGGATGGCCTTTTCTTCAGTCTCTTCTCCACACTTTGTCTCTGTATTTGCTCCATTGAGTATTTTGTTCCCCTTTCTAGGAGGGACTGAAGCACCCACACTTTGATCTTCCTTCTTCTTGAGCTCCATGTGGTCTGTGAATTGTATCTTGGATATTCTGAGCTTTTGGGCTAAAATCTACATATCAGTGAGTACATAACATGTGTGTTCTATTGTGATTGGCTTATCTCACTCACGATGATATTTTCTAGTTCTATACATTTGATTGAGAATTTCATGTATTCGTTGTTTTCAATAGCTAAGTAGTACTCCATTGTGTAAATATACAATATTTTCTGTATCCACTCCTTTGTTGAAGGACATCTGGGTTCTTTTCAGATTCTGGCTATTATAAATAAGGCTGCTATGGACATAGTGGAACATGTGTCCTTGTTATATGTTTGAACATCTTTTGGGTATAGGCCCAAGAGTGGTATAGTCAGGTCCTCAGGTAATACTATGTCCAGTTTTCTGAGGAACTGACAGACTGATTTCCGGAGTGGTTGTACCAGATTGCAATCCCGCCAACAATGGAGGAGTGTTTTTCTTTCTCCACATCCTTGCTGGCATTTGCTTTCACCTAAGTTTTTTATCTTAGCTATTCTGAATGGTGTGAGGTAGAATCTTAGGGTTGTTTTGATTTGTATTTCCTTGACAACTAAGGATACTGAACATTTCTTTAAATGCTTCTTTGCCATAAGGTATTCCTCAGTTGAAAATTCTTTGTTGAGCTCTATACCCTATTGTTTAATATGGTTATTTGATTCTCTGGGTCTAACTTCTTGAGTTCTTTGTATATATTGGATATTAGCCCTCTATTGAATGTAGGATTTGTAAAGATCTTTTCCCAATCTGGTGGTTGCTGTTTTGTCCTATTGACAGTGTTCTTTTCCTTACAGAAGCTTTGCAATTTAATGGGGCAGTTCCCATTTTATGTCAGAGTATAAGATATTGATGTTCTGTTCAGGAAATTTTCCACTGTGTACATGTGTTCAAGGCTCTCGCCCAGACTTCCTCATCTATAAATTTCAGTGTATCTCATTTTATGTGGAGTTCCTTGATCTACTTCGACTTGAGCTTTGTACAAGAAGTTAATAGGTCAATTCGCATTCTTTTACATGATGACCTCCAGTTGAACCAGCACCATTAGTTTAGATTTAGATTAGCATTTTTGGAGATAAAGGCTGATGAACAAATTTATTTAAATAATTCTTGGCAGTTCATGATCTACTGGGTCTTTTCTTTATTATAGGATTTAGTTCCTCACTATTTGTAACCATTTCCAATCTGCTGATTTACAGTATCTTTAAATTAGTCATTGATTTTACTTATGAGTAAATTAAAGTTAACAAAAAAATGCAAATAGAAACAACAACAAGAAACCCAACTGGAATATCATAGAATTTTTAAAAGGAATTTTATATACATTATGCCAGATTTCTAAATATTCATGAAGTAAATAAACTTATATGAATATCATAATTTGTAACTTTTATGCAGGTATATATTTAATATATATATATATATATACACACATATATATATAAAACCTATAACATATATACATATATGTAAAACATAAATATATATTACATATTATAAACTACTTTTCCCATTGTATATGCAATATCCCATATGTTTGATAAATTTATTTGTATTTAGTTCCAAGCATCCTCAAAAAATAAAATGAGACTTGTTTTCACATGGAAATACTATAAGAAATTTTCACAGTTTTAAATTTATTCATGTATATAAATAAACTGTTTATTGCAACTCTTAAGGTTAGTTTGTATTTATTGGCATTAATTTGTGTCTGAAAACCCTGATTGAGTATCCTAAAACCATCTAGAATCTCTTCACTTATTACATGCACATAACTTTTACTGCACACAAGTGTTAACAAATTTGTTGAACTGCTATGACTAAAACCAAAGAAAGTAGCTGTCAATGTGTTTCCATTTGTTTTCCTTATAATGATAGGAGTTTTTGCTTTGTTTCCTTAAGGTCTCAGCACTAAGCAACAGCAACAACAAAAATTACAGGTAAGTATGGGATGGTAGAAAGAAAGAAATTTTTCTCTCTAGGAATGAGAAAAATCAATTCATTTTTAATACTTAGCTTTCTGTGCTGAAAATATACAAGGAAGTAACATTATACAGACCTAGCACAGTATACTTATGTATTTAGTAACATACTCAAAATCAATTACTACAGTCATAAAAGAAGAATAATTTCTACATACTTATTTGGCTTACTAAATTCAAATAATTTTACATCTTTTGAAAATTAATATGTTCTGTATCAATAAAAACAGTAAAATTGTTGGGCTACATTCAGTATGTTACCATTATAAAAATCTTCCAAATACTTATGTTATTAGTAAATTATAATATTAAATTTAGACAGAGATATTAAAAACATATAATAAAAACATATAGGATGGAAAATTAGTATATATATGTCTTTAGATAGATAGATAGATACATGACATTTACAAATAATATTACATATTATACATTTTCCATTGTGTATGCAATATTCCATAAATGTGATAAATCTATAAATTTTTGTTTCAATTTTTATTTCAAATATTAAAATTTATTTCACATAGATGATTTTTTACTATAAAAAAAACAAGTAAGACATTTGCAATGAATAGAAGCCCAAAACAAAATGCGAATTATTTATTCTGATGGAGAGGCATATATCATCCTCTTGTTGATGGTGTGAGTTCTATAATGAACAACTAAGTATATATGTACATAACATGTAAAAACTCGATCTTTTTGAAATAAGCACAGCCACTCAGAAATTGAATATAGCAGTTACACTTTTAGCTTCTTCTTTCTTACCCAGAGATCAGTGTGCATAGCTAAACTTGACGATGTAGTAAGAAACAAGAAGTATATAGAATATTTAACTTTTTTCATAAAATCTAATGTTTTTAACAGTTCCTTCTTTATAATTTTATACCATTAAGTATGCTCGACTAAATAAATAAGTTTGTGTTAAACAAGTATAAAATAAAATAAAAGACATGATGTTGAAAGAAATATTTTGAAAAAATTCTCAGGAATTTCTTAGTTTATATCTCATAGGAAACATACTATTTGCTTACCACTTCCAAAATACTTAAATGATTAAAACTATTTGTAGGTTACTTTGTTAATAATTCTATATTAAGGATTTTTGTGTATGAGATTACAATCCATTAACCATCATTTCAGGTTCTGTAGTTCTAGCTGAAGAATCTAATTGTACTCTTCTCATGCGTGGTCAACTTATAAGCGTTTAGGAATCTTTCATTGCAGAGTACAGGCTGTTCTGCTGCCAGTTGTAGAGGAAATTCATGCTACTTGCTGATACAAATCTAGTGATAGATCCTGTCCCATGACAATTTTCTCCTTTAGTCAAGTTAATACTGTTTATGACTTCATCTCACTCCAGTAAAAATTGCTGTAATCCAGACATCTGACAACATATTCTGTAGAGTTTGTAGAGAGCCAGGATTCCTTATTCACTCTTAATGATATGCAATTTAATTTAGCCATTAAGAAATCTATTTAGAGGTTTTCACAAAAGTAAAATGAGAACAAGAATATAATCCAAGTATTAAACCAGAAAATTCTACGACCTCTAATAGATAATTGTACTCACATGTTTATTCCTGTGTTAGTGAGTATATCTCAAAAGTTGTTGTCCAATATAATTGTTCAACAACAGATGACTGTATAATGAAAATGTGTGTGTGTGTGTGTGTGTGTGTGTGTGTGTAAACTACTAGGCTCTAAATAAAAGTGGAAACACAAATTGTGCAGCACTTTGCAATGTATAATAGTAATAGACATAGAATGTATAATAGTAAATGGTGTCACACAATCTCAGAAAACTTAAGTATCATGATATTTCTCATGTGTTTATACATGCTCATATGTTCTCTGTATGTGGGCATACACATGTGCGTGTGTGTATAATCAAATGTACTCATGTGTATCTAAAACCCACATGGTGGAAATAGATACCAACCCTTACAAGTTATTCTCTGACTTCTACATGTGTGCTATGGCATGTTCATGTCTATACATACATACACATACACAGAATACATAAAAATAAAAAAGACAGAGAGTTAATTAAGGAAGATATCCGGATGTAAATGTTTGTTCTGCACATCTGCCTACACCCTCCCCCATATTAAACACTCCATTTCTCTGACTCTTAATTTGGTGTGGTACCTTTCCAAGGTGTTGTAAATACTCAGGTAGTACAATACTACTGATTGGACTAACCACTAAACATTATACCGCATGTAATTTTGGGTTACTCACATCAGTTTCAATACTTCACTGCCCTTACCTGAAATACAAATTTCTAAAATTGGGGTAAAATTCTCCACGTTCGTCTTATCCTACTCATAAACATTAAGAAATCAAACTATTTGTGTGTGTAGCATCTGTGGAAAACAGTATATATGCTTCTGAAGAAAGGTACATATGGAGGTGACACGAGAACAAACTATAACAGTCATGGAATATATCCATACTATTCTGAATGCTACCACAGAGAAACATGCAAATTCAGGTTACTAATGTACTACTCAAAATAACAAGAAAATGAAATCAAACTTAATATCCATTTACAGAAATTAAATATCTTTTAGGTAAGTTAAGTCAAGCTCAGAGAACAAACATTACATTCTTTCTTCTATCAGAATACTAGACTCTGTTCTATAAAAACATAAATATAAGTATCTTTGTGTGAATGATCACCAGTGGTGACTAGGAAGTGAGAAATAGACACATGAGAAGGGAATAAGATTTTGAGAGCAACATGTGTGGATGATAATAAAATTCATGTGACATAAACATTGAAAAGATAATTCTATATGTAGAAGGGAAAACATCCAATTGGTGGATAAAGGAGATGAAGGGGTAGCAGAAGGAAGATCCAAAACCAACTATGTTTAAATACTTTTCTTGGCTCGTGAGTCTTAGTCCCAAAGCATAGGTCAATGAGTGATCCTAATTATCAAGCAGTACTCAGAAGCAGGAGAAATACATCATGTGCTAATGACAGACAGGACTGTATGAAAAGGCTTGAAGACAAAACTGGAAGCTAATTAGTCCAGAGCACATAGAACTTGCAGGTAAGTATTGAATCATAGAAAATAAAAAAGAAGAGAATCTCTTGAAACCTATTCCATGGGCAAGCACCAACTACTGACACTAGTAGTGATACTCTGTCATGCTTGCATATAGGAATCTAGCATGGCTGTCCTCTGAGAAGCTTCACTGAGCAGCTGACTCAGACAGATACAGTCTCCCAGAGCCGAAGAGTGGATAGAGCTTGGTGACTCTTAAGAAAGAATACGAGGAATGATCTCTGCCCTAGAATAGGAACTTCACAGGAAGAAAAAAAGAGTCAACTATCCTGCACTTTTGGGGATCTCAGAGATGAAACCACTAACCAAAGGACATACACAGACTGGACCCAAGCCTCCTCATACATATGTAGCATATATGCATCTTGGTCTTCATGTGGGTCCCAAATAACTGGAGCCAGAGCTATCCCAAACCCTGTTACCTCTATGTGGGCTATGTTCTATTCGGACTGCCTTGTCTGGCCTTAGTGGGAAAGAATGTACCTCGTCTAGCAACCCTGATGTGCCAAGGTGGGGGGATACATAGGGAGCCCCACCCTCTCAGAGGAGAAAGGGAGGAGACATTAGGGAAGGACTGTGGAAGGGAGAGAGGGGGGGGGTCAGTGAGTGGGAAGTGACGTGAATAAGAAATAAATAAATAAATAAGAAGAAAACAAGAGAAACTGTCTTCACAAACTAGAAACACAAATCCACCCCCACCCCCAAATAGTCTTCTCACCAGATACACGAAATGGGGTTAAAAGGGACACGCATAACAGAATAGGCATTGTCAGAAAGCAACAAAATCATAAAGATTACAGTCTACATTAGCGTAATGACTTCCACTTTCCCACTTACTCCTCACAGTACATTACGTTCTCCCTGCTTCAGATATTCCCCAAGGAATATCTTCTCTCAGTAGGCCTCACCATAAACTGCAGGGTAGCCTATGAGCCAAAGGCTCTTCCCTCAGTCATTGGTCCCGATTGTACGCACCACAGACACATAAAGTAGGCTAATGAGTTAAAACACATCAACTTCTGCCTCTGCAGCAGCTTCATGTGGATTTATTCTAAGAATGTGTTGAGGGAAGGCATTCTATTAGCATTTGCAATAACCTCACAAAGCCTTATCATTTAGTAGTTCATCTTGAAAATGACTTTTCTCATTCAGATTTGAAAGAAAAAAATATGAGGATGAAAGGTGAAGCATTTGATTTTAATCATTCCCTTAGCAGCGTTATTAAAGGTAAGCACCCTCTCACCATGGCATTAGGATCCACATATTCTCCTTATCTTATTTAAGCAATTTACTACAAAATTGCCTTAACTCTCATTTTGAAGTACCGCTTTTGTAAAATTTAAATATAGCCCAAATAATCTCGCTCACTGAATTCCATAATAAACAGTACTTTATGTTCTTCTTAACGTAATGCACTATTTATGAATCACTGTTTTCAGTACAGTGACAGACAGGAAGTAACAAAGGAAGATTCCTCAAGAGTTAAAAGGAAGTTTTATATTGCTTAGTTCACAGCTCAGCCTTGAGACCTCATTTTTACTGTTTCCATGTGCTTCCTCTCTTCTATCCCTGTCTTTCTTATTCCTCTTTGTTCATGCTTCTCTGATCACGCTTGATCAGGTTGTAGCAAAGTCTGCATCCTACCTTTATTATGTAACTCAATTCATTCTAGCTTCAATAAACAATATAGAGTATTTCTAATTATCAGTAACTCTAAAGGTGATAATCTGCACATTCCTTGCATCCTCACTTACCTCTCCCAACTTCTAGGTTATATTTTAATATATTCATGTGAATAAATTTAGCTAAAGATATTAACTTCTGTTGAAAACTAACAAATAAATTCAACTGTGCAGTTTAAAAAAGCACTTATATGTGAAATTCACATAAATCTAATTCTTAACATTGACAGACTTTCATTTCATCCAGACTGCTATAGGGTATTATTGAGAAGGCTTCTCAAACATATTTATTACATATCTGCTTATTTTCTTTTCCAACATCATTAATTTTAATAGTTCTTTTAAAAAGTTGTATGTTTTTATTATTCATTAGCTTCTGTTAATAATATGTGTGTCTGTTTTTGCTGTGTTGTATGTATCCAATATATAAAATTTTGATTTTATATTGCTTTTGTGAGATTTCTTAAAAATCTTTCTTTGGTACTTGTACTCTTTATTGTATTTTACCAATAAATTTAGATTTCACTAATTCTAGCATCATTTTAACTGTGTAGTGTACATGTTTAATTTTAAAATTCAAATGCTAATTCTGAGAAATCAGGAATACTTAAGAAATCTGGAATCATGGCATACATGTATATGCCAGGGTATATATTCATTAAGATATACTTGTTCTCTTGTCACATTTTCAAATCATGCCTTGAAAATATACTGAATACTATAAGTTTTAATAGATTGCAACTTTTACTCTTTTGCTTGTTTATATTTTTAGTAGCATTCTGAGAATTGTTAAGCCACTAAAAGACCGCAAGATTTGATAATATAGTAGAAAATATAAAATTTTGTTTATTTTAAAATAAAATTTATGCCGGGCAGTGGTGGTGCCGCCTTTAATCCCAGCACTTGGAAGGCAGAGGCAGGCAGATTTCTGAGTTCGAGGCCAGCCTGGTCTACAGAGTGAGTTCCAGGACAGCCATGGCTACACAGAGAAACCCTGTCTGGAAAAACAAAAAAGCAAAACAAAAAAATAAAATTTATGCATGTTTAAACTTAATATCTTAGATTGAAAGTTGTCTATTACAAAACTTTTTGTAGCTATTGTAAAGCATAATGCTTAAGGATCTACTAAGATATGGAATGAGAATAATATTTAATTAGCTATTTGTCTATGACTTATAAATTAAATAAAAGAACAAAAGAAAGTTCATTGTACTTTTGATTTTGTGTACATTGCTGTTACACCAAATGTCAAGGAATATGATGTCTCTGTGTTAGATGAGGATGTGAACTGGAACCTGTGGAAATCTCCAATCAGATATGCACAGCATACGTTTCTTGGTTTTGAAACTTTCATTCAATGCATGTTTCTTGTTGTAAAAAAAAAAAACTAATTTGAGTCTCCTAGGAGATTATGCCTAGATTCCCCTACATACTGGGTATAATACAAATGAGGAAGGCTGAATTCTTCTAAATCTACCTGGATACAATATATCTGAACATTCAGAGAGATTATCTTGAGCATTCAAGAAAAAGAAATCATGTACAAGTCTGATTATAGATGACATTTGTTCATTCACTGTATTCTGCTGGAAATACAATGTTGTTTCATTTCACATGTGCACTGAGATGGGACATAAAGAAGATGAACACCTAAATTGTATAAAGTTTTTCAAGTACATAAATGGTTTGTTTTGCTTTCAAAAAATATGTAATGATTTCTGCATGAGGGTAAATCACGTAACAAAAAAGCAATTAGATAAATATAAGGTGATTTTTTAAATTAAAAGTTGATGGGAGAATTGTGGGGGTTGTAAATGTAAAATTTTCAAAATGAATGTTAGATGATATTTTTCTAATACCTACTGGGGAGTACTAACTGTCAAAACTGTACTGTAATTTTTTTTAATTTTTACTTTTTTTTCTTTTTTCCCAATCTGCTTTTATACCATTTTAACTACATGCAAGTATTAAGGTCAGTTCTAGGTTGGGGAACTATCAATACAATAGATGCAAATAGTCAAGGAACAAGCAAGACAATAAACAGAAATAGTCAAAGACCAAGCAAGGCAATAAAGAAAGTTCCATGAACACTCCCATGATCACTGTTTCTAAGGGCTTATTGGGATGACCAAAATATCTGAGCTTAATCTCTGTCCTAAACCCAAATTAATTTTTATGCCTGAAACCTACTTCTTTGTTCTAGCCTAAGATTTAGATTCATGCCTAAAATTACTTCTTAGTTCTAGCCTAAGTTTTAGATTCCTCACTGAAATTACTTCTTTGTTCTAGCCTAATGTCAGATTCCTGCCTGAACTCCATTTCCTTGTCTTTGGCCAATGTCAGATTCAAGCTAAACATCTCCAAAAGCTCTCCTATCGCCCTCTTTTTTATTTCATAAACAAGAATGAGCATGTCTTAGGTTGCTCTGACAAGAATGCCTTCCTTAACTATCGTGTCATGAAGTACACATTATCAAACAATACACACTTCTGTTTTAAGTTGGTATGACTCTGTGCAGAATCTTAGCCATCCTTGGCTTGCCAGCCTGTTGAATTAACAACTTGGACTGGGGGCCCATTTTCAGTTTTAAGTCATGTACTTTGACTGACAACATGTTGATGTTGTTAAAGACAAACTTTAGCACGATGAGCAGGAATAAAATTATTCTCAGAACAAAAAGGACTAGCATGATCAAGTTATATATGCATTCTTGAAGCTTGACAAAAACAGAAATAGTGACTTCAGGCCATAGGTAATTTTATCAGCAATATCTGCAGCATCAAAGCTCAGCAGAGCAGCATTCTTTAAATTCATAAGCTTATTATGCAAAGTTAAAACATTCAGAAAGGTGTTAGAATTATGCCAAATACCTTGAAAGTATCTTTAAACTTTTTCCTAATTACAATGACTATCGTTGTAAAATTTTAAAGTAACATAAATCCATTGGTATTTGGCATGACTAGCTAGAAATGGCTCCTTACTCTTAAACTCTGAACCTCCTTCCAATAATTTGAATAGGATAAAGAGCATCAATCTATTGTTACAAATGCCTATCTAAATCCTTGGGTAAACTCAACAGATCAGTAACATTTTTTTGCTAAATGATTAACAAAAGAAGATCTCTTAGCTTTTGTGTCAAAGCAATTGTAGAAGCAGCAGTGCTAGCAGTTAATGTAATTAAAGCTGTTACACCAGCAATAATCAAGCCCACTACCCTCTTGCTTCTGCTTAAAAGCTGTTTCACTTCTAGTAATTGCAAACTTTTTTCAGAATGCCAAGTTCCTCTAATACTCAGGGCAATAAAGCAAAAGCTGGTTGATACACTCCTGTAACAGACGTGCCAGGTTTCAAAACACTAACACAATTACAAAGTGTTCAATCCACACAACTTACATTATATAATGTAGAAAGAACAAACATAATTTTAACTTGACAATTAAAAATTTAACTTGCCTCAGCACATGTGCTAACCCTTTTTTGAAATCCAGATCCTGTTACACCTTTATCTCTTGCTAGCATAACATCACAGAGAACTACAGCTAACTTCCAAATCTGTCTCTGAAAAATGTCCAGAACCAGCCTTCTAAATAAAGACTGTTATTTCCAATATTGAATTGATTTCTAGACCAGTCCATGATTGAGTCCAAATAACTGGTCACATTTAAGAAAAATACAAGAGTCATTACAACATCTCTTTTTGATTCTTTGTCCCACAAGATCTAAAATCTTGAGGCAAGTCAGCTTGTCCCATCTGGGATATAGGCAAGCAAAGGTGGGTCAGAAATATATGTCCAATACACCTTCTCAGTCACCATTGTCAGAGCACTCAGCAAGCTCACAGGTCAGCATCATTCTTTGTTCCATATCAGCATGTCTCACCAATCACTCTGCCAGCCACCATGCTCCTTGAGCATCCTGCAGAAAAAATACAAACATGCCCGCTTCCCCACATTAAATACCTGATTGGGATATGTCATATGCCCAATAAGTGGATCCTTCCCTTTCATCTATGCATAAGTATGCCTAGTTGTAGGGTGTCATAGACACTTAGCAGAGAGTTCCTTGGCATTTAAATTTTTAAAATTTTAAAATAAATAGAACATGATTTAAATAAATTTGTGGTTTATGAGGATATAACTCCACCTTTTTTATTTTATGAAAATACTGTTTTAAAGTTCTATGGGCCTGTTCCATAATACCTTGTCCTTGAGTATTATAAGAAATTCAAGTAATATGGGTAATCTAAGAAACATTACATCAAGTGTGTTCAACTGTTTTTCCAAATTACTATAACCTGATCAATAGGCTAATAAGACTGCTGGGATGGAGGTGGCTCTTGCACTATGATGAAGTGTTATCACCTCACAGTGATTGTTTTGTTCTCTACTACAGGCAGGAACTGAACCAAGTGTTGTATAGGCCATTGCCTTTGTGTGGTGTAGCAGACCTCCCTAATGAGTGGAGGGCATCCAGAGTGTTATCATTTGTGATTCCCTCCCAGAACCTAAGTTCTTATAAGATGGCGGCATTTATTTTCTCTTGACTTTAATAAAACATCCTAACAATTGATATACCCTTCCATGTTCTTCTATGCTTCCTTGGGTGTGGATTTCCCAGTGTCACTTTCATTGAATCTCATAAGGTATAACATTATTTTTTGAATTGACCAATTTAGACGGATAGCTTTGGCATTAATAATACGTGTTACATATACAGGGCATTTGTGTTTCCCTCTATTCTCAATCAAAATGAACCTTCTTCATAGAAAGATAACATTGACTATTATATGTTTAAAAATATCATCACTACTAACTGAAACTATAGTGCCCTGTGGTACACAGTATGTAAAAGCATCTAATAAGATGTGACACAAGATAGAACCACAACGGAATACAGGGGATATGATTTGAGAGTGGAGTTCCCCATCTGAGGCTTTCTTGAGCAAAAAACAAAAATTCCAGCACCATCAATAACTGCTACAGCCTTTCTCCATTTCAAGCCTGATACCTGCATTTTTCTAAGACTCTCACTAGAAACTATTTTTGAGGGAAAGAACAAACTATTAACCTTCTGTTAAAGCCTGATGTCTTCCAATTTTATCTCATCCAATTATAATTCCATCAAAGGCAACTTCAGAGACACTTCACCTATCTACTATTCACCAAAGACAGAACAGGTGAAAAATAAGGGATCTTAGTAATCCCTTGAGATGGAACTTGTTATATGGCTACTGTGAAGACAATACTAACACTTCAGTTATATTTTACATATTTGTACTCTTTCAGAGAAACTCATACTCACTATCTCTGTTTTCTTTATTTTACTTGAGTGCCATTCTTTCTCCAACACTTGTACATAAACCTTGTTAAAACTTCTTTAATAAAACTCCAGTTCTGCTTTAACTTGGCTAAGTTTTAAATGATTTTCTATGTCAAAGCAATGCCTTCTTGTTTAGGATGACTCTTTGCTCCCTACTTGACTACTAATCAATATGGGGAAATATATTATGATAGGTTAGAAAGGGTTTGTGCAAAGATTTGTGTTGTTATTTTTCTCATGACTATAAATATTTTTTTATGTTCATATTTTATGGGAATTTGTTTCTTTTCTATTTCTATTAATAGACATTGGCAATATTGGGTGTAGATGTATACTTCAATCTGAGAACAATCACTAGCTTTATATAAAAACATTGGCATTTAGGATCTATATGCTACCAGCCAAACAAAAGTATATGATGTTTACTTTACTGTACATTGTTAGGCACTTAGAGCTCAACATTAAGAAATTTTTTCTTTAAAAAACCAGAACAAATAATATGTATATTATTAGACTATAATTTCCATGATTATATAAGCTAAGATATTTCTGTTATAAGTTGAAAAAAAAACAGAAATATGAATGGTGTAACTCTGCAAAACCCAAAGTCCCGGCATAAGAAAAGTAGCAATAAAGGCACAAGAAAATGCACATCTTGAGGTTCTACCAGAGCCTGACAAACACAGATGTAAATGCTAGCAGCCAACCATTGGACTGAGCATGGGACCACAAGGGACGAATTAAAGAAAGAACTCAAGGAACTGAATGGGTTTGCAACCCCATAGAAAGAACAACAATGTCAACCAACCAGAATCCCCAGAGCTCCCAGGAACTAAACCACCAAAAAGGGTACACATGGAGGGTACCATGGCTCCAGCTGCATGTGTAGCAGAGGATGGCCTTATCTGACATCAAGGGGAGGAGAGGTCCTTGGTCCTGTGAAGGCTTCATGTCCCAGTGTAGGGGAATGCTCTAGATAGAAAAAAGTTATGACAGAACTGAGATTTTGTGGAAATTT
This sequence comes from Rhabdomys dilectus, assembly GCA_019844195.1. Lineage (NCBI taxonomy): Eukaryota > Metazoa > Chordata > Mammalia > Rodentia > Muridae > Rhabdomys > Rhabdomys dilectus. The sequence continues at coordinate 2,154,343 of JADRCG010010526.1, read as the reverse complement.
AATTCTGTGTTGTCCATATATTCATAGGTTTCAAGAAAATTGTAACCTTATGTACACTGTTAAAGAGACAATAACTATGGATTATGGAAGAGTGGAGTATTATTTGGGTCTATTTTTACTGTTCTTAGTTTTGAGGACACAGAGTTAAATAAAATCTCTGTAGCTGGCACAAGAGTTTAATCTCACTAGATAATTCAAGAATTGTTTTAACATCTACATAGTATTTCTATCTTGCAAATATTTCACTTTATTTTTTCTTCTTGTTGATATTCTGCTGCTACATAGCATGTATGGAAATGTTTATAACACATGAGCATAGACGTACATATGTTCACATATAATTATATAAATTTATGTTCAGAAATTTCCTAGAAGGTTTAAGTGCATAGAATTTTGTACCGTACAATAGCATTCATACTATTATAAAACGTATTGTTAAAATGTTTTAATTTTTTAAAGAATTATTTGTATATCTTTGTGAGTGTCTGTATCTGTACCTTTGATGGCGACTGTAGAGGCAACGAGAGCGTGTTGGCCTCCCTAGAGGTGGAGTTATAATTGGTTGTGAGAGTCTATACATACATCTGTTTTAGGAACCAAACTGAGGTTTTCTGCAATAACAACAAACATTAAAAGCTTTATGCATGTCCCCATAAAATATCATTTAGAAGTTAAACAAATTAAACGATGCTGTAAATACAACACATACATATGTAAATAATTTTAAGATACCAAAGAAATAAATTTTGATAGTTTGAGGCCAGCCTGGAATCTATGTGTGAGTTGCATCCTCAAAGAAGTAACCAATCCCAAAAGTCAAACAGATCTAAAAACAACAACATCAATAATGCAATCATGGATTTTAATGGTGGCTAACATTCATTAGCAGGAGCAAGATTCATTATCTTGTCTGAAGCACCTAATTACTAATGAAAATATATGAATGAGTTACTCTTAGAGCAATAGGCATCAGCCTTGAATGATAGTAGTGCCAAGAAATGGGAAAGAATATAAATCCTCCAATTATTCAGTCTATGGCAGGATGCATTTCTGGGCTATGACTTAGGATTCAGTCAACAGGAACTCAAATAGAGCCAAAAAATATTCCTTAGTTGAGGACACAGAAATAAATATCTAGAGAGAATTAAGTGATCAAACTTTGCAGAGAGAGATTAGATAAAAGATCAGGTGAAGAACTACACATAGTTTCCGATAATTCCACCCAGATTCAATTAAATAATGGTAAGTGCATGCATAATGAAAATATACTCAGGGTTTTAGAAATAACTACAAAGAAGTTTACTAGCAAACTGGAATGTACGGAAGGTCACAAATTCTGCCTGTTATCATTAATTAAAGTTTTAACAATGATTCATGAGGCATAAAACAACGTACTTAAGGAAAAGTCCTACAATAAATGCCTTTCTCTTTTTTCATAGAAATTATTAAAATAAATTGAAAAGTAAGAAATTATTTTCAAGACCCAATAATATATGCAACAAAGGTCAGGGATATTTATAAAGCTTCATTTGTCACCGACTATCTACCTGTGAAAAACTGTGATTTGAATTTGACTGAGTTAAATTTGCCTTGGACATTGAATCATGCAGAAGGCTTGTAGAACATTTGGATAGGGAGATGCTGTAGTAGATGAGTAGATGGTGTGGTGAGACAGAAAGAGTAAATTTAGACAGCAGAATGAGGCAGTGGGACAGGGAGATGCTGCAGCAAGACAGGGAGATTCTGCACTGGGAGATTCGGTTGAGGAACTAGAGGATGCTATGCTGGGACAATGGGACAAAGAGATGGTATGGTATGTGAGGTCACTTGCAGTCAGGCCATACTTTCTGAATTCAATCAATGGCTCAACATACTAAATAAAAAAAGTAACTTCCACAAGTCATTATTTGACTCACCTTCAGATATACGTTGTGGTACATACCAAAATGACAAATTATATGTTTCTAGTGAATAGAGTGATTGTGTTGTTCTTGCATATTCTACATGAACTTTTTATTTAAATCTCACTTCTTAAGAATTGAAAAAATGCATTCTGAAATCAAGTATCTAAAGACAAGGTTACATCATGAAAATATATGACTAGTTGGAAATTTATTTTATGTAACAAACACCAAATATTATTAAACATAGGACACTGTGGAGCATTAGCTATTCTTATTGTGATCACATAGCTAACCAGGATCTGAGGCTTATTAGCATTAGCATTAGTATTGTGAGTATAACACCATAGATCTATGACACTAGAAAAAGATGAAAACTCAATGTTTGAAATACCATATTTACAATAGGTGTGTCACATTTGCACAGTCATGGTGTGTTCCAAGCCAAAGGTAGAACTATCTCATTGACAACTCTAGAATCCCAAGAATGATTTTTTGTTTGTTTTGCAAGACAGGGTTTCTCTGTGTAGCCCTAGTTGTCCGGGAACTCACTCTGTAGACTAGGCTGGCCTCGAACTCAGAAATCCACCTGCCTCTCCCTCTCCAGTGCTGGGATTAAAGGCGTGTGCCATCATTGCCCAGCATTTTTTTGTTATATATTTTTAATGTGCAAAATGGAATACTCTTCTCATATTTTATTAAGAACAAATCATGTCAATTTGAATTCTATAAGAGGGGAAAAAATCAGTGGAACAGTGGTCAAGAGTACTTGTTCTAGAATAGGTTCGGTTTCCAGAACTAAAATTATATAGGCTATAATAATTTGTAATTCCTGGTTTTCAGTATCTGACACCTATAGTCTCATATGACAACTGTACTAACGTAAATATGCACACAGAGACACAAAAATGCAAATACCACACACACACACATACACACACACACACACTCACAAAACTTTACTTGCCTCTGCTTTCAGACTACTGAGAATAATTACATGAGTAACCATATCATCTACTGTTGACCATTAAATAGCTATCTCATTTCCTCATTTTTTTTTAAAAAATATACACAGGTTCTTTTCAGAGACTTGTAAATTATGACATCAAGATAAATATAGAGCATGCCATCATGATTTCAATCCAGAAGACTAGATCTTTTTGATAATTTTTATTAATATGCACACTGTGTTGTAAGATGAAAAAATTTGTTGAATTTGAATGTGAACTTTTGTTATTAAATATTATAGAACTATTTCTTCTCTATTCAACAATATTGCCCATCTTTGGGCAGAGTGGTCAGAATGATTCCATATATAACAGTCTTTGTTTGGTATAATTTTCTAAGCTCAAATTACTATAATGCTTGTATTGATTAGTTTATTATATGACATAAAACTAGCACTGAGAATATACTGCTGTGGTCTGATATCATGACCTTTTGAGGAGACATAAGGTAGCCCTCAGTTAATTTATCATATCTGAAGATAAGAGCACTACTTAGAATCTCCTATATTTCCATTTATAACAGATATCTCAAACATAAGTTGTTTTTATAGATTATCATAATCTCTGCATTTTTATAACTTTAGTATAATGAAAATATACTAAATATACATTTTGCATTAGCTTTTTATAATTTTTTAAATATTTGTTTCCTTGTGTTAAAAGTGGAGATACGTTTATTTTAACAGGAAGGTTGATATGTAGGAGGAGCTAAGGGGGAAGGAGCACCAAGAGGAAAAGATGGAGTAAAGAAAGGAGAAGATGAAGTAAATGAGAAGCTAGGTAATGAGAAAGAGAAAGAGAGAGAAAGAGATAGGGGGCATGGAGGCAGAAGTTCACGTGTCTCCACCAGTCAAAGATAGTTTATATATCTAGGTTGGGTATTGGATTACACTTCTGATTGAGCATTACCATACTTATAAAGCCTTTGATTAACAATTAAAAAAATTGTATAAAAGCAAAAAGGAAAAGGGGGCATGGGATAGGGGTTTTCTAGAGAGGGGCAATGGGGATGACATTTGAAATGTAAATAAAATATCCAATAAAAAAAAGAAAATAGGACCTGCAAAACAAAAAGTGTAGAGAAGAATATGGTGTGAAAATGCCAGTACATGGATGTGGTAGCCAAATGAGGACATCATGTGTCCTTTTCCAGATCTCCATGCATTGTTCAAGTGTCTCTTATTGAACTACAAACTTAAGTTTCAGACAGGATGTCTGGCCAACTAGTTCCAGGGCTTAACTTTTCATACCTTTTCCATATCCACCGTCATGGGTGCCAACTATGTACCTGGTTTTTATGAAGTTGATAAGAATTTGAATGCAGGTTCTCACTTTTTCAAAAGCCTAATATATTTACTTCTTATAATCTCCATACTGTAGTTAGCATATGCCCATTCATCTGTAAAAGTAACTTATACTCACAATATTTATTGCTGTCTCAGAAAATAGCTTCTGAATAAACTTACCCTGTTTACCTATTTCTATACTCTGTCTCAGAGGCTGATTTAGGATCTTGCTGATTCCAAGTTTCTAGGTCTGTCTGGGCATCTAACCAATCTTGAAGAACATATTCTTCCTCTAGACATGATCTAATGTGAATTTCTCCTCTGTCATTTTCTGTCAGATATCACCTGTCCACAGCCATGTTTCTGTCAGATGTCATCTGCTTTCTGCAATTCTGGTGAGTATTTTACTTCTCCAATCACATTGGGTGCCAGATTTAAAAGTAACTTTCACTGTCTTGAAGTAATTGCCTTAGAGGCTTATTTTCTGTCTGATAACCTAGCCTTAGTCTTGGAATCTTCTATACCACAGTTTAGGCCTATGATATTTTCAACCTCTGAGACTTACTTTTGAAAAACTCATATATTTTAGCTCTTGCTGAACTCTGGCTAGCTGGTTCAAGACAACTGTTCTATCTAAAATTTCTCTCCAAGCTGACTGATTCAAATTGACTTCTTTTGGTTTCAGATTAAATTGTTCTGCTTGCCCTCAACCTAACTCTGCCAATCTCTACAACTTGTCATTGTAAAACTGTTCTCTCCTTCCCTCCAATCTCTCTCTCTCTCTCTCTCTCTCTCTCTCTCTCTCTCTCTCTCTCTCTCTCTCTCTCTCTCTGTGTGTGTGTGTGTGTGTGTGTGTGTGTGTGTGTGTGTGTGTGTGTGTGTGTGTGTTGGTGTGTCTTCTCTCTTAAATCACCTCTCTTTCCTGTATTGTTATCATGGGACTTGGCATATCCTGTCTCTATCTCATTCTGCCCAATCTTTCTCTCATTCATCACCTTGTCTGTCCCTTAATCACCATCAATTTCTAGGACTTCAAACAAAGCTGCTTATTTCTGCAAATTAGCTTTACCTTAATGGTGTATATGAACTGTCTGTCTGCCTTCTACCCAGATTACACAGACTTAGGACTTTGTACATGATCCATTGCCAGAACAGCCATGTTAATAAATTAAAATACCTCTACATTTATTTCATCATAAAAATCACACAATCTTTTCTCTTGATACTTTAATTTCTAGTAAATTAGAAATAACACATTATTTTGATACTTTTCATGCATGCTTACATTCACACACACACACACACACACACACACACATCATCCCTAAAATAGGGGCATAATATTACTTTCTCTTCTTTGACATCTTTAGCACAGTTGAAAGAATAAACAGCTACCCAACTAATGTTGAATATTCTGAAAATCATAATTAGAAAATTTGGCATGAGAATAGTGGATGAATTTTTAAAATGATTTAATCACCACTGTCAATTTATCATACATTTTCAGCATGCTACTTCTTAGGATTTCAAAGAAATAATCTCTTCTATGTAAACATTGCAGTGTTTTATAAGCTGTATTCATTATCAGCAATGCTTTCAAATTCTGTTATTTTGCTAAATCCATCCATTTCTTGACAAACTCTTCAGAAATGAATCAGCAAATATTAAAATCACTATCAAATTTTTGTTTAAACTTCTGGTACTATGTTACAAGTTATAATCTATCACCCAACTGATTAAAGGCACTACTATTTTTAATCATTTTAGCATTGAATTCTGAGCTTCAAATTTTGCAATAATATCTTACATGAAATAAACAGTGCATATATTAATATTATTTCACTGAGCTTTTGTCTATCTTTACTCATTTGCCTCACTCTTTTTAGGCTATTTTCATTCATATATAACTAGAATTATCAATTTTTACACTGATTTTCACTCTCTTGATGTTTTCTTATAAATAATAGTTGTATGAATTGATGATGCACTTTAGTCATGAAGTTGGTGTCAAAGTTTCAGACATTATCATAAAAAACTACATATGTGATGGTTTATGACTAACACTGTAAATGGAATCAGAAAACATTGAAGATGGTATTGTTCATAACAAAATCCCAAATAGGAGTGTTTATTAACATATACTGTAGGCATGATAGGGTATATCAAACAATATCGAGAAAATTTTAACAAAATATCATAGATGAGGTTACATTAAGTATACATTACAGATGGCAGGGTTTATATCAAACATTGGATGGTTTGTAATAAAACACTGTAGATTTATGATTTATAATAAAATGCATATTTTTTCTCACAGTTCAGGTATCTACCATGGTGAGTCTCTGGAGAGAACCCTCTTGAAGACTGTAGGAAGATACCATCTCACTGAAAAACTACAACCATATTAACTCTTCTCTCACAACTTTTCAATAAAAAGACTAATTTATCCCATAACCATTCTAAATTTTCATCTAATTTATGTCCACATGAACTATCTTCTAATGCCATTGTATTTTCTTAAGAGTCCAATCCACAGCAATTGCGTTCATAATTTGTGTGCACTTATGAATACACTGAGCCTGCTTAGCAGCTCAATAACAGCTTTATTATCTAGTTGAATTTACTTTGAGCTCAAGATTAGAGATGTCCATTTTTTTTTTTTTTTTGTTTTTCGAGACAGTTTCTCTGTGTGTAGCCCTGTCTGTCCTGGGACTCACTCTGTAGAACAGGCTGGCCTTGAACTCAGAAATCCGCCTGTCTCTGCCTCCCAAGTGCTGGGATTAAAGGTGTGCGCCACCACCGCCCGGCTAGAGATGTCTATTTTTAAACATCTTATTCAGATATGTCATTTGGGTTTCATTAAATTTGTACATATTCCTAACAGTCTCTCTACTTTTCATTCTAACAAATTTTGGCTGATTCTAGTAATAATATTCCTGTCAAACTAGAGATATCTCTTTGTTTTATCTTCTTCAGTATACTATCTGTGTTTCATTAAGGCCAAGAATTGTAGCTTCAAAGTCTATGAGGAAGAAACAATTTTGAAAAAGATATTTCCACTTATAACTTTCCTCACTGAGTAAAGCTTTTGTAATATCATCTGAGTCACTGCTGTATGCTGCAATGTTTTTCTATTTAATTAGGAAGGAACTAATGATTGACTCACCAAATTATATGTTGCATGCAGTTGTAGAGGGAGCTAAAATTGAACACATTAAAAATGTTTCATTACCTTTACATAGATTCAAAATTTTATTAGGATGTTCATTACATTGCAAGTAAACAAATTTTATTTCCAGAATTATAGAAATTATATTTTATATTTATTTAAGTAAGATATGAATTGTGACTGAGATTCTCAAATCATGATTATAGTTTTATGGAAACAAAATTATACTTCAAATAATCAAACTTGTTTGTCATTAAATTCGGTTGTCTTTCCCTTTAGAAATAAAGAACATATATTTTTTTAATTATGTATGAAGAAATGATTTTGTTCATATACAAAGATTTAGGTAAGAAAATGCACTTTACTTCAGGTTATTTAGGAAGCAAGAAAGAAGGTAGAATAGGAAATATGATTTACTTTTGAAATGTATTTTGTGTGACTTGTGAGATACTAGACTAAAACTCCTGATAACACATTAGGTTTCCAATAGCCAGCTACTTTTGCATGGGCCCTTTATGGGAACCCATGAATATTTTGAGAGGAATAATGCATATTCTGTACACAGTGTACAATTAGACATTTGCATTTTGAAAACAGAACTTAGGATAAGTGCCCATTCTGTATTTGTTAGCATCTCATACCATCTCATGTTGCATTATATTTACATATATCCAAAATTTTATTAGGGTGTTCATTACATTGCAAGTCAAGTTTATCATTACATTCAAATTTTTTTCTATTAAATATATAACAGATTTTTTTTCTCATTATAAAATGCTACTTACAGAAACTAACTAAAACTGTCTATACCTTGGCTTCTCATCTTCACTACCCATGACAGTTCTATTTACTTTATGAAGATCAAGTTCCAAATTTTGCATAGAGTGGGATCATAAGTCATGAATCCAATCTCTGATTTTTTAACATATTGTATATTTTCTGATATGCACACAGTGAAGGAGAATGTTTGATTACATATTGTCTCTACTAGGAGTAATACTGCAATAAATTTTAGCATACAGCTGTTCCGTGACAGTAATTTAATTTTTTTAATATGTACTGGGTAGTGAATTGTCGGATTATATTGTATATTAATGCTAATTTGGGGGAACTTCTTAATTTCCTTACATAGTAGTTGCTTTCATTGACATCATTCACCAAAATGCTCGGTTGTTCCCATTTTCTATAGGTTTTTACTGTTTGGTACTCTTTGTTTTTTTTTTTTTTTTTTTTTTATGATAACCAATGTAAGTAGACAGAAGTGATTCAGATTTTGGTTTAATTTTAATTTTCTCTGATCATTTTTATGCTTAAAAATGTTTTCATTAGTAAGTAAAAGAGATAATATATCTGTATATAGCATGTCTATTCATCTATTATCTATTTTATCAATCTATCAATCATTTATTTTTCTATCTACCATGTGCCTATCATATATATTATGATATATATGATACATATGTTCATATATATATATATATTCAAAAACATATGTGAATATGTGGACACAACATATACAGAATTCAAATATAGACATTATCAGAACTCCTAATCTTTATCTTAATATAAACTTTATCAAATTCATTAATGCCCTACAACAGCTTGATGGTTTTTTAAATTTTGTTAAGATCACATGATTTCTAAATTTCACACAAACTTATGTGTCTTTTAATCAAAAATTCATGGGAATTGAAAACACAGTGAAAAGCAGGACCTCTAATGAAGCTACAACAGTAAAATAATTTGGTAGTTTGTTATAAAAATATTAAGAGCTCTTAATCTCTTACTCTCTTACCCTCTCTCTTACCCTCTTGCCTCCCTGTCCCTTCCCCCCTTCCTCTCTCTCCACGTGGTCATGGCCAGCCTCTACCTCTACTTCTGTTCTCTCTTCTTCCACCTCCTTCTACCCACCTTTGCCCTATCTCCTGAATAAACCTCCTCCCCCTTGGAAAAAAAATATAGAAGAAAATGGGGAAAAGATGTGAAAAAAAAATAAAGTAGAGAAAAGGGAGAAATTGAGAAAAAGAGAAAGGAGAAAGAGGGAAAGAGGACAAACCTGTTCTGTATAACTAGATATCACCAGATTAAATGGCAAGAAATAGGTATATGTCAGAATAGTAAAAGTTTATCTGATATTATGTTATTTAAAATAATCTCCTCAAAACTAATTCAGCTGGCTCAGGTACTTGCAGTATTTCTGTGATTGGCTCACCAGTGTACATAAAACACTGATCAAATCTGCCATGCAGATAAAGAACTTCATGTAACCTACACTGCTCAGTATTTAAAATACTCCAAGTAGTGCTTACTGACAGGAGCCAGGTATAGCAGTCCCCTGAGACCCTCTACCAGAGCCAGAGCAATATAGATGCAGATGTATATAGCCAAACATTTAGCTTAGAGCACGGACCCCAATGGGGAAGTTAAGGCAAGGACTGTAGAAGTTGAAGAGGTTTGCAACCTCATAGGAAGAACAACAGTATCAACGAACCAGACCCCTCAAAGCTCCTAGGTACTAAATCACCAACCAAAGAGTACACGGGGAGTGGGTACCCATGGTTCCAGCTGCATATGTAGCTGAGGCTTGCCTTATCTGGCATCACTGGGAGGGGAACGCCTAGGTCCTGTAGAGGCTTGATGACCCGGATAGGGGAACTAGGCTGCTGAGACAGGAGTGGGTGGCTGGGGGAACACACTCATTGGGGCAAGGGCAGTGATGAGGGAATAGGGGGCTTGTGGAGGGGAAATTGGGAAGGGGGATAACATTTGAAGAGTAAATAAATAAAATAAGCAATAAAAAATAAATACACCAATTTATTAATCAGACAAAACATTGCAACTCACGGCTAATTTTACAAAGCTATTTTGAATAGTCCTATAACATAGGGTTGTTTCTCCTTTTCTCAGTTTCTTAGCATATCACTTTTATAAATAAACATAACATAGTAATATTTAAAACATCTTTTGCATAATATTTACATGTATGTGCATACATTTGAATGTATGTATGCATGCGTGTACATGTTTTTTAATTATTTATTATTTATTTATTGTATCTATGTGCCTGTTTGAGTGCATCCACATGTGTATGAAGACCTCTCTATGGGTGTGAATGTGAGTAAAGTGTAAAAGGTACAATTTTTTAGCACTCTTTTTCTAACATATTGAGGCAGATTTCTCACCTGGAACCTGGGATCTGAGAATCATTGGCAAGGATGGAGAGCCAATAAGCTCCAGTATTTCCCTTGTACTGTTTATATCAGAGCTGAGGTTACCATGTTTTCTGGTGAAAAGCACCTACTCTTCACTTAGTTGCTGGGGCCTAAACTACAGCACAGTCCAGAACAAATGATATTAATTTCTGGTCTGTCTGCAGCCACACACAAAAAAAAGCTGATTTTCAAGTATCTTATATTTTATGTATTTTCTATTATTGTGACAAAACTTGTCATTAATGGAGAAAAATTCAAATGAATTGTTTCCAGAGTAAACGCCTCTTTCTGAAAATCATTTGTATGTGTGTTCATATGCTTGCATGTGTGTGAATGTGTGTGTTTGTGTGTGTGTGTGTGTGTGTGTGTGTGTGTGTGTGTGTGTGTTGTAGCCAGTATGGTACTTAAAGGGAATTAGTTTAAAAATAACAATAAATGAAAATAGTTCAAGCATTTCAAATATATACTCTCCTTAGACCTCTATTTAAATTTCAGTTACATTTTTAAGTAAAAGGAATAAAAGATTCAACTCTACCAGAACAAAAGAGTCAACCTGTGTATTTTGTATTACTGTAAAACAGAAAACAGGCTATTGAAGAAACATAGAAGTTGCTGTAACAAAAATCTACCAATAAAATGATTGCTCAGGAGGGTTCAATTTGGTGAAAGATTAACATTGAATTGAAGTCTATACACGTATCCTGCCCTATATCTGTACCAGACTATAAACAAGCACAGTTTTGTATAGAAATTTTAATCCAGCCACTTGACAGCACTGGCTGGAGTACAGGCAACTTTGATCCCTCTGGCATGGTTTAGTATACTCCTTTCATTCCAAACAATAAAGTCTACACGCAGGGTTGTCCAGTGAGCACAGTTCAGGTGATTTCAGTTCAGTTAGGTGCAGTTCAGTTCAGTTCAACACAGTTGAGTTCATGCAGTTCTGTTCTGTTCATTTTATTTTGTGGAGTCACTGCAGTTCAGTTCCTGGAATTTCAAGGCATTTTTTTCAAGCAGTGCAATTCAGTGAAAAGCCTGGAGAAGCCAGTTTGAATCAGTCATGGTGCAGAGGAGTTTGAGCCACAAAAGCTTAGCTGAACCAGACAGCCAGAGTTCAGAAAGAACTAGAAAGGGTGAACTTACTCAGCTGTAAACCTCCAAGATCAGAATTAAGTCTGGCAAATAAAAGTTACTTTTACAGGGTCTGTCAGAGTAAAATTGACAACCCATTCCCTAAAAGAGAGAATGACAACACAAATATCAGAACAAAACAGAAGCTGATAACTGAGTTTTTTCAGAACATAGGCACATGATTTCCAATGCACATACACCAATGCATTCAACTACACTTCCACCTCAAAAATCTGAGAATAACCATGCTTTAATTAATGGAATTTTGTCAATGCAAATTCCAATATATGCATGTGCTTGTTTGTGCTGCATACACACACACACACACACACACACACACACACACACACAAACACACATACACACACATGCATGCACCCACACATGCACATACAAGCGCACACCCAGACAAATCAATTTTAAAAGAATATTTGATAGAAAATCAAAAATACCATATAAATGAGAAAGATATAAGAAAAAAGTAGGGAGTTGGAGGTCAGTCTCTCTGCTTAGAGTCTAATTAAAATTTCACTATGTTAAAGTATTTTAAGCAACTTGGACCTTGTTTACTGAATTTTCAAAGTTATAACCCCATGATAGAATTAGAATAGAGTCAGAATCATGCCTTATGCTATTAAAGTTGTTGTTGTTGTTTGATTTCCCATGATTTTTCTCTCAATAGTACTTGACTGGGACATTTTGTACAGAGCCATACATGCTCTGAAATGTGTTTATAGAATGTTTGTGAGTACCAAAGAGTAAAATTAATTTTAAAACTTTAATCCATTGTGACAGAAAACACCCTGCAAATACATGGTTGGCAGGAGATGTTTCTCTAAAACACAAAAGAAAACAAACACATGGAATAAAACCATACAAAATCAGTTATCCGTGTTATCTTTAGAGGGAAAGAACACAGAAATGTAGAGACAATATATCTATGATGAATTTCAAGGGACTTGGGAATGGATTAGTGGTTAAAGACAGTTGTTCTTCTCATAGAAGACGCAAGTTCTATTCCCAGAATTGACTTGTTACCTCACAATTATCAGTAACTGTAATTTCTTAGGACCCGTTCCTCTCTTCTGATCTCTGGGTACATTGCACACAGATAGTACTCATACATATATAAGCACACACAAAGATACAAGTATACAGATATACAGAAATATACATAATTGCATACATACATGCATACATACATACATACACACACACATAGATACCTACATACAAAACGCTCATACACATGAAATAAAATGTATAAAAATTAAAATAATTTAAATTAAAATAGCACGGTAAAGAAATCATCTGAAAAAATAGAGTGATTATCATGCATGCATGAGGCCATGTAGAACAAAAATAAATAATACAAATAATATTAATCATATAACAGTTAAAACTCCTAATGATATAGAAGTGAAACGTCCCAAATTTAATTTCAAGTGACAGGTTCACAAGATAGCTTATGAGTTACTAACACATACTGTCATAGCAAACGACCTGTGTTTGGTTCCCTAAACCATGACAGTTGAATCCCAAATAACAGTAACTCCAACAATCTGGAGTCTGATAACATTTTCTCAGTTATACTGGGCTTCAGTATTTGTACAAATTCTCACAGACACATACTTGAATAAAAATAATAAAAGATATACACATAAAATTCAAGTGACAACATATTTTAATAAATAGGTTCTCCATTAGGTCAGCAAATAAAATGTAATTTCCTTTTGCATATTTTAAAAACAAATTAAAAATGAAACTGCATTTGTTTGAGTTAATTTTATTAACTCATGTTTCTATGAGGCTGTTCCTCTACCCACGCACACACTCTTGCCTTTGTGCCCTCAAATTTCCCTACATAGAGCCTTCACAGGACCAAAGGCCTCTCCTCACATTGATGCCTGACAAAGCCCTCCTCTAATGATTAATTTATATAGATCCTAGGTGCAGACATTTATAAAAATGGAATAAAAATGATTTATGAGAGATACACTGGAATGATGAGTAGATCCACACTGTAAAATGATCTTCATTTTCACCCCAACCACTGCATAGGTGTCTTGCAAGTAAATTAGTACCAATGAGCAGCCACTATTGGATGGAAGTTATATCAGGGAGCAAATGCCTTTTAAATGGCACCCAAAGGGTCCCAAAGAGTTAATGAGTCTGCTATCCTCTATGAACCAGATTCATTTTCAAGACACCCTTTCACAGATGAGGCTTGTAGCTAATTATATTTGCACATTTGGCTAGTTGCTTAGCCATGCAAAATGAGTGATATTATGGGCTGTGAGTCACCAACCAACTTGCCATATGGACATAATTTTCTGAATATTGTATATCTTTTCAAGGCTTTATGGCCACAGTGTTTTATTGTGAAATAAAGATAGCTTTTTGTAAAGTTGTTTTTCTTTCTTGGAGTAAAAGAGATTTTTATTAAAGTGGCGTTAATTATTTTTTAAGATTTTTTAAAAATGACATAAATTAAATTGATGAAACACAGCTAATCAGTATTCAATGATCCACTGTTTGCATGCAATTTTAATCAAAACCTTTATAAGGAACAGGAGAGAATTTAGGTTGTAATTACAGAGCAAAATAAATAGACAAAATATAAATGGAATTCCCATGATATAACGTAGCGTTGCATAAATATTTCCTATAAATTTTTACTTGATTCTATACAGGTGAGTAGCATGACAGTCTACTTATTCCAAATGTGTGTTGAAATAAAAATAGAATAGTAATATTTATTTAGAGTGAGTGACAACTCTCAGGAGGGCTTTGCATTTTCTCTACCACTGAGCCACAACTACAACCAGCGAACTATTATGCCTGATTTCTTAATATGTTGCATTCCTCAAACACGGTTGTTATGCATGTTACCATTCAGTCAGGAGTAAAAATTTTATAATCAATAGAATTCTTAAGTAATTAGGAATAATACTAAAGCATAAATGCTTAGGCAAATAATTATTAATGGCAACACTTATTATTTAAGTCATTAATTTGAATTAAGATTGGAAAAGTAATATTTTATTACTTTTATTTAAATATTTAATTAATTTTGAGGTAGAAATGTACATTTTATTTGTGTTACAGAAGGTGAAAGTAAAATATGAGATTTGAAATGAAACAGTGTTTTTCTTTATTACTTTAATTTACGGTCCAGTCATTACACATCTCCCTGTCTGGCCTTCCACAGTTTCTCATCCCACTCTTTCCCTCTGTCTCCAAGAGAATGTGCCCTCTTCCAACCTTGACACAAGGCCACCCCACTTTTGGGGGCCTCAAGTCTTTCAAGGGTTATGTATGTATTCTTTCACTGAGGACACACCAGGCAGTCCTCTGCCATTTATGTGTTGGGAGCCTCAGACTACCCAGTGTATGCTGCTGGTTGGTGATCAGTGTCTTAGAGATCTCAGGGGTCCAGGTTAGTTGAGACTGTTGGTCTTCCTATGGAGTCATCCTCCTCTTCAGCTTCATCCAGTCTTTCCTTAATTCAACTACAGGAATCACCAATTTCAGTCCATTGGTTGGGAATAAGTATGTGAATCTGTTTCATTCAGAGGCTTGTTGGGTCTCTCAGAGGACAACCATGCTAGGCTCCTGTCTGTAAGCACAGCATATCAACTGTAGTAGTCTCAGGTCTTGTACCCTCCCCTTGATCTGGATCTCAATTTGGGTCTGTCATTGGACCACCTTTCCCTCTGTCCTTTCTCCATTTTGTCCCTGCAGTTCTTTTAGTTTTTAGTATTTTTCAAATATGTAAGAACATTTTCATTTCCAAAGATATTGTGATTTCTGAAAGGTATTTAAGACATTGATGCTGAATATCTTTTATATCAGTAGCTTTGGTATATTTTAAATTAAACACTTTTATTATATCATCAATAATTATGTATATATTAATTTAATTTGAAAATATAAAAAAATATAGGGACACTACAAAACAGCTCATATTTTTTTCTCTTTATCTTTTCTGAGATCGAATTTCATGCTGCCTTTGAACTCACTATTATAAGGCTGCTATCAAACTAACTCCAATCATAGGCCCCTAGAACACTTGGATTATAGACATGAAATATCTCTCTAGAGAAATTATAAAAAGTTTGTGAGCCTGTTTTTGTATGAATAAGAGCTTTTAATTACTCATACATGTATTTGTTAGTACTCTTAATTTGAACAATGTAATTTTGAGTTCAAAAATTATGCATTCACCGAATTAATTTTAAAATAATTGGAGAGTTGCATATGAAGTATGGTTTATTTCTGAGTTTCATACATATTTTATACAGGATAATATCCTTTCTTTTCTAGAAGGTTTTTCAGTACCTTCAGTTCTAAACTGTTTTGTCATAACTTCATGTAATCCCATAGGAAGAACAACAATATCAGCTAACCAGATGACCCAGAGCTCCCTGGTACTAAACCACAAACTAATGAGTACAGATGGAGGAACCCATGGCTATAGTTATATATGGAGCAGAGGATTGCCTTATCTGACATCAAAGGGTGGGGATGCCCCTTGGCCTGTGGGAGCGTGATACCCCAGTTTAAGGGGATACTAGAGTGGTGAGGTAGGAATTGGGGGTTGGGGGAGCACATTCATAGAACCAAAGTGGAGGCAGAATGGAATGGGGATTTGAGAAGGGGAAACTGGAAGAGTCACAATATTTGAAATATAAATAAAGTAAGTAACCAATAAAATAAAAGTGTGAAAGTCCTTATCCTTTTCTAGTCTATAGACTAATTTGTGGAACACAGCAACTAGCTTTTTCTTAAAGGATTGGCAGAATTTTGATATGTATACAGCTGGGCATACCCTTTTTAGTGGTGACGTTTTTAATTACTGATTCTTTATAACTTGGTTTTTATGGACCTAACTAGGTTATTTACTTAATATTTTAGAAGTTTTGTATAAATATTTTATACTTATACACATATATTATTTATTAGTTTTCTTAGAATTTCTAATTGGTTGGACTATATATTTCTAATTAAAAATCATTTTTATGTGTATGGGTGTTTTGCATGAGTATAAGTCTGTGTATCCCGTACTTACTTGATGTCACAAATACTAGCTTCAATCTCCTGTAACTGGAGTTACAGAGATTTGTGAGCCATCTTTTACATTTGCTTTGAATCAGACATTGTTCTTCTGGAAGAATAGCCAATCTTATTATTCTCAAGCCACTTGTACAGCCCAAAAGGTAGACTTGAATGAATTTATTATATTCTGTATTTCTTCTATAATTATTACATCATTACTTTTTTATCTCTGAATCTTTTAATGTGAGTCTTCACTCTCTTCTTTTGCTTAGTTTAGCTAAAGTTTTCTACATGTTGTCAATGTGTGTAAAGAACTTAGTCTTTGCCTTTCTCTGGGTATTTTATTACTCATTTTTATTTCATTAAATTCAATCCTGACATTTTATCTTTTCTTCTACTTTTAACTGCTCTCTTAAGTAAAATAGCATATATTTTTCAAACAAGATATGAAAAGTATTTTCCTAGCATTTGTTCTAAAAATATATGAAAGGAATAATTACTTAATATCTCTGGAGAAATAATTCATAATTTATGGGTAAAACACACTTAATCTCTCTAAATCTAAGTAGTACAACTTAAGGTAAATTTTTGCAAACACAAACACAGACAGAGATATTAGTATAGCCTGTGTAACTACAACAGAATATTGTGATATAAATTTTATCACCTCAAACATCATCACTTTTTTTTAATCTACTTGAGAAAGTTTAGATACTAGAATGTCGTTGGATTACTCTCAATGAAATTACTTAATATGTATGTTTTTATGAAAACCTATAATGTAAGATAAGTTCAAAAGGTTACTGAGAAGCCGTGTATGGGGGCTCATACTTGTAAACTTCCAAGAATACTAAATGTACTAAAATTATACTTGTGATTCACTGACAGATAATGTAAACTATTTCATAAGCAAGAGAATTATTGCATGTTCAAATCCACTAATGACTAAAAAAAAAATTCTAAGCAAGCTTTGGATAAAGAAAACACACAGTCTTAAGAAGTAAAAATAATGAAATAATTAGAGGCAAGCTAATGAAAATTATCTATACTGGAATGTTTTGTCCTTTATAGTTTATATATTCTAAATTTCCTAAACGTATGGTAGTGCCACTTGTTAGTTGAACCTCCTAGAGGTAGAGATTAGTGTGAACTTCTGAGGGAAGAATTCAGAAGGAATTTGTATAAACAAACCTAAGTCCCTCTATTTCTCTTTAGCCACTTTAGCCTTCTGCTCACTCCTGTCTGCACCAGCCTTGACACTGTGAATCCATCTGTCATGAGGTGACACAGCCCTAGCAGGAACTGTGCTGCTTACAAAAATCTTTCTTCCCAAAGGATGAATTCAGCAAACAACCCTCTCCTTTCTTTATAACTACCCGGCATCAGGGATATTGTTGGAGTAACTAGAAACAGGTCAAAAATACAATAATTACACTTGTGATTCACGGACAGATATTGTAAACTATTTTATAAGCCATAATTATTAGATACAAAATTTAAGTTTATCTTCAAATTATAAAGCAGAGCAAATCACATGGATTATGATCCTATTCTTAGAATAAAACTGGACAATTTTGTCAATAGAAACTATACCTGGGTGAATGATCCTCTCTGCCCAGGCCATATAGGATTCTTTTGCTTTATGATTAGTTCAACATTCTTTAATTCTTTATTCACTTCTCTTTTTATTACATGGCTGGTTTATTTTTCTGTCAAAAAATTCTGCTGTTTTTTTTATCAGTTGGAAATTTTAAGAATATATTTGTTAGTTTATTTTTAAGACTTTTACATCACTACTATACTTATGCCATTTCAATCGTTCCTTGACCTCCTTCCAACTTCTTCCATTTCCACTTCATCCCTCTCATATTAATTACCTCCTCATCTTTAATTGTCATGTTTACATACCTATCCTTCTGTTGATAGAAATATGAAATCTACTGACATAATTAAGTGGTGCTTGTAGATACATTTGCTTATAGGTGACCACTTGGAATTGGATAACCTCTCAGAATCGTTTCTGTGAAGAAAATTGATCCTTCCTTTGTCAGGATAGATTGCTTATCTGCCAGTAGCTCTCAACCTAGCTGTAACATCCTTGTTAAAAATTCAACTGGTATTGTCATTCATCATGCAGGCTTTGTTTTACAAACTATGTTTTTGAAATTTCATGTGTCCAACCACACTGTCTGACTAGACTGTGAGTTTTGGGGATCTGCCTGATTCTTTGTTCCCCAAAGATGGAGATATAAGACTCTCTAGTTTGATTTTGTGCATGTATTTGCCAAATAACAATTAAGGTATTCAAGTAGATGACAGTCAGTTTGCTGATTGAGCTACCATCCCATAAAGAACAGGGAATTATTTTGAGAGTCCTTTCTATTAAGTAGAATCCATGGTAAAGGTTCTGAAAATATTTGGAATAGTATTGCATTAGTAATCCATTTAACTCTAAACGTGTTCGTTTCTTTTTCAAAAAGTGCTTCCTAAATGGTCCTTCTGTCAAGAAAGTCAAGCTAACACAACTACAGGATTCTTTACACTATGTGCTCTCCAAACAATTACCCAAAACAAATTTAAAGGAACAAGAGTAGAAACTGCTTACTAAAGGAACCAATAGTGTATTCTGTTAAAAAAAAAAAAAGGAATTACATAGACCTCATGTACAATGTATACTGTATTATACACACAGGAAAATAGAAGATTGACATCTGATACATCAAAATTATATGAGAGATGTTCTCCAAAATGTTCATATCAATGGATTAAACATAAAAGAATAAATAATCTAAAGAGGTACAGATCAAGGTAAATTCACATTATTCATGGAAAGGGAGGTAGAAAACTGATATATGTCCTATAATATTTCATAGTGTCTGAGATTAACAACCTTTGTAGAGCCTATGAAGAGCTTGCACAAACATGAAGTGAGGAAGACTAATATCAAAATCAATATGCTAAAACAGATGCATTTTTGGGAAGAG
The DNA here is from genome assembly GCA_019844195.1 of Rhabdomys dilectus. Classification (NCBI taxonomy): domain Eukaryota; kingdom Metazoa; phylum Chordata; class Mammalia; order Rodentia; family Muridae; genus Rhabdomys; species Rhabdomys dilectus. Next base: position 2,134,595 of record JADRCG010010526.1, on the reverse strand, counting down.
ACACTGATGTCTTTGTGCAGTTTATAAATTTTTCCAAAGTCAAACTTGCCTCAATGTAAAAATCTGACTTAAATCAATAAGTAGGATCAAAGTTTATTCAACAAGATCATATGATTAACTAGCCTTGGCTTGGGGGAAGGAAAGTATTAAGGGGGTATTTTAATAGTGAGCTGGATAAAAGAAAGGTCTTCAAAGTACATTTATATTTGAACTTTAGAAAGCACTTCTTTGAAGTGCTTCCTGATTAGATTCCACTTAGTTAAATGTTCCTCCAAATGTCCTCAGAGCCCTCCATCTTCTCACTGAAAGGAGGGGTGGTATAGAGAATTTTAGATGGCTGGCAAGTTACAATCATGTTTTTCTGTTGTTTTAGATTTTATTAAATAAGGTATGTTAGTTATTTACATGATAATAATCACATTGTACTCTTTTACCTTTACAGACAGCAATCTCCTTTTCATGAAGCAAATGCTTTAGCAATGCGTTTCTCCACCAGTGCACAAAGAGTGTTTTGATTGATTTGTATGGAATATTTGAACTTACTGTTTGGGACATAAAGGAACCACGGAACTAACTGAGATAAAACTTACCTCTTAATGAATATATCCTCTTAGAGAGCACAGTAATTATTAGTAGACTTCCTATTGAAAACACACACATTGATTTCATTTTAATGTAGTTCTATGCAAGTTCTTTCTGTAGAGATTTACGTCTCTTTACTCTCTCTCATACATACACTCCATTTTGGTGTAACTAGATCAAGTTCTTTTTGATTTATCCTTGAGATCTTGTACAGAAAATACTGCAGTGCTCATATTATCAAAACTGAACTATACCTTAAGGATACAGTGGAGGGAAAGAGAATTGTGGGCCTAAAATTTTGGAGGATAATAATGTAAGCTTCCAGATCTTGCTCTTAGAATAGCTCTCTTATTTCTTACACTCCCCCTTCCTGCAAGGAAAGCATTCTGCTTTACCTGCACCCCCAATTCAAGAAAAATTGACTATAAAAATTTTACCTTTGTTTAGATGATCTACATTCTTCAAGATGAAGGAAAATTCTGGTTGTGGTTTTGACTTTCTGACTTAAGGCCACAAGTGTCATCTCTTAAAATGAAAATCATGGTTATGATGCACAGATGTACAAAATCCTTAGTACCACAAGCAAAACCTACAAAAAACTAAAAAATTTGAAAGTATGGTTATAAAATATACACTGAGAATACTAACAAAGGAAGTATAGACAAGTGTCAGATCTTGTTGCAGCCTGAGATGCCCAACTCTTGGGGGCCAAACTGTTGCTGTCAATATTGGAACCCGCAATGCCAAAGGCCTTTGGGGCTAAGTTGTTAGAGTCTGCACTGTGCCAGGCGGCTCCAGTTCGTGGTCAGGGTTCAGCAAGAGAGAAAGTGTGAGGATGGACGCAAGGAATGGAGACCAGAAAGAGTGTGATTCAATTCCGTTTATTCTTCAATCTCTCTTCCTAGTCTAAGTCCCAAGTCTTGAGTTCCTAGTCCCTAGTTCCTAGTCCCTAGTGCCTCCAAGTTCCAAATTCCAGTTCCAAGTTCTAGTCTTGAGTCTCATCCAAGTGCATAATGTCTGTGTCTAATCCCTAGTTGCTTTCTTCTGTCTCAATTGTCTAATGCCTACTCCAAGTGCCTAATGTCTAATCCAAGTTCTTCCTCCAAGTGCCAAGTGCCTAATACCTAAAATAATTTCTTCTGTCTGCCTCTCACCTTTTATATGTCTCACTTCTAAGCCATGCCTTTAAGTCACACCCTTAAGTCATGCCCTTAGGTCTTGTCTGTAAATCTGATCTCTAAGTCACACCCTTATGTCACACACCTTTAAGTCTCACACAGCCAAGGAAAAATCTTGGTTATCTAAAACAAGATGTTATCAGAGTGTGCTCAGCTGTTGTAGGCTATTATAATCAAGTCTTTTGTCAGGGTATATGGCTCAAGATGGCTGCAAGGATGATAGTCACCTTCTGTCGACTCCCCACAAGATCTGACACCAGAGAGCAAACAGTAATATATTAAGAGATGATATTCCATAATAAGAAACATAAATAATACTGAGACGATGTTATCACTTAGTCTGTTATTGGAGGAGAAATATAAGTCCATATATTCACGATGAAAAGAAGCACTATGAGTAGTTTTGAAAAAATGCAACTGTTTTCCCAAGTTTTCCTTCAGCAACCAGCAGAGCAGCATCAACAAAGGCCCCCATGATGAACATAAATCTTCCTTCTTTAGTTTCCTCTTTTTTCATTGTTGCATAGATGTTGTTTTAGTATTTTGTCAGGATTCATAGGACTAGAACTATCTTTGGTCTCTGTAGAGTTGTCTGTTCCATCTTGTTAATGGAAGTTTCAGACTAGTAAAGTAGACTCAATGAAGTACTTTAGTCTGTTTCTGCCAGAATCTGAGTAGGTCATGTAATGTTGCTGTCAGTATTATTATCCATTGCCAGGTATCTGTTGTGACCACAATTCTTCCTCTATGACAGAAGTTGTATAGGTCTAGTATGTGGGCTTTAGTAGTGCATGCCTTTGATCCCAGCACTAGAGAGGCAGAATCAGTCAGATTTTGAGGATAGATTGCTCTACAGAATGAGTTTCAGGACATCCAAGGACACAGAGAAACCCTGTTTTAGGGAGGAAAAAAAACTCAAAGATCATTCAATTTGCTATTGTAACAATTTTACCAATGTTAATCATAGAAAACAATGAAAGTACATATATGGTGGTTTGATGTATAGATATATATATATATCTTTTTGTTTGATGTATTGATGTATTTTGGAATATAATTTTGGTTTTAATTGTAAATTGATAGAGGATACATACTTCTGGCATGAGAGGAAGTAGCATTTTCTTATAAGATAAAGTTTCCATTGCCAGTCAATGGGGAGTTGGAGAATTTTGGTACCAGTAGATTTTAGATTTTCCTGAATACATCTCAAATGTATTAATGCTATATGTTATTAAAAAGTAACACTGTGAAAGTTATATAAATAAAAGAACAGTGTTATATATTTATTGTCAGGAAGGATGAGTATCAGAAGATTTACTTACTATAATCATTACAAACTACATTTTATGACTTTAACTACTGCAAGCTACTTTTTATGACTTTAACAACCAATTTGAAAATATATTTGCACATTTTGCAACCTATAGATTTAGCCAGTTCATTTATTCTGATATAGTTTGTGCATATATTAAAAGATTAAAATGTTTCTAAGCAAGTTTATGGTAATAGTTGAAATATCTTACATATAAATGTTTTCCAAATCCCTTATATTTGAGTAAATATATGTGAGCATAATTTTAAAATGTGTGCATTTACATATTTCCATATACAACTATTAGAACAACATGATTTATCTAAATATGAATAAACAAATAAGTGTATTTAAATATGATAACATTTATTTGCATAAGCACTATACTAAAGCAATTAGTAATCTAGTAACAAAAATATGGGTAAGGAACGGTATTAAAATAATAAGTATAAAAAACAGTTGCCAGTGTCATTTAATTTTATATAAGAAAATAAATGCAAATGACCGTTTTCTACTGTTTATATTAAGTCCCCAAATGCATTGTTATTCAAACCTCTGAATAAATGAGAGAATAAATGTTTGCATGCCTTTATATTAAATAACTTTTGCCTAAAATAAGAATATTGTCAAAGTATTATATTAAAATATAGAATATTTATGGTTTTTTTTTCTGTGAGGGTGTGAATAGGGCTGTAGTGCCCATAAAGACCAGAAAAGGGTGTTTGATCTTCTGTGGCTGGAATGTGAGTCAGCCAGTGTGGGTAGAGGAAATTCATCTCAGATCTCTCCAGCTCCAAAGAACTACAATTTTAGTAACTGTGCTTTTATTTGAAGTATATTGGAATACAATTTTGATTTTAATTGTAAATTGATAAATGGTACATAACTTCTGTCATAGAGGAAATAGCATTTTCTTATAAGATAAAGGTCTCATTGATAGAGCTTATGAGGAATTGGAGAATTTTAGTGCTCGGAGATTTATTTCCTGTCAAATATCAGCAGTCAGGATCTTGGTTGATTGTTCTCTCCTAATTAAATATCTGCTACACAAAATTCAACAAACAAAGGATGTGTTAAACTGTATGTAATACCTGAGTTATAATTCTTTAAATAACAAAATTAGAGTTGCTTATTATTTCAACCATGTCAGTCCTCAGGTTTTCTGCCTTAATATTTTATAAATCTATGATAGAAGTATTTTAACACACTGCTTATTACTTTTCAACCCATAGATAAAATCAAAGAAGCAAAATCTCAGTATACTGATTTTCATGATCTTGATTTCATACTTGCATTTTCTCCAGTGACATTTTGGCTAACTATACCTCAGAACCATTTAATTCCTTATGACAATTGTTAATTACATCTGTATTCACAGATCTATTATGGAATGACATGGCTTAAGAGGACCTATAATAAAATTGGATCCACATTGCCTATATAACAAAAACTGGAAACCAATCTTGATCCTGTTTATTTTTTATTTTTTTATATCTCAAATAGTATTTTAGCCAATGTTCTTAACAATATGAAACCAAGCGTATAACAAATTGGTTACTTGCATAAAAATATATTACTGAAAATATGCATGAGTATGTGACTATGAATGTTTATCAGAGAGAGAGAGAGAGAGAGAGAGAGATTCCAGATTCATTCAGACTGCCAAGTACACATATTTTGCATTTAAAAGCCACCTTTGTCATTTTGCATTAGAAACCAGGACTGTTTCCTTTTAAGAAGGGCTGCCAGCACAGTATATAATTTAGAATTAGAAAGTGTCCATTACAAGAATCAGAACTGTACTGATATCTCCATAATCAATATCAGAATAAGAATAAGAATATTTCAGCAGCAGATCAAAACCAACAAAATTGCATTTCACTAGTGCAAATTTAAAATTCACTTTAATCACAAATATCTCAGGATACCATATATTACATGCATGCACTAACTGGGAAGAAACTGAATAAATTAATCAAGAGTATTCACTACAATCATTAGCATGTGTTTGTCTATGTATGACCTTCATGATAAGGTTACTTAATATGTTTTTTTTCCTTTTTTTCTTTCCCCTGCTCTTTTTTTCCCCTTTTAAGACAGTGTCTCTTTCTGTAGCCTGGAGTATCCTTGAATTCAATGAGTTCTGCCTGCCTTACTGTCTGTGTGCTGAGGTCAAATGTGTGTATCATAAAACCCAGAACTGAATGTATCCTACAATTTCTCAATACAATGATGATTTATATTCTCATTGAAAATGTGGTACTGTTGCCTTTCTTTACAATTTCTTCATGTATACTATTTTGTGATGTTTAAATTACTGGTGAAAATAAAATGTTTATATACTCATATGCAGCAAATGTCAGCAAAAGGTTTATACACTTTTCAGATTTAAAGATATTTTTGATATATTTATTAATACAGATATTAAAATATGTCAGTTCTGTATGTGATAACATTTCATACTCTTAGGTGCTCACAATATTATTTTAGCTCTTGCAACATAGAGTTTTTAATTTTAACCTAAATAAGGTTCTTATCAATAATGAGACTTTGAAACTCATAACTAACTGAGCATAGTAGGGAATGGTTAATTCACCTTCACATATCCCATTACTTCTTATATTAGATGCCTTTTTTTTAAGTTTACAAATTTTATTAAAAAATCTTGGTTTAAATAAATTTGTGGTGTACAGGGATATATCTCCCCCTTTTTTATTTTATGAAAATATTGTTTTAAAGTTCCATGGGCCCCTTCTACAGTCCTTTGTCCTTGACAATTATAAGGAATACCAGTAATATGGGTGATATTAAATTGCTGCCAAAAAGTTTCAAATGCTTGAGTGAAGTTTCATTATCATTTTTTGTTGTTGTTGATTTTTTGTTTTGTTTATTTGTTTTATTATTGGATACTTTATCTACATTTCAGATGTCATCTCCTTTCACCATCCCCCTCAAGAAACCCCTTATCCCATCCTCCCTCCTCCTACTTCTATGAGGGTGTGCTCCCACCCATTCACCCACATCCACCTCCCACACTTTAATTGCCTCACAATGGGGCATACAGCCTTCACAGGAACAAAGACTTCCTATCACATTGATGCCAAAAAAGGACCCTTGGTATTTTGAAAAAAAGCTTACAAGTACTGGAAGAAGTGAGTCAGGCTTTAAACAGAAGCAAGAGGGTAGTGGGCTTGATTATTGCTGGTATAACAGCTTTAATTACATTAATTGCTAACACCACTGCTTCTGCAATTGCTTCGACACAAGGAGTTAACAGCCATTTTTGTTAATCATTTAACAAACAATGTTACTAATGTGTTGAGTATACAGGAGGATTTAGATAGGTGTGTAGAACAATAGACTGATGCTCTTTATCCTATTCAAATTATTGTAAGGAGGTTCAGAGTTTAAGAGTAAGGAGCCATCTTGAGTCTCATGCCAAATATTATTGAATTCATGTTAGTTCTAAAATTTACAGTGGTAGTCATTATAATTAGGAAAAAGCTTAAAGACACTTTCAGGGTATTTGGCATAATTCTAACACCTCTCTGAATGTCTTAACTTTGCATAATGAAGTTATGAATTTCAAGAATCCTGCTCTGCTGAGCATTGATGAGGCAAATACTGCTGATAAAATTGCCCATGGCATGAGGTCAGAATTTCTATTCTGGTCAAGCTTCAAGAATGGCATATATAGGTTGATCATGCTAGCCTTTTTGTCCTGGAAATACTTTTATTTCTGTCCATTGTGTTAAAGATTGTCTTTAACAACATCAACCTGTTGACAGCCAAAGTATACAGCTTGAACCTGAAAATGGATCTCCAGATACAGCTATTAAATTAACAGACTGGCAAGCCAAGGACTGTTAAGAATCTGCACAGAGCCTTACCAACTTAAGAGAGAAGTGCACTGATTTTGTTAATGCATATTCCAAGAAGGGTAAGGAAGGAATTTTTGTCAGAATGACCTAAGACAGGCTCAGTCTTGCTTAGGAAATAAAAAAGGGGGAGAAGCAGACAACTTTGGGGTTGCTTGGCAAGAATCTGACATTGGCCAAGGACAAGGGGGCTTCATTCAGGAGTCTAACATTAGGCTAGAACGAAGAAGTAATTTCAGGCAAGAATCTAAATCTTAAGGCTAGAACAAAGAAGTAATTTCAGGCGGAATCTAAATCTTAAGGCTATATATAACAAGGAAGTAGAATTCACACATGAAAATGACTTTGGGCTAGGACAGAGAAGTAGGTTCAGATATTTTGGCAATCCTGATAAGCCCTTAGAAACAGTGATCATGGGAGTGTTCACAGAACTTTGTATATTGCCTCGCTTGATCTCTGACTATTTATGTTTATTGTCTTGCTTGTTCCTTGACTATTTACATCTATTGTATTGCAAGTTCTTCAGCATAGAACTGACCTTAATACTTGCATGTAATTAAAATGGTATAAAAACAAAAAGGAGGAGGGGCGATGAAATAGAGGATTTCTACGAAGGGAAAATGGGGAAAGGGGATGACTTCTGAAATGTAAATAAATAAAATATCCAATAAAAATGTTAAAAACTGAAAAAAATTAATCTTAGAAGAAAATCACAACTCAAAATGAATCAGAGTCAAAGAACTCAATAGAGTTCATTGTAATTAGAAGACATATTCAGAATGGAGCCTATAGAACATCATGTTAACTTTTACATTTTCACATGCAAATACAATTTAAGAACTTATCCACCAATCAAATAAAACACATCCATGACAGAATTAGAACTAAAAAATATTATATCCATCCTCTCTCTCATAACACATAACAATTAACTAAACTAAATGCTTCTTCCTTGCCTTATATTTAACCTTTCTTTCTTTTTCTTCATGTTATTCGGTACTAACATATGTAATTTTTACATGTGTACATATATTATTAGATAAATTTAGCATACAAAAATAGCATATGTTTTATGTGATCATGTTAAATATTATACATATGAAGTTCCATTTTCCTGTTATTTTCCAATTTCTTCTTTAGAGGAAAAGCTAGGTTGATTCCAATTCCTTATTATGGTAAATAGCTCAGCAATAAACATGGGGATTACAAATGTTTCCATACTATAGTAGTCTATGAAGTCTTCTGAGGTTATGCCTGCTGAAATGGCTAGATCACGTAGAAGTCAATTTAATTTTAATTTTGAGAAACCATCAAACTTATTTCCACAGTGGCTATATTAATTGCTATCCCCATCAACAGTCTGGGTACAAATTCTCTCCAATTTCTTTCAAATATGTGTTATTAAATTTGTGATGATAGATATGCTTACTGGGGTGAGTTTGTCAATCTGGGAACCAAAGAAATACTCTTCTTCAGTAAGGATCACCAGTTAGTTACCCAATACCAAAGGGTCATCTCTGAAACCATACATAAATGTATCACTATACAAAGTGAGAAGGGCATATTTGGAAATACTAATGTCTATACATGTACATATATTCGTATAACAAAAATTAATTAAAAAAGGACTTAAATTTGAGAGCAGAAAGCAGTATATGGGAGTTTTTGAACAGAGATAAAAGTAGGGAATGACACAATTATCTTATTATCTAAAAACTAAAAGAAATGATTTTAAAATATTGAAGAAGCTTTGATTTTTCATTCCAGTTAGGTAGATTTTTTTTTAAAAAAATTAAACATACTTATGCTTATGATTAATAAAACTCTTCAGTTTATTTGCTCATTTATTGATTGTTAGCTTTATTTGCATTGCATTTATTTCTAAATGTCTTTGCAATTTGTAGATATTAGCTTCTTGTCTGAAGAGACATGGAGAAGATATTCTTCAGCATGTGGGCTGTGTCAACATTACTGACTGTTTTTTTAGCTATATAGAAAAATTATTTTCATGCAGTCTTATCTATTTAAACTTACGATTAATACTTGTGCTATTGTTATTCTAGTTAAAAAATTCTTGCCCACAGCTCTCTCAATTCTCATGGCAGGTAAAGGACAGGGCCAGCTCAGCACAGCATCTCAGGTAACATTCTAGACCAGCCACATTTTCATGGCCTTTGGTGGTAATATATGCCTGACACATCAACAGAGACACTGGCTGCCATAGGACCATGGACCCTACAAGGCCTTTGAAGCAGCATAGACCTGGATGTGGCCATGCCTTCAGATGGCAGCACAGGTTACTCAGATCAGCCTGTAACAGAATTGCCTTGAGGTATCCACATGGTCTCAGGTAGCAGGCCAGATGGTAGACATCCTCTTGGCCATTAGTGGTAACTCAGGCCACAGACATCAACATAGACCTCAGCTGCAGTAGGATCATGGACCCCAACATGTTGGGCCAGAATCTTGCCATGGCCTCCTATACCTGCCTGTCCCTAACTACCATCGATTCTCTAGTCCCAACTTCTTTACAGTATAATAACATTTCAGTTTCATGTTAATCTCCATCTTTCCATCATGTACCACATCTTTCCCATCTCCCCATCACACATTTGTCCATCATCGTGGCACTGGCAGCAGGTGCTTGGCTTTGTTTCTTTTGGCCTCTCCAGCCAGCATGAGATGTTAGATTATAATATTCAGAAATATATATTTTATTTATAATACACTAAAAGTTCAGTTATAAAGGGAAACTTTATGATGTAACCTCTCTCCCAGGACTCTCTTTCAGGAGTGGGTTAAGGTAGAATGTCAAAGCCTGTGTTGGTAGATTACTATAATAAACATTATCTCTGGGCGCAGATAGACTCACAGTGGTCATAACAGCACATACACAAGTTGCAAAAGCCCAAGGAAGACCAAAATTGAGCAAGGAGCAAGAGAGGTGGGCACACAATTCCTCTCCAAACAATAGAACCAGTGACCGGTTTAGCTGCCTAGAGAGGGAGAGATAATTTTTCTCTAAGAGGATAGCCCTTCCAAGTTGACTACTTTCCAGCAGAAGGAAAAAAAAAAAGAATATTTGAGCTGCATGGATTGCTATTGAATGTGAAAGAACAACAGCAGCAACAACAAAAACTACCACAATGTTTGATGCATAACAAAGAAGATTGAATTGGAGAAGAGTTGTGAAAAGGGGTGAATACGACCAAATTATATGTACTTCAGAAATCTCCTGTTTATTTTCTTTTCCAGCATCGAGACATTCATCAGCATGTGTAAGGGGAGTCCATCTATTAAATGTTACCAGTTTCTCAGTGTTTAAAGTATGATTGTAATATGTCTTATACACTGGTGAACAAGTATCTTTTGGATAGAAGCTCTTAACTGGACAATTCTTTATATCTCTATGTGACAGTATTTAATTTTTCTATTTACATCAAAGTTCGAGCATCTAAAACTATCATTATGTAACATTACAATAAGTAGAGTTCAGATATGAGAAAATAGACACTAAATTTAAGAACAACCTTGATTTTGGCAGTGAGGTGTGTAGTGGAAGGGGTAGTTGTCTTGTTAGTTTGTGGGTGTTTTTTTTTTTTTCAAACCAGAACAATCTTCTTCTTAACGTTTTATAGGCAGTATGTTGAAAAAAAGGGAGGTAGGAAGAGGTGAAAGGGAATAGAGTCACAAGCATGAATATCGGAAATTTCTTTTGGAAAATATTAACTCTACAACTCTTAAATTGTGATGTCACCCATTAGTTCTTGTATCATATTGCAAACAATATTGTCACTAGTTTTTAATCATTGGGCTTCTAGCTGGACATGACTTGAGAGTCAAATCATTGTTTTATGGATGACATAAATGACGCAGTAGATATGTGTGTATTATCTGCAGTTGAATTTTCTATAGACTTTACTTGATGACACTCATGTAAAAAACAAGAGTTGAATTTGCATTTCATCCACAGTTATGTTAATTGCTGCTGTGAACTTCAATAGGCTGTAGCCCAGAATTGACAGTGGTATAAAATACACATTTTCAAACTTGAAGCATAGAGAAGCATTTTATTACCAGTCCAGTTCTTTGTGGTGCTTTGGATAGTACTTCTGGCTCTTTGTATCATGAATTCTCTGTCAGCCCCATGTGTAAACTAACAATCTTCTTTTTAATGAACTCATCTGTTGAAAGAAGCCAGATCCAGCTAATCTTATGACTAAGAATTTTAACTGTCATCGCGATTCAGTGGACAGATGGCAAACCATCCAAAACTAGAATTCTGACATTTTTTCCCAATAAAAAAATTAGATAGTGGAAACAGAAATCAATTCAAACGAATATTGTTTTTAAAAAAAAGTGTTGGAAGACTGAGGGGGACTAGAGCTTCTGCCACTCAGGAGCAAGTGCTTGAACTCACGTAGAAAACACATAAGTGCCTTGCACATGAATAATAGGTACTTCTTTTACATAGTCACACTGATTAATCACGATTCATTTCTCTTTGAAATTAATTAGGAAGTTTAATCAACAGACTTTTTTTGTCTAGTGTAGCATACTTCCTTTTACAGAGAATTCTAAAATTGCCCCTGTCCTTTCTCTTCATACACATACACACATAAAAAGTAAATGATACATGTTTTATTTTAATGCATACATATACATTTTCTTTTATGACAAAAAAAGTGGATGTTTTAACAAAGCCAGTTATACATTTCTACTTATGAAGACCTGGATTTAAAGATTGTTTGCCAGGTGTGGGCTGTTCTCCAAACAATGAATCTTCCTTTATACGTTTAATTTTCCATCGTAAATATCAGAGTCAGGAGGGCAAGGAAAATTTATAAAGATGCCCTTTCTCCACGATATTTGATCAGAAGTCCATCATGAACTCAAAGTAGATCAGTGCTAATACCTGAAAAGTAACTTTCAAATTTTAAGTGTTTATAAGTTTCATTCTTGTGTATGTGTTTAAAATTATGTTTCAATGTGATTCCTGTAAAGTTGCCTTTTGTCCATGGACTGGGAGCTACTCTGCCATCTTTGGCTGTTTCCTGTATCTTGTTTTTGGTTTTGTAATTTTTCCCATGGTGATTAACAGTAGGTTTCGTGTCATTAATAAAGGTATATTCCTTACTAATGGAACAGTTTCTGCTTTTGTGTAAAAGTTACTGCTTTTGTGTGCAGTCCAATATGAAAAGGTCACAAGGTCATATCTCTGAAACAAGAAAACCCGCTGAGAAATAAACATTTATTATATCTATTGGTGAGTTGATATAAGTTTCTACACTGATTGCAGAGCAACATTAGCAGATTTAGCAAGCTGAAGTTTGTCCAGAATTGAAGACCAGGGCCAAGTAGCCTCCAGCAGGTCCAAGTGCAGGCCAAGACATCATAAACGCAGTAGAGCTGTCCCTGCCTCAACCTGCTCCAGCACTAAGGAGAGCTGGCCTGCACCTCACCTGGGCAGCACAGTAGAGTTGGACCTGTTGACATGTGCATGGGAGAACTGTCGCTGAGGACATGAGAGCAGGAGTACAGGAGAGCAGCAGAGCAGATCCTGCCACTTGCAGGCTGCTGCATTGGGTAAGCTAGGTGAGCCAGTGCTGGACAGCTAAGCCGCATGGTGCTTGTATAGGGGAGCTGGTGGTCTGACCTCCTTATCCATCTCCCAGGCCCAGATCCAGTGCTTTACATTTTCCCATGCCAACATCTACCCTATCCATGATCTTCTGAATCATATGAAAGGACAGGTCCTGAAGACCAAAAGCTGTAGGATCTCTATGATACACGGTAACAGCAATTGAGGATCTATTATTGATAGTACAGCAGAAGTTAGAGGACTTGAAAGAGACCAAGGACTCATTACAATGAACATTTGCCAGTAAAGATTTGTGGACAAAAAAGTATTGTGTGACACAGTGTGACATGTTACAATTTCCACAATATATTTCTCTAAATTCTATCGTATTTTATTTTATTTTGCAGGAAAGTTTGCAAGGGACATAGGGCAAATAGGAAATACAGAGAAGAGTGGGACTGGGTGCATAATATAAAGTGAAATTCACAAAGTATGAATAAAACACAAAAATAAAAATAAGAAAGAAAAAAGAAACCTAACATCTACAAATGAAATAAAAGACGATGTTTGTTTTTCTTGCTGGGTCTGTGTTACCCAACTAAATAAGATAGTTTACATTTTTATCCATTTACTTGCAAATTATATAATTTCATTTTCCAGAAGAGTGGTGTAATATCTCTTTGTGTAAGTCTACTAACTTTTTACTATCCATTCATTAGTTGATAAACATCCGGGTACTTTAGTTGTTCTCATTACTATAAACAGAGCAACAATGAATATGGATGAACAGGAAACTGTAAAGAAGGATATGGAGATCTTTAGGTGACATGGAGAGGTTACAGTACACTCCAGTATACTCGGGAGAGGTATAGCTATGTCATATGGCAAATCTACTTTTAGCTTTTTGAAGAACCTCCATGCAGATTTGCATAGCAACTATTCCAATTTGCATTCTGTCCAGGAGGGAATAATTCTCCCCTTTTCCTCATACCCAAGCCAACCTTTGTTGTCAGTCATGTTTATAATCTTAGCCATTTTGACCCATGTGAGTGGAGGAAAATCCAGGGAGAATTTAATTTGTGTTTCTTAGTGGCTAAGGACACTAAGTCTTTTTGAAGGTGTATTTTTATCCATTTGTATTTCACATTTTGAGAGATGTCTGCTTAATTCTATACTCATATTTTAATATGGTTGTTTGTTTTCTTATTTAATTTTTAATTTCTTTTAGTTCTCTACAAACTAATGCTCTGTCATATGTCTAGCTATAAAAACATTTTTTTCTCTTCTGTGTACTGGTTCAAATGATCAAATTTTTTGCTATTCAAATATTTTTAAAGTTTAATTTAGTTCCATTTATTAATTATTAGTATTAATGTCTGTATTAACAAAGCCCAGTTTGGAAAGATTTCTTTCGTTTTTTTTGCCTGTTTGTTTTAATTTATTTGCTTTGTTTTCCTGTGTTAAAGAGTTCAAGAATATTCTATACCTATTTCTCAGAGTCAAAGAATCTGGTCTCAGGTTGAATACCTTCATCTACTAAGAGCTAAATATTTTTGAATCATGAGAGATGAAGAATTAGTATCATCCTTCTACATATACCTATCTGGAATGACCAGAACCTCTTATTAAAGATATTGTCGCCTCTCCTAAAGCTGTAGCCTCACTGTGGTGTCTGTTGCCCAACAAGACTGCCTTGTCTGACCTCTGCAGTAACTTGATGGGCCAGGGTTTTAATGACAAATGTAACTGGGTTACAGTATAGTAAAAACAAGAAGCCTAATATTCTGACATATGTAGGTCAATATTAAACCAGAAAGTATTTCTCCTTAAGATCAATAGGACCTTTTAAAAAACAACATGCTACCCACAGTGAATCTAAACATACTTTATGGTTATCTACAAGAATCTTCCTTATATCTGCTTTTCATTTTTGATCCTTAACAACATATGTTATCTCTCTATCTCTAGCAGTCTTGGCTATTCTCTTAGAGTTTTTATCCAAACTGCTCTGTGATTTGCATCAATCAAGGTCTACTCAATGCTTTACTGCAGTGTTTGCTCCACTCATCACTATGGTCCTGAAGCTAGAGTAGAATTTATTAGATTTAAATAAATGATCTTATTCTTGTAACATTAAACAATGTCAGAGAAATTGGTAATTTGTTTATCAGTCAGAAAGTAAAAGGAATTAAAATAAAATATATGGTGTGATAAGTAGTAACTGGAAAATAGTGTCAGCTTTGAGTAGGATGAGCAAGCACCAGTTTAGCAAGTGTTACAAAAGTATTCATATTGAAAAAATAAAAATATGGACTAAGCAAATAGTAAACTTCTACAAACGTTGTGGATCATTTCTGTTGGAGAGAGAAGTGCAGTGAACTTGGCTTCATGCTGACAAGCAGATACCATAATCCACTGTGGATAGAATAATCATGCATTCTATCAAGTTCAAAATGAGCTCCAGCCTCAGTGCTGTTGCTCAGTTTCCTTCCCTGGAAATGTGAATCTACAGCTTTGCATGTAAGAACTCTAAATGAAGATACAAAATAGTGATTTTTAATAACAAAATTTTAAAATATTTTGGACACTTGAAACTCTTAAAGATAATTTTAAAGATTAAATGAGGTAATTGCATCATAAACATCAATCATAAATTTACATTGATTCAAAAAGATCATTCTCAGAGAAAAACTAAGAAACAGACAGTTTAAAAATACAGCTGTTATAATATGCTTTACAGTAAAACAAAAATGAACTAGCTTTTGAGATCTGTTTCTCTTTATTAGCCAGAGATTGTTCATAGTTGTTCTTTGTCTAAGAAACTGAACAGTTATTTCACTTGACTTCATTGTTCTATGCATGTTTCTAGTTCACAAATATTATATTAACAAAATTTTGTGGTATCCAAAACCCCATAGTTATTTTTATTACATTTTTAGACAATCTATATAAATTTTACTATAACATTAATTAGCTATAGATCAGAAAGTGAAATTTTGCAACTAAAGTGGTAACTCAGGATAACGATATTTATTCAACACAATAAAGTCCTAAGTGGAGATCTCAGCTCCTGCATAAAAAGCTGGGTATTGGCATCACTTCCTATAAATGAACTTCAACATGGAGCAGATGAGTATCACTGGGGCTTATTGATTCCAGTCCATCTCAAAACACCAAGCTCACGTTCAATGATATTTCTTGTTTCTGAGAAATAAGGTAGAGTGTATTAAAGCAGGACACTAGATTGCATCCTCTGGCCTCAAACCATATGCATGAATTCATGTGTACTCACACTTATACAAAGAACATCATTGTATTGTCATTGTATGTGTGATTTATATATAAACACAGTCTTCATGCTGAAATAACAACCTCTTTCTCTCCTCCTCCTCTCTCCATCCAATGTTCATTTGTTTTTAAAGATCTTTTCCTACAACGTACCATAAATTTGATAATAAAACAGTAGAAGAGGAAACAACTTAGAGCAAATATTATACAATCACTTTAAATTTAAAATAGACTAAATGATCTATTTCTAAATCCTTACAGATTCCAAAAATATACCAATGAGCCAGGGCAGAGAGGATTATGATGATATAAATCAAGAGAAGTGGGGAGGGTCCACAAAATAAATGGCTTTAATATTCACAGATTTTGTGTGTTTCCCTTTGTTATGTGAAATCTAGCACAAAGAATACATCAAAATAAGATTCAGGACAAAAAGGAATCCACTTAGAGCAGATACAAAAGAAGAAAGACTGATAATAGTAAACAGCTGACACTCTTAACATACTATGTAGAGGATGGTTTTCAAAAATGTAGAGCATAGATTAAAAATTAGAATTGTGGAGCAAACCTTCTATGGCATTATCCATTTCCTAGTGTTCTAACAATTAAGCTTGTAGTGAAGCTTGTGCTAGAACTCAGTCTTGCCCTAGCATGTACACTGGACCTTACGTTTTATTCCCTGGGATGCATAAACATCAACAATTTAGAGTGGCTTCTGATATTTTATTCTTTTTTTGATTGGATATTTTATTTATTTACATTTCATTTTAATAGCTGAATTTCTACAACTTCTATTTATAAAAACTGAATATTTATTAACCAGTTTATTTTTAATGCTCATAAATCAGGAGAAGCTCTTAAGTAGATTTATTATCAGAAGTCATTTTCTCTAACTTATAGATAGAATTAATAGAATATCTAATACAGATGAATTGTAGGGAACTCTGTAAAAGAATTCAGCAAGTTTAGAAATTAAATGAAGTTTTATCATTTAGCAAATAATTTTGTTTCTGGAGATAGATATTTAAGTTTCAGGCTGATCCAGAAGACAGGTGAATGTGTCACCAGTTCATTATGAAAATATTTATGCTGTATTAGCATAGATTCTCTATGTAGACATGACCAAGGGAAAGTGATATTTTTAAATGTGGTATGGGCAGGAAGATGACTAGAGGCGTGTTTATGGCAACTATAGCTTCTACCAGCTTCACAGAGGCAACATCGATAAATTTGATGCTGAATTATGAAATAAATCTGATAAGCTAAGCACATATGCAAACCTTTCTCCTTTGAAATAGTTGTGTGCAATCACAGCAAATATTTTTACAGATATCTACTGTTGATAAAAGTAATTTCTATATAAATCTTTCAATACAGCATAGATATTCCCTAAATATTTTACTAATCCTGCCCTTTAGTGTGCTGAATATTCTGAATTATTAATGTCCTAAAAATTATGAAAATACCACTCCAATGAAACTGATGATGTACTACAGAGAAAGTACTTTTATCAAACTTTGAAAAGTGATTACTGCAGCTCATAACTCCTAGGAAGTGATCGTGGAAGCTGAGAAAAACCCAAAAATATTTCCTGAATCTGTGTGTGCCTGCTTCTATAGAAACAGTGTGTTCATATTTGTGTACAGTAGTATGAAGAGATATGCATGTGTAAATTCATCAACCCAACTGGTTTATATTTTGAATATGTTGTAAAATAACTAAATAATGTAAAATGTAGTCAGCAGTCAGCAGGTTGATAATAGACTTAGTTGTTGTTGAATTGCATTCCAAAGTAAAGATGTTTAAATAAGTTTATGCAGTATTTATTGACAGAAAGACTTGAGGAGCTGAGGGGAATTGCAACCCCATAGGAAGAATCACATCACCTGACTGGACCACCCAGTGCTCCCAGGGACTAGACCACCAACCAAGGAATGCACAAAGAAGGATCCATGGCTCCAGAGAGGTAGGCAGTAGAGAATAGCCTTGTCTGATGTCAATGGGAGGTGAGGCTCTTGGTCCTGTGGAGGTTTGATGCCCCAACATTGGGCAATGCTGAAGGGGTGGGGCAGAAAAGGGTGGATGTGTGGAGGAGCACCGTCATAGAGGCAAAGGAGAGGGAGAAGGAGGTTGTACGATGTGGGCTTGTGGGGGGGGGTAACTGGGAAGTAGGATATCATTTGAAAAGTAAACGAATGGAATGATTAATTTTAAAAAAGTATTTATTGACTGGAATGCAAAGAAAAGAAAATGACTATATAACTGGACTTTATTTGCTTATAGCTCTGTGTGTGAGTACACCTGCTTGAAAGTCTACAGTAATCTGTACCCAAATTCAATGTTTTAAATATGACTGACAAATATTCACATGCTGTGATTAACCTTTCTGATCCAGAAATTGCAAAACAGTAAGACTGACCTATGAAAATAGGTGATCTCATGATCCTACAAATGCAGGAATGTAATTAAATATGATTTTTCAAACTTTCACCTCACAGCATTGATCTTCTTATCTACACTCTAGAGAGGAGTTTCCATGTCATTGGAATTTACTTAATTTATTACTGAAAAGTATATTTTTAAGAACATAGAAATATTAAAAGGCCAGAATTCTTCAAATGATTTTACTTTAAATGAGGCAATTGAAAGAAGCTCTGTGTCTTTATGTCCCATGGAATAGTCCTTATTATTAAGATTTATACATTACTATTTAGTGTTTGTACAAAATGCTCTGTTGATCCATATTAGCTACACTTAGATTTACTTACTTAATTGGATAAGTTTATGTGTAGAAATAATTGTGAACATAATTTTATATTGAATCTCATTAAATGGAATATTAAATAAATCATAAAAAACATAGTATAATTTAAAAGTTTTAATTATAATCTTAAAGCAACCTATGTATAAGAATACCAAACTAAAATTCAATATAAATATGATAACTAAAATTTGCACGATACACAGACAACAACAGATATCAAGCAATCAAATTGGTACATGTGAAATGAATGACATTGAGAAAATACCATCAATTTCCATCATTATTAAATAATAGATAATTATTGAATAATAGACAATAATAGGCTGGATCTCAAAATTTATTTGAACAGAATATTGGAAGATATAATAAATATAAAAATAACTTTGTAGATAATCAAATCAAAGAACAAATGCCAAAATTTTGTCTTTCACCTCAAACAACATCTCCATTTTCTATATACACATTCAGTTAGCTTCACTTACGTTAGCAAGATATATTACTTTTTGTCAATATTATTCTTTAGAAACATTTATAGTTTGCACACAAGTAACATGATTTATGTTATTCAAGTTATGTTTCAGAAATCCTAAATAATTTTGAATATTTTATGTTTGCTAAAATACAGACCAACTGCTTGGAATTTAGAGTGAAAAGGTAAACAATAAATATTAAAACCTAACTCCTGTACTATCTACTGTCATTAGAATCTCACTCTGGATTCCTTATCCTTTTGATTCCCATTAAATAATTCAAAAGCAGTATATACAGTCTAGTGTAGAAAATAGAGATTTTTATCAAGCAGAAGGAAGCTCACTCATGGACTGAGAGTTGGCAGTGACCAAAGGAACCATTGTGTTCTTCTATATTTTACACAGGCTTTAATTATTTCTAAAGCCTCTAGAACAGACAGCTTTACCTCAGGGGTGTTTTGTTCAGGTGATTGACAGGCCTATTTGGATTGACTCTTACAGGAGAGGACAAGGGTATATCTTTGTTTTTTACCTGAAAACATCTATCTAGATAGTAATTCTTACAACGTTTAGATAGGTATCCATTAATGCTCTTGTAAACAATTGAAAATGTCATGCTTTCCACCCAGGGCCAGAGAGAATTGACTACCATTCTTTTCACCAGCAATACAGACTCCACAGTTTCAGGGGAGGATTTTTAAGACGATTTTATAGGAGCTTTCAGTCTCTAGTACTCTCAAAGTCTGTTAGTCTTATTAGCATAGTATACTTTATTAGCATACTAATTCTAAAAGATGTTGAGGTTTCAAATGTTATATCTCATTGCTTCTTAGTAACATTATTCAATGTAAATTATTTATTTCTATGTATGAGGAGAGCATCACTGAAGTGGTTTCTAACAGTCCTGAACATGGCAAATATTGACCATTTACTTATTTTCCTTTCTCTTGCTAAAATGCATTACTTTCCTTGCAATTTCCCAAACCCTGAGGCTGACACCCAAGGTCAAATTACTGAAATCCAAGAAAAAAAGTCCCCTATTGTTCACATTAATCAACATGCCCAATCAAAATTATCCAACTTATATTATCAAGGGGTTTCCCATTTTACCTTTACAAACTGACATTTGCCTGTGGGCCATGTCTGTCTTCTCTCCATCTAGAGGCAATCATTTGTTCCTCTTGGACAAATATCCCTTCCTCTTTTCCCATATTCCCTTTCCTTTCTCCCTCATTTTCTATCTCCTATCTTTATCACTTATTATCTGCCCTTTGTTCCTTCATGGAAAATAAGGGGTTTATTTTTGTTGTTGTTGTGTTTTGTTTTGTTTTGTTTTTGTGCTGACAACTTGGTCTTTCTTGGAGTAACTAGAGCCTACTTTGATGTCCCAATGGTGTGTGTGCTGGCATGTGTGTTTTTATACAGGGATATGAGGTAAAGATCAATGGTAGGTGATTTCTTTTATCATGTTCTATCTCATTTTTGAGACATCATTTATTACTGAATTTGTATTTAATGTTTCCACTAAGCAGACTGACCTGTGAGCTCTGAGGTTCTTCTCTATCCTCCAGCACTGGGGTTTTAAGTGCATGCCACCTGACCTGGCTTTTACATTGATACTCAGAATCTGAATTGAAGTTCTCTTGCTTTGTCATCAAACACTTCAGAATTTAATTCATTATCACATTCTACTGAAATCCCTAAAGTCTGTTTCATTGTCTTGACATGACTAGCATAGTGAAAGTCATATGAATGACAGCCATAGCAGCTCCTATACCCATCTAATTTTTTAACTTAGACCATTAAAGTAAAAGACTAATAAGAAACATTTTATTAAAATGAATCTTATAGAAATATGTACAAGAAAAAATGTATAACGCTTTGAGGTGGCGTAGAGTGCTGATTCATATAGTATCTTAAAGAAGAAAGTATAATTTTACAGAAATAATGAAGAAAGAGAAAAGGAAACTGTGACAAGATATGGAAGCTACATAAATAGGGAAGGAATGTTACAATATGGTAAGTAGATTCCTTAGGTAACAGCTGCAGACTGAGAAGGTTCAAAGTCTTCACAAGTGATCAGCCTTCATTTTCGCTGCTAGACAGGGGAGACTGAGGAATACTTAAATAAAATTATATTCTACTTCAGGACAATATAAATGAGAAGACAGTCTGGCTTGCAGACATATATTTCCATTGATTGAACACATCTTTATGCCATGTTATGTACATCCAAGCAGAAACCCAGGTGAAAAAGCAAACTAAACAAAATGAACAAAAACCACGTAAACCCTGGTGTAAGTTAATATGATTTCAATTTATTTCTTTATTACTAGAAAATAAATTTTTCATATTTTTTATTTAACATAGATTCCTTTCTCATGCACTATAATCTGAATGCAATTTCCATCCTGCTACCCCCCCCCAGTTCTTCTCTATCTCCACTTTCTTCAGATCAACTCCTTTTATGTCTCTCAATAGAAATTAAGAGGCTTCTAAAATATCACAACAAAATATAACAAACTAGAGTATAAAAGATCAAAAAAAATATATAGACCTTGGACAAACCAACTGAAAAATAAAAGAAACATATAAACAGGCTCACAAATCCATGACCCACTTCTTTACATATTGAGGAATTCCATGAAGGTACTAAATTAAAAGCTATAGTATATATCCATAGAACTTGATGCAGACCAGTATAAGCCCTTTGCTGTGTCAGTCTCTGTGGGCTTATGCTAATATTGCTCATTTGATTTAGAGTGCCTTATTCTCTTGATGTCTTCCATTTATTGGTTATTATGGCCCATATTCTTTCCGACTCCTTTTTAGAGGGTTTTCTTGAGTTCTGAGAGAATAGAGTTGATGGAAACATCTTTACAGCTGTGTGTTCCAAGGTCTTTTTCTTTCTCTCTAGATAATGTCTGGTTGTGAGTTTCTATATTTGTTCTGGTCTGTTGTAGGAGGAAGCTTCTCTGATCATGGTTGAATAAGGCATTGATCTATGAATATAGCAGAATAGCATTAGAAATAATTTTACTGTTATTATTGTTTTGGGTCAGTATTTTTTGGTTTTATGTTCAACATCCTTAACCATCAAGGAAATGAAAATTAAAATTATTTTGAGATTCTATCTTATTCCTGACAGAATGGCCAAGGTCAATTTTACAAGTGACAGCTCATGCTAGCAAGGAAGTGGTTCAAGACGAATACTTCTACATTGCTGGTGGGATTGGTTATTTGTATAGCCACCATAAATATCAGTATAGGGGGTTCTTCAAAAAAATGAGATTCAATCTACCTCAAGATCCAACTATACCACTCACAGGCTTATATATAAACCATGTTTTGTTCTAACACAAAGACAGCTGCTCAACCATGTTTCTTGCAGCTCTATTCATAATAGCCAGAAAATGTAAACAATGTAGAAGTCCCTCAGCAGAATGCTATGTTAACACAATGGAGTATTACCTACTTTTAAAAAAATATGTAATCTATAAATGTAGATGCATATTTTGAAAAACTAATTATAATAATATTTTTGAAAAATTTAAAATTACTGATCTTATTACTGGAGAAATAAAGTTCATTATTTTTCATATATTAGTAATGATCTACAATGATACAAGGTATAAATTCAATCAACAAGAAATTTTCTCTTGCATCATGGAAAATGACTCAGTAGGTAAAATCACTTGCTTCCTACATTGGATGACATTAGATCAGATCCTCAGAACACACATGAAAAGCTGAATATGGTAATATGCTTGTGTAATCTCTGCATTCCATGAGAAGGATGGTGCTAAGTTTAAAGAATCACTTGAGCATTGCATTGGTAAGACCATTGGAGTGTGTGATACAGAAACAGAAATACTATAGACCGTGAATCAAGTTGGAAAGAAAGAGACAGAACTGGATAGCTGTCCTCTGATCTCATTGTATACAAACACACCATCAGTACCTGCCCGTCTCTAAATGGCCTACAGTGTTCTACTTATAAATCTTTATTTTACCTAAGTGGAACTACTTTTTAATGCATATCATATACTGCATTAAGAATATTTTTATTATGTATTACTTTTTATTAGAGCATACAAACTCTGTATAACTGATTAATAGTGATTTTGCAATAAAAATTATAATTCAAATCTTCAAGAAACCTGAATTATACTTATCTTTGTATTTGTATCTACTGTCATCATATTACAAAGATAGTTTTCCCACAGACTTCATAACATTTAATTTTCCAAAAATTTACTTGAGTTATTCCCACTTCTCCTCATGTTAACAAGTATACATTAGACTTTGTTCTAGCCAAAGAAGAAATTTAAATTAAAAAAAAACTGTAAATTCTCCAAATCCTTCAATATAAATTATTGGAATCAAACTATTTTATGTGATGTGATACTAGTTGCAAAGTCAATACATTCTTTAAAATTGTTAAATCAAAAAAGAGAAGAAGAAGAAGAAGAGGAAGAGGAAGAGGAAGAGGAAGAGGAAGAGGAAGAGGAAGAGGAAGAGG
>JADRCG010010526.1:2095429-2108231 GCA_019844195.1 Rhabdomys dilectus | reverse complement strand
AAGAAGAAGAAGAAGAAGAAGAAGAAGAAGAAGAAGAAGAAGAAGAAATAGAAATAATAGTAGTTTTATGAAATGAAGCTTCAGTGGAGGCAGAAAAGGAGAAATGGAGTGGAGCACAGGTTCCATCCTATCAGATAGAATCCATTTAAATCTTTATGAAGGATGTTCTTCACTTTAGAAGTTATATTGCACATCCTTTCAATGCTAAGATCATTTGGCCTGAATATTTACAACATTTATCTGTGAAGGAATACATTCCATGTGTTAGTCTCTCTTTCTGAAAGACAGCTTATCAAACGGGGTGGGTAAGTGTGAAAACAGAAGCGTCTTTAGAAGTTACCCACATTTTCATCATTTCCTTTTAGTTCGTGTTTCACTGGCCTACGTGGAAGATCCTTGTTCTTTAATCTATCAAGATAGTAAGTGATAGAATGAGGAAAGAATCTAGAGATTCAGAGCCCAGTTTAATGTCACTCATTTACAACAGTGGAAAAAACTATCTTATCTTTAATACACTCTGAGAAATACACTAAAGAACTATGTTTGTGGTATAGAGGAAACAAAATATATGTACACATTGACACACACCAATGAATATGAGATATTTGTAACCAGGCTTTTGAATGCTTGGATTTTTTGTTTATTTGTTATTTATATTTAGGTCTGATAAAGGAATGACATTTATAGTTACCAAACTGAAAAACAAGACACAAACTGGTAAATAAGGCAGGATAGGCAGTGTGTGTGTGTGTATGAAATGAGAAGTGAACTTTTCACATTAAAAATATGTAAGGGTTTGACACAAAATCTTTCTTACCTTGGCTAGATTTATAATCATCTATAAAAAACACCTTGGGGTCTGTGTTTGAATATGTTAACAGAAAGTTTTCTTGAAGAGAAGATAGAGACACTGTCATGTCTCTTGGGTTTTTTAAATTGATGAGCGATAAATGAGAAATAGAGAGATAGAGATGACAGAGAGATAGAGACAGATATAGAGTGGAGAGATAGATAGATAGATAGATAGATAGATAGATAGATAGATAGATAGATAGATAGATAGATAGATAGATAGATAGATAGATATGGTGAACCGACAATGAGCAGTCTTTTTTTTAACCAAATGAGTATATAAGGTAAGACGCACATTTCTGATGTTACAGCCAAAGACCTCACCAGTCGCATTCCTTGCCATATTGATATTTTGCTCTCAAACTCTGAGACAGATAGACAATCGAGTAAGCTTCACATCAAATTTAAGGGAGGTAACTTATGTGGGGATGATTTAGATGAAGAACTGATAAAGGATAACCAGAAGTACTACATACTGAAAAGCAGAACATGTACGAAGTGGCAGTTTAACAAGAACTGACAGTCAAAACTATATTTTGAGAATGTAAGTGACCAAACTTGAATGAAAAATTGAAGAATAATGCTCATCAATTCTGTAGCAGTGCCTTTAGAGAGGATGTAATTATTTTCATCTTCTTTATTATTGTGATGTATTAGTCAGAACCAATTGAGATACACACTTAACAGGAAAAAAAAAAAGTGTCCCACATGCTGTACTGCAGCTGGGTAAGCCTTAAAATCTGTCCTAAGGAGGTACCCAAGAATGGTATTTTGACACAAAATTCAAAGTTTTCTGTGTGCGTGCCTTCATTACCACTCCATGTGAGTATCAAGAAGCTAATAAATCAGGAGATGTGAAGAGAGGGGAAGTAAATAAAACAGTGGTAAAGAAGTTGAGTTACAAGCCTGCAGGATGCCTGGAAGTGCTCCAGAGCATCTGAAATTTTAGACCTTTTGTGTATCATCAAAATAAATAAATAAATAAAACAAATGAAAGGTGTTAGGCTTCTTTGTGAAGGCTTCTTCTGTTTATTCTGATGAGAACATACTATCATTTAAGATAATCTGAGGACAGGTTGTATTTTACAGATTTATGATACTCACTATAACAAACAAAAAAATAAGTTTTGACTTAAGTCAAAGTACTAGAACTTGTACCCACCCACGCCCCTTTGTACACTATGTATTTTCCAAATTTTTTATTTACTGGATGATTCATTCAGCAAATGTTCTTTTTATTACATTTCTTTCTGTATCTTAGTTTGAGGAATAATCTTGGGAAGCAACCCAGGGAGGCTTTGAAATCATTCTCTGCCTTTGCTCACTTCTTATGCAGGCTGTGCAGAAGTGCCTAGTACAGCTAAACTAATGTTTATCTGGAAACTGTTACATTCCAAGAATTATGCTGACATATGGAAATTTAAGTGATGATTAAGGGATGTATCTCAGAACAGAACTTTAGATCATGAGGAAGAGAATTATGTGAAAGATGATTTAAGCCTTAGGACCTGTAGAAGGACAACAGCTGCAAAGTGGTATTGGGGCATGTCGGACTGATGACCCATGGAGGAAAAGACATCTACAATGCTGTAAATGTGACAACATCACTTACATATGCTACAGCACTATAATTTCACATAAAGACTGTGGCTCAAATACAGGTCTTCACAAATCACACGTTAAACATCTTTAAACATTCACTGAGATAAACATAGCTGCCAAACAGAGTACTTTTATGAAGAGGACACAGGAGGGAAAGGCTTGAGTTAGGATCTAGGGAAAAATATGAGGGTGAGCTAAGACTCTGGACTTTGTAACACATTATTATTGCAGCTATTACTTTCTGTAATCAAAGACACATTGAGAAATTATATTTATATGATTAATGTAGAATAAAAATACAAAATAAAAACCCTAAAAGTCTAAAATGAAATAGTAGAATCTTCTACACTCTAGCAGACAGTTCCTAAGGGTTTGGTTTGGCTTACTGACTCAGTGGAACAATTAAATTCCAACTTCTTAAAGTCTGGCTCTTCAGCCTACATACCTAATGTCAGGGAGCAACAATGACATTGTAGTATTTACTAACTTTAGTTAACTGTCCCATTCAGCTCTAAGTATAAGCACATTCAAATGGCCCAGCTAGCAAAGGAAAGAATGAGGTTATCTTTTTCTCACTTGGAACTTGTTTATTGTTTTTCTACATGTTTCTATTAGTTATTAAAATTTTAGTCTGGTAAATTATTTTACTCTGTCCACTTGGATTTGTTCTGCTCAGAAAAAAACATGTTCATTTTCTTCTTTAAAAAGTACTAGTATATTTAAAAATGGATAGAAATTAAAAATGTTTTTTATAAGTTGTGGCAGTACCTATGAACAGAAATAAGTGCACTGACAAAGTCTAATGAAGTGAGATCAATTTATCATTTATTAAACTTTTGATAAAGGAAATGAAAGAAAGATACTTTTTCTTATAAGATTTGGATGTGGTTCAGTGTCATTTCTACCAACATCCAAGTGAAAAATGCTACAAGCTTTTAGAGATCAGAAGAGATTTTTTTAGCAAGGAAAAATGTATTTTTCACTACTAGTGGTGTTGGAACCTAAAAGTGTAGGTAGAATTTCAAATAGAAAATGAGGCACAGTTCCGTTCCTTGGTGCTATAATATAGTCTGAAAAGGCTTCTCAAGGAGAAAGGGTTTCTTGTTCCTCACATTTCAATGGTACCGTCCATTACAATGGGCAAGTCGTGGCACCAACGTATTAACACAGCTGGCGGTATTTGTATCTGTAGCCCAGAAGAAGGGAAAGATGAATATCTGAGTGCTGCTGTTCATCTAAATTTCCTCATTTACATTGTCTAAGGTCACAACAAAAGAATGGAACCACCCACAGTGGGAGGGTCTTCTCATCTCAATTAATACTTAAGTATTGAAGACCATTTTCAAATAGTATTTAACCTATTAATTCTTATTTGGGGGGGAAATAGTGATCATACTTCAAATGAAATGCCCTCATAATAGAAAATGTGAAATTGGCATCAAATAATACACTTGACAGAATACACAGTATTGTAAGTTTTAGACATACCTAATTCAGTAACATGATGTTATTCAAGATTCCACTTATGACTACCATGATTTGATTAGTATTAAAAGTGTGTATGACTTTGAATTGAAATATACATATTGCCTAAATGAAAAAAAATAACACTTTTTTCTTATATTTGTGCTTCCTTTTTCTGTCTACTAGATAGCTCTAACATGATCAAATGTACAATTTAAAATTTTTTCAAATATAATCAAGAGATATATGCAACATGAACTAAATATTTTGTTTGGTTATACAGTCATTAATATATTAAACTAAATAATTTATGAAAGGAAAATATTTCTTATGAGCAATTTCAGTCTTTAAAAATTACAACGTAGAAACAAGGAAAATGATACAAAGAGTCAACAAAACCAAAAGCTGATTCTTTGAGAAAATCAACAAGATAGATAAACTCCTAGACAAATTAACTAAAGGACACAGAGACAAAATCCAAATTAGCAAGATCAGAAATGAAAAGGGAGAAATAACAATAGAAACTGAGGAAATTCAAAAAAAATCTTCAGATCCTATTACAAAAGTTTATAATTAACAAAAATGAAAAATCTTGATGAAATGGATGATTTTCTAGACAGATTCTATGTAGTAAAGTTAAATCAAGAGCAGATGAATTATCTAAACAGGCCCATATCCCCTAAGGAATTAGAAGAACTCATTCAAAACATCCCAACTAAACCCAGGACAAGATGGCTTTAGCGCAGGTTTCTATCACATCTTCAAAGAATAGCTAATACCAACACTCACCAAACTATTCTACAAAATATAAACAGCAGTACCACTACTTAATTCTTTCTATGAAGCCACAATTACTCTGATAAGAAAACTGCACAAAGACAGAAAGAGAAGTTCAGATGAATTTCCATTATAAATATCCGTGCAATAATACTCAATAAAATCCTGGCAAATCGAATCCAAGAACACATCAAAACCATCATTCAATATGATCGAGTAGGTTTTATTCCAGGGATGCAAGGTTGGTTAAATATATGAAAACCCATTAATGTAATCCACTATATAAACAAACTCAGAGTGGAAAAATCACATGTTCATCTTATTAGATGCTGAAAGAACATTTGGCAAAATACAACATTCCTTTATGTTAAAAGTATTGGAGAAATCAGGAATTCAAGGCCCATATCTAAACATAATAAAAGCAATACACAGCAAACCAACAGCCAATATCAAATTAAATGGAGAGATACTTGAAGCAATCCTACTAAAATTAGGGACAAAACAGAGATGTAGTCAATATAGTACTATTGAATATACCATCTATTCAATAGAGTACTTGAAGATCTACCAAGAGCAATAAGACAACAAAAGAAGATCAATGGGATAAAAATTGGCAAAAAAAAAAAAAACCATCAAGGTATCTCTATTTATAGACAATATGATAGTGTATACACGTGTACCCAAAATTCTACCAGAGAACTTCTACAGCTGATGAAAAATATCAGCAAAGTTAATAAAATTAACTCAAAGAAATCAGTAGCCATCTTTTATACAAATGATAAATAGGCTGAGAAAGAAAATGGGTAAATAACACCCATCACAATAATCAAAAATAATATAAACTATCTTGGGTTACCTCTAACCAAACAAGTGAAAGATTGGTATGACAAGAACATCAAGTCTCTCAAGAAAGAAATCGAAGAAGTCAACAGAAAATGGAGAAATCACCCATGCTAAAGGATTGGTACAATCAACATAATAAAAATGGCCACCCTACCAAAATCAATTCATAGACTCAATGCAAACCCTATCAAAATTCTAACAAAAATCTTCAAAGACATAGAAAGAGAAATTCTCAATATTATATGGAAGACCAAAAATCACAGAATAGTGAAAACAATCCTTAATAATGAAAGAACTTCTGGAGGAATCACCATACCCAACCTCAAATTATACTACAAAAAAATAGTGATTAAAACTGCACTGTATTGGTACAGAGACACATAGGTTGATCAAAAGAATAGAATTAAAGACCCAGAAATAAAATCACACACCTATGGACACTTGAATTTCAAAAAAGAAGCCAAAAATATACAATGGAAAAAATAATGGATTTTCAATAAGTTGTACTAGTCTATCTGGCCCTTGATATGTAGAAAAATGAAAATAGATCCATATTTTTCACCAGGCACAAAGATCAAGTTCAAATGGATTGAGGACCTGGACATAAAATCAGATACACTGAATCTAATAGAAAACACAGAGGAAAAGAGCCTTGAACTCATTGGCACAAGGGGGAATTTCCTAAATCGAACTTCAGTGGCTCACACTCTCAGATCAAGAACTGATAAATGAGACCTCATGAAATTGGAAAGCTTCTGTAAGGCAAAGAACATACCCAATAGGATAAATCTGCAAACCTACAGATTGGAAAGAAAAAAATTTCTTCACTAACCCCACATCCAATACAGGCCTAATATCCTATAAAAAGAACTCAAGAAGCTAACCTCCAAATCCCCAAACATCCTAATCAAAAAATAGGGTATAGAATGAAACAGAGAATTCACCACAGAGGAAACTTGAATGGCCTGAAAGCACTTAAAGCAAATCAAAATGATCTTGAGATTTCACCTTACACCAATCAGAATGGCTAAGATCAAATCTCAGCACATGTTTGCAAGGATGTGGAGAAAGAGGAACACTCCTCTGTTGCTGTTGAAATAGCAAACTGTTATGAAGACTCTGGAAATTAATCTGGAGGTTCTTCAGAAAATTGGAAATATATCTACGTGAAGACCCAGCAATAACACTCTTATAATATACCTAAAAAGATGCCTCATCATGCCACAAGGGCAGATGTTCCATTATGTTCATAGCAACCTCATTTGTGATAGCCAGAAGATGGAAAAAAATATCCAGATGCCCCACAAAGGAAGAAAGGATACAGAAAATGTGGTTTAGTTACAAAATGGAATACTATTCAGCCGTTAAGAAGGAGGACACCATGAGTTTTGCAGAGAAATGGATAGAACTCGAAATATCATACTGCCTGAGGTAACCAGATCCAAAGGACATACATAAAGCATGCTCACTAATAATTGGATACTATTCAAAATATCCAGGATACGATCCATCAAACCCAAAAAGGTTAGCAAGCCAGAGGGCCCAAGTGAGGATGCCTCAGTACTACTTGGGAGGGAGAAGAAAGCAATCCAATCATGGTGGGCAGAGTGAGGGTGGAATCTGGGTGGGAGAGGGAATTGAGAGGGTAAAAGGAGAACATGATCAGGTATTGAGGGACACAGAAAGAAACCCCTGAGGGCCAGCAGAATGAATGAAAAAGGTAACCTTTACAGGTGGGGGGGGCTTTTAGAATGTACCAGAGACCTAGAAGGTGACTGGACTCAAAGGACTCAAAGGACTCAAAGCCTGGGACCTTAGATGAAATGCTCAACAGTGGGGAGAAGGAACCTGTAGTGTCCATCTACAGTAGAAAGACAGGGTATCAAGTGGAGGGATGGGGTTGCCATCTCACAGACAAAAATTCTGACTGAGAATTGTTCCTGTCTAAAAAGATTTCAGGAACAAAAAATATAAAAGAGACTGAGGAAAAGGATGTCCAGTGACAGGCTCAAATTGAGATCCAGCTCAGGGGGAGGCTCCAAGGACTGACACTGTTCCTTATGCTATGGTATGCTTATAGACAGGAGCCAGGCATGACTGGCCTTGGAGAGGCCCAACAAGCAGCTGACTGAGACAAATGCAAATGATTGCATCTAACCATTGAGCTTAAGTTGGGAACTCCTGAAGACAAATTAGTGAAAGGCTTGAAGAAGTTGAGGAGGAGGGTGATTCCATAGGAAGACCAGCATTCCAACTCTTGTGAATCCCCAGATCTCTCTGACACTGAGCCACCAATCAGGGACCATACACCAGCTGATATGTGGCCCTCAATATATATACAGCAGAGGACTGCCTTGTTTGGCCTCAGAGAAGATGTACCTAACCCTGGAGAGAATTGAGGCCCCAGGGAGTGTGGGGCCTGGTAGGCTGGGGTGAGGTTGGGGTAGTGGGGACATGCTCTAAGAGATGGGAGGGGAGGAATGAGATGAGGAACTGTGTGAGGGCAGACAAGGAGGAGGATAAAGACTAGAATGTAAAAAAAAATTAAAGATAATTTGAAAAATTATGATAAAGCATGTAATACTATTGCATAACATTTTCTCAGCAAGTGCACATTTACACATTACAAAATTGTTACAGAAAGTATTAATTGAAAATCAAGCACAGGTGAAGATAAGTTATTCAATTGAGTACCTGTTTTCCCCTCAAAGCCAACTTAATTAAATCAGACTGCTCCCTTATAAAAAGGAAGGGCAAAAGAGCCCTTGCTAACTTAAATTATGACAGAGGTCGGGGCAGAAATCAATGGTTTTGATGGTACTTGACCTACATTTTTTTAGAGAAATAACATGCCATTCCAAGAGAAGAAAACATTGGTTTTTGAAAGAATATATAATTCATCCAAAGAAGCTTTCTCTTAGTTTCAAACATTTACCCTGCTTTCCCTGGCTTGTTTTGGAAATCCAATGATGTAGAGTGGGAGATGTTACAGTGACCTGTGAAAAGAAAGAACCATCTTGTTAAAATAATGCACTGTAAGTTTGGTGGGCTAACCTTGGATTGAATAACATATGACTTCTATCCTGGATTCAAAGTTAAATATTTACAGTGAGCCTAAACTGCAATGACTATTAATGGCTCAATCTTAAGCTTGTGCTGTAGTAGGAGGCTTTTGTTCTGCAAGGAACTAGTCACAGATACTAGCCCAGAACTCCCCTTCTCGGACTTCTTTGGCCATTTCCCAAACTGTTCATTTTCATCTGGGCACAATATTCCTTCTATATCTGTCTGCAGGACCACAGTTTTGAGAAACAGCATATCTAATTCTTTTGTTTGTTTGAGTTTTTGTTTTTTTGTTTTTGTTTTGCTTTGTTTTTGTTTTTTGGTGATGGTGCTTGGACTGGTGTTTCTTTTTCTTTTTCTTTCTTTTTTATTGGTTATTTTATTGATTCACATTTCAAATGTTATCCAACTTTCCGGGTTCCACTTCCCAAACCCACTATCCCATCCCTCTCCCCACTGCTTCTATGAGGGAGCTACCCCACCCACCCACCGACCAACTCTCTCCCTCCATACCTTCCTAGCATCCCCCTATGCGGGGCATCGAACCTTCATGGGACCAGGGGCCTTCCCTCCCATTGATGCCAGTTAAGTCAATCGTTTGCTACATATGCAGTTGTAGCCATAGGTTCTTCCATGTGTATGTACTCTTTGGTTGGTGGTTAAGTTCCTGGGAGCTCTGGGGTTTCTGGTTAGTT
This sequence comes from Rhabdomys dilectus, assembly GCA_019844195.1. NCBI lineage: Eukaryota > Metazoa > Chordata > Mammalia > Rodentia > Muridae > Rhabdomys > Rhabdomys dilectus. The sequence continues at coordinate 2,098,935 of JADRCG010010526.1, read as the reverse complement.
GATACTGTTGTTCTTCCTATGAGGTTGCAAACTTCTTCAGCTCCTTCAGTCCTTTCCCTAACTCTTCCATTGGGGTCCCTGGGCACTGTCTGATGGTTGGCTGTGTTTCTATTGGTCAGGCCCTGGAAAAAAACCTCTCAAGGGACAGATATACCAGGCTCCTGTGAGCAAGTGCTTATTGGCATCAGCAACAGAGTCTGGGTTTGGTGTCTGCAGATGAGATGGATCCCTAGGTGGGTCAGTCTCTGGATGGTCTTTCCTTCAGATTCTGCTCCAATCTTTGTCCCTGCATTTCCTTTAGATTGGAGCAAATCTGGCTTAATATTATTTTTTGTAATAGATTCACATGACTAGTCTATAAAAATGATTAAAATGCACAAATAAGATTTTTACTAAGTTTTCAAATTACTAAATACAACTACTTTTAGTATATTTTTAAAATGAAAATCTGTGGTTTATCTTCATTTCTTAGAATTGGATTTGAAAAACACTCTAAAACTCTGACAGAAATACACTTGCACAATTTCTTTTTTCACTCTGTAATTGGCAAGATCAGAAATGCCATGAAATTGGAATGTCACACTGGATAATGTTTATTCTATCTCCTTTCCAAACTTACACAGTTATGGATGAGAATGTATGTAGTCATATATGAACTTGTAAATCATGAACATACATGAACTAATTAGTTCATATGCTCAGTAGGTAAAAAGAAAATTAGGAAGTAATAAGGGTTATTTTTAATTATTTTTAAGAATTTATCTACATATTCAAAAGATCAGAGAGAAAACTCCTGATAAACTTGTTTTTTATTCATAAAACATTAAGCAAACTTATCAGGAGACATTCTGTGACATTTGCTACTGTGTTTATGTTTATTATAATATTCAAACCAACCTTATATTGTATGAGTAAACATTAATTTTAAATAAGAATACTTACACAACAACTCACCTCTCAAGATTGTTCAGATTTTAAGAACATAAGGCACATACATAGAGAGATATTAGCATATACCAGCTTGCTACTTAACTACCCACCCTATTTGCTTTTATTTCCCTCTAGGCACAATTAATTCGATACAGCATAGTTTGTATGTTTTATGGGGCAGTGAACTGGAGGAAGACTAGAGAATCGTGGCTGTAACTGCTGCTGTTTCTGACAGAGTGGAGAGATAATAGGCCAATCTTCTCTCCCAATGACTCCTGCCTGACCAAAAAAAATGAGGTAGCAAAAGGATTGAATCATTTTAAGAGAGGCATTTGTGCTGAATGGAGAGTGAACAATCAATCGAGCTCTGCTTGACAGAAAATGGCACTTTTGCCTTTGGGGATCTTTTTAAGACTAAGAACAAAGTTATATTTAACACTCTTTTGACTTTATGCAATGATCACTGTGTTTTCTTCTGTATATCAAAATAAATGCTATTTTAGTGTCATGGATATTTTAGTTAAGTCCATAGAAATTTGGAAGTATTCAGAGTTTAGGCTAATTTCTCTTGATTAAATTTCCTTACAGGGAGATAATATAGCTGAGAAGACACAGAAGAGTTTTTATATACTACGTTAAATAAACAAAAAATATTGAACTTCCAAGATAATGCTTAAAATGCAAGAAAATTATGACTCCACTGTATGAGTAAAGAATCAAAAAATAGACTCTCTGACAAATCACAGATCAATATTCAAACTTTATATATGTCTATTTTTTCTTTAAATGCTGAGTATGAAGATTAAAGTTTTCCTCATACATTTTGAACTACCATAGGAAAAGATTAATTATCAGTATTAAGTTTTATTTTTTCATGCTTTTTGTTTTTCATAGTTTTGTTAAATTCTCCACTAAATATATTCTGTATTTACATATGAGTGAGAATAATTATGACTCTGTATGCAAAAATCTATAGGAAGAGAAACTAAGGTAACAAAGGCACTGAATAGTTGTTAATTTAATTCAGATTTGATGTCTTGTAATGTGTTGAGGGAAGATTTTAGGTGTCAGTGAAAAATATCACTTATGATTGAATTAAAATCCGTTAAAGTTTTTAATTAATAATTTATAATTCAAAAATAATACTGCAGTTATCTTGCATAACATTGCTGTGTAAGTGAAGAACTAAGAGGAGATGAGGTTTATCTGTGTACTCAGTGACGCCATGTGTTCATATAGAGAGGGTTTCTTATTTTATTTTGGAAGATTTGTTCTATGACAAACCCAGTCTGTGAGTTGAGTCCTGCTGATAGGGCTTTCTCTTTCATAAAGACTTCTCTAAATTTTGATGTTACAAGTTTGAGTAACTCAAAAAACTAAAAGGAGAGACAAGTTTTAAGAGACTGAACAAATACATTAAAGCATTTTTCCAAATTTGAGAGATAAGGAGAATCAGACTTTTGTAAAAGTTTAAATTGTGTGGATCCAATATGTGATAAACATATCATAGGCCTGAACCTGAACATTGAGCATCAAAGTGCTGGCCCAGAAGATGGTTCAGAGAAATATGCATTTGCTTCACAAACCTGAGACCCTATGTTCAGTTCCTGGGTACCAGGATAGAGGAAGAAAAACTGATTGCTGAGGGTTGTCCTCTGAGCTCTACTGGCAGGCACACTGATACATTATGAGCCGTAAACAAACACATCACACATATCACATCCATCTAAGCCTATGTAGCAAATTCACACACACACACACACACACACACACACACACACACACACACACACAATCTATTAAAGACAGAGTCTTTAAACTATCTCAAAGTGGTTACTCTCTATAACATAGTATCCAGATGTGCTGACTAGAGAATAGGCAGACTAGACATGTAATGATGGAATTATTCAAACTCCAGGAGAACAAAAGCTTCACTTCTATTTCCTTCTGTTGCACATGAAATCAAAGAGAAAGAGGACATAGTTAAGGTACCTCTTTGTATCTTGAAATGTTTTTATCCAAGTTCTCATTTTATCTCAGAAGCTGAATGCTGGAAATCTTCAGTTTTCTCCTCTTACTTTATCCTAAGGATCCATAACAGAGAGTGAAAGCATCTCAAGATAGCTTCCAGTTTATTTCTACTGTCCATTGTGATTTTATTTTCCTTCACTTTTCTTATATTTTCTTGTATTTTAACAAAAGCTCTTTGTTTAGGTGATTCAGTCTCTGGGAGCACCCAAGGTAGGGTCAAGGGTAGTTGTCACTGTTGGTCTTGTGGAGTCCTTGCTCTCTTTGGGTCCCTCATTCCTTCTCCCAATTCTTTCAATTCTTCCATAAGACTCCTCCAACTCTATCTGATGTCTGGGTGTGAGTCTCTGTATGTCTTTCAATTGGCTGCTGGGTAGACCCTCTCAGAAGATAGTTTTACTAGGTTCCTGTCTGTAAGCGTAACATAGTATCATATTGCTCATAGGATGGGTTGTTGCTTATCAACTTAGGTAAAACTTCTCATATGATGAAACAATGTCAATCTATCTATCTATCTATCTATCTATCTATCTATCTATCTATCTATC
>JADRCG010010526.1:2008833-2095419 GCA_019844195.1 Rhabdomys dilectus | reverse complement strand
ATCTATCTATCTATCTATCTATCTATCTATCTATCTATCTATCTATCTATCTATCTATCTATCATCTATCTATCTATCCTAACAATACTTGTACTTCTGGGTTTATTATTATTATTATTATTATTATTACTATTAATTACTGTCTCATACAGTACATCTTGACTAAATCCTCCCCTCGCTCCACTTCTCCCTGACAAACCACCTCCTCTCTTCCACAGATCTACTGCTCTTTTATTTCCCTTTGGAAAACCACAAGCCTCCCAGGAATACCTTGTGACTTTTCAAAATAATATTTTTCAGTTTCTGACAGGAAGAATTAATCAAATAATTTCTTAACCCAGACAATTCTTTCACTACCAGTTATTACTATAATTATATTAGACCACCTCTAACAACTGTATAAATTATACCTAGAAAATCATTTCATACTTCAAAGTGACCACTTACAGAGTGGAAGGTGAAATAATAAACAAGGGAGAAAGAGACTGGTAAGAGATAAGTGGGCAGGAAGAAAATCTAAGAAAGAATATACAGGAAACAACAAAACCTATTGAATAATACAGGTCAAAGAAAAGTTTAAAAAGTTTAAAACATTTAACACATGTTACACATTTGACAATACATAAAAGTAAAATAGTATTTACCTTTATGTATCAAGGTACCAAAAACAAAGCTGTTGAGTAATAGTGATTCTAATTCTTTTTGGTTTCAGAGAGTTAGAGATAAGTGATTATTTTAGTTATTATTTAATTAATATAAAAATTTTCTCATATAATGTAGTCTACTTATGATTTCCTTAATTACATCTCCTCTGAGATCTTTTCCACTTCTCTTACCACCCAAATCCTCTGTTTCTGTTTCTCTGTCTCTCTGTCTCTCTGTCTCTCTGTCTCTCTGTCTTGGTCTCTCTCTCTACTTCTCTCTCTCTCTCTCTCTCTCTCTCAGAGTAGAAATTGGCAATTAACAATTTCTTAAAATGTAAGATACAATAACACAAACAAAAACTAGAATAGGACAAAACCAGCCAAACAATCAAAGAAAAAAAAGAAAAGGAAAGGAAAAACACATAGGTGTAGAGACACGCAATATTTGCTTACATAGAAATCTCACCAAAATATGAAACAAAAAAAAAACATTATATATATGAAAAAGACAGGTAAAAGAAAAAGTCTGTCTCATAACCCTTTGTCAGAAACATATCTTAAAAGTATCTGTGTATGTACAATTATGCAAAAGATGTGTTCATTAAATATTTATATTTTCATTTATTCAATATTGTAACTAATTTACATGTTATGTTAGTAAATATATGCTGTTGTTTGTAGCAGATGTGCTTTGCCTTCCTTTATGGTTAAAACAGAATATTTTCTTGACATTGTAATGATTCACAGCTTGTATGTGCCCACTATCCTAATTTTATATTTTACTATTAAGTCATTCTGCATATTTTCCAAAGATGTTTGCAGTAATCAATAACACATTCACAAAATTTTTATAGCTTTTTTGAAATGCTCAGAAAATGTCATTATTTATAAACATCCTAGTACATAATAGATAATCAGAGCTTATTGTGATCTGACTGTAACTTAGAACCCATTGAGGAGTTTGAGGTGAACTGGTAAAAGGAGTACTAATGGGCATAATTTATATCAGTGTGATTTTTATCCTTAGCAAAAAACTCATTACGTTTCAATTACATTATTACTTGAAATATGAAATTTTCTATATTCATTAATTTTATGGATTAATGACACTTAATATTTAATAATTACTAGTTAGTGATTCTTTTTTTAATTGGATATTTTATTCACATTTCAGATGTTGTCTCCTTTCACCATTTCCCCCCGACTCAGAAACTCCCTATCCCATCCCCCTTCCTCCTGCTTCTATGAAGAGGTACCCCCCCACCCACCTAATCCCACCTCCCTATCCTTGAATCTCCCCTCACTGGGGCATTCAGCCTTCACTGGACCAAGGACTCCTCTTCCACCTATGCCTAACAATGCCTTCCTCCCCTACATATGCAGTTGGGGCCATGGGTCCCTCCCTATGTTCTCCCAGGCTGGAGTTTTAGACCCTGTGAGCTCTGGGTGGTTGGTATTGTTGCTCTCCCCATGGGGCTGCAAACCCTTTCAGCTCCTTCAGTCTTCTAACTCCTCCACTGAGAACCCCATGATCAATTTAATGGTTAGCTGTGAGCATCTGCCTCTGTATGTGTCAGGCTCTGGCACACCTCAAGGAGACAGCTATACCAGGCTCCTGTCAGCATGCACTTCGTGGCATCTACATCAGTGTCTACCACTGGTGACTGCATGTGGGATGCCAGGTGGAGCAGTCTCTGAATGGCCCCTCCTTCAGTCTCTGTCCTACTCCATATTTGCTCCCATGAGTATTTTGTTACTCCTAAGAAGGACCTAAGCACCCAAACTTTGGTCTTCCTCCTTCATGAGTTTCATGTGGTCTGTGAGTTGTATCTTGGATATTGAGAGCTTTTGGGCTATTATCAACTTATCAGTGAGTGCATACCCTGTGTGTTCTTTTATGGTTGGGTTACCTCACTCAGGATGATGGCTCAGCCGTTAAAGGCTAGGATCACAACCAAAATTGTAGTTAGTGATTCTTAATTAAAAGTTTTCCGAATAGTAACTATAGAATTCAACACCAAGAAACATTTATTTACATGCCCATTTTATGATGACTCATTTCTACTATGTTGTGAGTGAATTTTCATATGTTTCACACATGAATATGTGGACACTTGTTTTCACATGTATGTAGGAGCCAAAGATTGATGTTATGGAGTTTTAACGGCTCTTTGATTTATTTATGGTAGCAAAGTCTCTTGCTAAACCCAGAACTCACTTATTTAGGTAAAACCTTGAGTCAGTTTCTATAGTCACCCAAAGCATGAGAATTGCAGATGGGTCTCCAAGCACCAACCAGATATTGCAGAGTTCCTGGATATCTGATCCCCAGTCATCAAATTAGAACAATAAGCACTTTATCCATCTCTTCAGTCAATGATGATTTAATTAAAAATAATCAAGAGTGTCAAACTAACTGCTTTTATAAAATTTAAATTGATTGGATGTAATGGATATGTGTTTCTATATACCACCTAAAAATAGTCTCAAATGTAAAAGTTAAATCTATTCTGATGACTTTTGTCAACAGATGCTTAAACCATCCAAATGAAATAAATGATTCATCAAAGTTGTCAGAGGTGAATCAGTTAGTATTATCAGCTTCTCTATTCCATAATTGCTTATCAGAAAACACCTCAGACTGACTCTCTTACATGATTATGTGTGGATTTCAGTTATGTGTGGATGGCTACTGCTTATATTGGGATCTGAGGAAATATTAATTTAAGTTTGTTTCACTATCATACATCTGTATTCTGATTTCAAATCGAGGGTTTACTACCTTGTCAGTGTTCTGAAAGTGCAAGTATTTTCATTCTGCCCTATATCCCATAAACAGACTACAAATCTTGATTTATTACTGAGAGAAATATACAAGATCAGTTGTATATTAAACAGAGCAAAACTATTTGATATTTATTTTTAGATTGAAAATGAACCAAATTTTATAATGTTGTTTTACAATAAGGTATGTTATTTAGGCTACTCCACCATGGTCCACTAAAGCAGGCACTTAGACACTGGAGAAGGCCAGAGAGAAAGAGAATGAGTAGACTGGAAATAAGGAAGCAATTCTGACTCTAAAATGAGACTAACATTAAGTATTGACTTGACTGATATATAGTACTGCTTCATGTATGCATGTAAGATATAAACAGAATGATTTAAATCTATGGTTAATGTAACTTCCCATGTAGTTCATCAATCAGTTTTCAAGGGAAGTTACAAGATGTTTTGTTATCTACATAATTCATAGTATGAAAAAATATATATAAACAGATTTAAAAAGACTTAAAAGTTCAGTGGAAAGCCATCATCAGTATACAACAATTTCTTACCTTTTTCATAACCTCAGTCAGAATTATAACAATGGTGGGGAAATGAAGACTATCTATGAAAATGTATTTTAATGAGATCAGTATAAGATCAAAAATGTGTTAATAGCATCACATTCCAATAAGTTTTAGAGAGTCATTATATTTTTATTTACTCATTTGCCTATGTCTGTCATATGTATGTGTGCATCTACACAGGACAAAAAAATATATGGACATCAGTTACCCTGAAATTAGCAATATAGGCAGCTGTGTGTCAGTAGACATGCATGTTGGGAACCAAATTAGGGTCATCTGGAAAAATAGAAAGTGATTATTTAGTGAGTATTTCCCGCACCCCTCCAATATTTGTGTTACATAAAGATCATAACGATCATCTAAACTGAAGGTGAACAATTGGCTCACAGGTAATATTGCTGCTCTTTTCATGATCATGACAATTTACCACTGTCTGTAATGCCAGTTCCATGGAATGTAACTCTTTCTGGATACAGGCAAGCACAAGGCACATATACATATACAGGCAAGCACAAGGCATATATACATGCAGGCAAAACACCTATACACATAAAATATATTTTAAAATAGAGATAGCCTATACCATCAGGAGATAAAAGAATTTTATTTTCTTTGGCTTCTTTCTATTTTCAATTATTTTTAAAAAGAGTTTTTGATCCACTCCAGTGACTGAATTTCAATCAACATTAAAATTATAACCTGTGTTTGGAAAGACAGTCATTTTCTAGAACATCATAAACTGACCATCTTTTTCAAAATAAATTAAAATCAATCTGCCTTGGGCAAATATCTGGTGTTTACTTCTGTTCTGTTCCGACCTGATCAAGTGTAGCAGATGTATTGCTAATATGGATCTGGAGAAGTGCCCTTAACAGATTTTAGTGAACAGATGAGCAGTCAGGGAAAGTTTAGAAATTACATAATCTACAATATTTCTGTGACCTTTAGAAACATCATTTAGTGATTAAATCATCACTCTGGAAAGTTCTTATGGAGTTCTGAAAAGTAGTTCTGTGTATAAGAAGTGACTTAAATGTAGCCCATGCAAACAGAGTTCACATTCAGTTATTGTTCTGACTGGTAATGAGAACAAATTTATTTGATACTGTTCTGCCTGGAATATTTTCTTTGGTTATAATTTAGAGATTTTAGAATCCAAATGTTCAAAATCTACCACTATTAAAAGATATTATGTATCCACTATTTACAAATGCATATTTCTAGGAAGAAAAGCATGTTCTTTAAACACATCATGAAAATATTTAATGTATACTACTGAATTCTAGTTATTTCTCAGTTAGAGATGCATGGAGCACTACAAGAACCTTTCCTTTTGGTTTTGATCTGTTGAACGGATTTTACCATCTATGTTACATTCTCATATTGAAATTATGTCTTTTTGTGTACACACATAATTTAGGAAAATATTCGACAATCGAGGCTGCATGCATATAAAAAAGTGGGTAATATAGACAGGAAAATAAAACCTTAGAAATTGTGTTCCATGTGTTCTGAGTCGGTACAATTAACCAAATAGCCACCACCATGAATTTTCAATGTCTGCATAACGTAAAAATACTAGAAAAGTATCTGTAAAAACCAGTATCTCCTCAATGAGGAAAACTGACCTTTCTCTTCTACCAAGTGTCAAATGGAAATGGCCTCTTTTTTTTGGAGAGAGAGAAGGAGAAAATAATATTAACAAAATATTGTGTATGTACAATTATAAAAACAAAAAAGAAAGAATTAAAGCAATAATGAGAAAGTAAGAAATGAAAATACTAAGATGCATATGTAATTGTTTAACTTTTTGGAGTATATTTGAACATTAAAATATTAAAACATTTCACTATTGTATTAGTTTATATACAGTAATAAGTAGAAGTAATCCTTTTATTTAATGCTGAAAGGTGTCTTCTAAAGTGTAGCGATGTGTTTTAGTAAGCAAGTGCTTAGAACTTGAACCCTTTTCCTTTCTCAGTGTTTAGTGCATGTAACATGACAGATTCTCATCTAACCTTACCTTTCAATGAGCAAATAATCATAATGGAGGCTAATGCGTATGATTTGAAACCCTTTGACATATAGTGCTAAGCCATTCATTGAAACAAAAGTTTAAAGAAAAAATGATATAAGACTGTTTCTACTACAGTCAGTCATTCCTTTGTTGCATAGCAACATTTCTAGTAAATCTAAGACAAGCTAAATTACAAATAAACAATTATTTTGATATAAAATATTTTGCTTTTAGATGACCAAGAATCTAATAGAAAATTTGAGAATAAGTACTTTTAACAGAAATGACAGTACAGAATTCAGAAATTTGTCAAATAGATATTTATAAATCAGGAATTCAGGATTTAATTGAAGTGACATTTATTTACCAATATAATATTAATTTTTTAACAATTATATAAATAATTATGAATATTAAATCACAAATTGAGCCTGATTTAGAATAGCAACCATGCAAATAGCCTTCTAGTTTCCAACCTGATATTTAACCCATATATATGCAGCTAGACATTTGAATATAATATGATATTGCTGCTTTATTTATAAATAATATTTTCAAAATAAAGGACTTGATTTTATGAATGCTTAGAAATGATGCCTTATTTTCATATGCAAAACTATCTCTCAAGAAATCCATACAGATATAATATAAATATTTACTACAATCACAAAAAAAAACGGCTAAAATTAGCTGGTATTTCACTAATGTACATAAGAGAAAAATAACTTATTCACTGAAATATTATGGGAAATTTCTCAATGTCCCTCATATATCTTAAATATTAAGATAAACAATATAATTATTTATATGGAATTCTAAATTAGCTTGTCAATGAGCATTTTGGTATAATTCTGTTTGCAGATCTTAATTTTAGATTGATGGAAAAATAAATTTGGGTAATCATGAAAATTTGAATTTCAAAATATTTCAAGCCACAGTCATTAACACAACCAAGTAATCTCTAATAACTATGTGCAATGTAGTACTACTTACAGAAATGTGTTCATGTGCATCATTAAACAGATATTATAAATGGTAATTTTCTTACTTTTCCAAAGTTTATAATATATTAAACTTTTTTCTGACTTATGGATGAAGAGTAATGATACTATGAGACAAATCAATGTTACTAGCAGAAGATAATTTGACAAATTTAAAGTAAACCAAGCCTGGGATGCAAACAAAGCTGCCATTCAGAGTTTAATTGTTACACTCTAAGGCAATGGGATATCTTTGTATTTGCTCCAATTTGATATCTATCATCATGATCTAAAATATTCATGGTTAAAAGACATCTCCAGTCAAAGCAGGAGAGGAGGAAGGTAAAGAAACATGGTTACACAGGAAAAAATATGGCTTTTGATTCCAGTATGTGTTTGAAGATTCTTGACAGCTGAGATTCAGAAATTTAACACAATTAGAAGCATTTGTTCCATATATAATCCTGCAGTTTTCTAGGAATCTCACCACAGATACCCAGTACAGGAATAGGACATTCACTGAATAACATGTCAAGCATAGCAGCTCCTAGTTCTACCTTATCAGCTATTATTCCTACCTACAGCACATAATATCTCCTAATCCACCCTACAATATTATTTATCCAACAAGGACAAAGGGATGTTTATTAAGAACTTTCTGGGTAGTTACGGCAAAATATAAATACTAATGCTAAGGCTTAATTAAAATCTTCCTAGACAAACTCATATATTTTTTCTCAATCATTCTGCTTATTCATTTCAAAAATTACTTAATCACTGTGCTTAAAATCTGTGTTAGTAAAATAATTTTTCAGTAAAAAGTCTTTGTCTGTGCTCTTAAGGATGCTTTCTTTTTACTTGAATAAACACCAAATCTTCCTAATGGAATAACTGATATCATTTTCTGTGTTGGCCAAGGATCCAATTTGTCCTGGGTTGAGATCTCTAAATCACAAAAATGATATTTCAAAGCTCTTTGGATAAATAGCACAAAGCTCCATCTCTATTCTAGGTACCACTGAGAAAGTCCACTCTTCTGCCTACCAACAGAATGACTGGAAGATTGCAATGCAATATGGAACATGATTCAGCATTCAGAGAAGAACCATATCCCAAGCTCCACTGACCATGAAGACAGCAAGTGGCACAGAAGAAATAAGGGAATCTGGAGCTGAGAAATTGTCAACATATCAAACTTAGCCAGAAGCAAAGATGAAAATATGGTTATAAAGAATTGGTTGTTAATGTGATGATATTTCTTGATGAAACAAATTAAAGAAAATACAAGAAGTGGACCCTTGCCCAATTATTAAGTGTCAACCCACAAATCCTTGTGCTTTAAAATCTCTGTGTTCCCATGGTCTGCCAGATGTGGCTTAATCCTACCTAAAACCCTTCTCAAAAGAAAGGGGCTAAAACGTTTACCATCAAATCCATCAAGACAACCTGCCTAAATAACATCAGGTATTTTCCATTCTGTTGACTTCCTCAATGTGTTTAGGTAGGGTCCTCAGACACCCATCACTATTCTATCCACACCTGCTGCCCAAGAAGTCCCGAACATCTCACTCAGACTTTTCAAAATTGGCTTCCTAAATCATTTTTTTTTAATATGTCTTTTCAAGAACTAATTTGTTGGATTTTCTTTCAAAAGAAGAAAAACATCTCTATTCCTTTAATAATATCCTATTTGTTTTTGTTGAAAATAGATTTTCTCATGCAATCTGATTATGTTTTGCCCTCCTACTTTTCTCAGAAAAGTACAGTCACATCCTTCCGTATCTTGCCCCCTACAAAAAATTTTTAAATAGCAATAATAATAAAAAACAAAATTAATACATTAAAAATAAATTGGAATATGACATAATAACCACACACACATGCATACACACACACACACACACACACACACACACACAGTGATGATAGATGCAGATGAAATCTTACACATACACACATGCACACAGGAACTCTATTAAAAAAAATCTCAAAATCATAAACTCATAATATATAGGCAAAGGACCTGTAAAGCAGAAAAAAAAATGCCTCAACTTAACATCATTAAGATGACATTGGGTTCCTTTGTTGACTAGCTAATGCTGGGCATGTGGCCATTGGACTAATTTATTTCTCCAATGAAACTTCCTGGGAGAAAAATAAATTTCCACTTAAATTACCTGTCAGTTGGAGACAGCTTCCTGGTAATGGAAGGATTATATGTCCCTTTCTCCTACGAGCTCTAGAAACCCATGAAGTTCAGAGCCATGTAGACCCTATGACTGCTACCTGCGTCTCTTTGAGTTCATATGTGCCTTGATTCTGTTGATGTAGACAGCCTTAATTTTCTTGGTGTCCTCCATCCCCTGGTTCTTATACAATTTCAGCCGTTTGTTTTCCCAGGGTTCCCTGAGCCTTGCGGGAAGGGATTTTATGGAGACATCTACTTTATAGCTAAGTGATCCAAGGGCTTTTCACTCTCTGCATACTATCTGCCTGTAGGCCTTTGTATTTATTCCTGTACAACTGGGGGAACTTCTCTGATAACTGAGCATGGTAATTATCTACAAATATAGCAGAATATCTTTAACATTTATTTTGTTACTACATTTCTTTAACAGAACAATATTATTTGGTTTCCCCTAGGTCTATGGCATATCTATTTTCAGGTTCTTAGTCACCCAATAAGCTTAGAGTGCGGGTATATTCATTTCAGTGTATATACCTTAGCTCAGAATAAATAGCTGTTTGTTATTCCCACAAAGTGTGTACTACTATTACACATGAGTATTTTCCAGGCAGGTGACTCTTGTTGATCTAAGGGTTTGTGGCTTGGGTTGGTGTTTACCTGTTTTCTTTAGTAGCATGCAGAGAAACATCTAGCAACATAATTACCAGTTCATATGTATGAAAGTACTAGGTCACACTTCCCTGTTCTTATTGAGTTACTAAATGTCTTCAACAATGTCTTGTTTTCAGTTTTCAGAGATCAGTCAAATGTCTTTCTTGACAATACTCTAGATTATTTACAGATTCCTATGAATTCCCTTTGGCCAAAAATCCAGTTAGATGTAACCCATTTCATGTCATGGAAGCTTAAACTGTTTAGGAGACATGTCCAGTTGGGGATGGCCTCCCCTGTTATTTGGAGAATTCATTTATGTTGACTTCATATATGTATATTTTACATTAAGTTTCTTTTGTATTAGATTACTATACAACCAACCAAATAGTCAATGGTTTAATATGTCCCTCAATAAATCCCCTTTTTCTCCTTGTCCTCCCTTCCTGTTGATTGTGTCATTTCAATCAATTTATCCTCAACCCCTAATCCTTGCCCAATCTTTGTCTATTTTATTGTTCCTTCCTATGGAGATTCATCATTTTCTACTCAGTTTCTTATTCTCTACCCAAACTCTGTGGTTAAATAAAATGTAGCTTTATTATCAATAATTTAACAGATAATTGGATACATATCATATTTATCTTTTAGAGTCTGAGTTTGATTTTTTCTAGTTCATCCATTTACCTGAAACTCCATTATTAATTTCTGAGTAATATTTTATTGTGTAGATACATGTATTTTGTTTTTTAGCTATTCGTCCATTGATGGACATCTAGATTGATTCTAATTTTAAGATATTATGACTGGAGTGAAAATAAACAATGTTAAACAGTGTCTCTTTACTAAGATCAATGTCCTTTGGGAATAAGACCAAGAGTGGTGTAGATGGATTTTAAGGTAGACTGATTCCTGTCTTTCTGATGAACCACCACATTGATTTCTATAGTGGCTAAATAAATTTTCATCCCAATCAATCCTAACTATTCTCATTGGTATAAGATGTTATCTCAAAATAGTCTTGATTTATATTTTCCTGATGTTTAAGGACATTGAGCATTTATTTACATGTTTCTCAGCCATTTGAATTTCTTGTTTTGAGAATTATATAGAAATATGTATGCCATTTTTAATTGGGTTATTTGGTTTTTGGATGTCAGTGGTTGTTTATTTTCATTTGTTTGTTTCTTATGTTTTGCTTTGTTTTATTTTGTTCCTTATACATTTTGTATATTACTCCTGTAGCATATGAAGAGTTAGTATGAAACTTAATCCACTCTGTAGGCTGCCACTATGTCCAAATGATGCTGTCTTTAACCATGTAGAAGCTTTTCAGTTTCATAAAGTGTGGTTTATTGATTTTTAATCTAAATGCCAGTGTTATTGAACAGAATAGTGTTCTGTTCAATAAGTCATTTTCTGTGCCCATTAGTTCAAGGATATTATACACTTTCTCTACTGTCAGGCTAAGGGTATCTGGCCTCATAGTGAGTTCTTTATCCATTTGCTGTTGAGTGTTCTACAGGATGAGACATATAGATATATCTGGATTATTCCGTGTGGGGCCATTAAATTTGATCAGCAACACATTTTTTTATAACCATACTTCTGGTGAGACACAATTATGTTGTCTCCAGTGTCTGGCTTTTATTGCCAAAGCTATTATGAACATAATGGAGCATGTTTCATTGTGCTATCATGAAGCATCTTTTAGGTATATGCCCAGGAGTGGTATAGGTGGGTCTTCATATAAAACTATTTTCAATTTTCTGCGAAACCTACAATTGAATTTCAGAGTGGTTGTATAAGGCTGCAATCCCACTAGCAATGGAGGGATGTTCCCTTCCTACATATTTCTCCAACATGTATAGTCCTTGAGTTTGTTTTTGTTGTTGTTGTTTTTGTTGTTTTAATCAACCATTCAACTGGTGTACGGTCAAATCTCTGGGTCGTTTTGATTTGTACTTTTCTGATGATTAAGGTTGTTAAACATTTCTTTAAGTGCTTTCTAGCCATTTGATATTGCACTGTTGAGAATTCTGCTTATCTCTGTATCCAATTTTTAACTGTGGTGGTTATTTATTATTTATTTATTTATTTATTTATTTATTTATTTATTTATTTATTTTTATATTTGGTTTGTTAGAGTCTAACTGCTAGAGTCCTTTTTTATATTTTGAATATTAGCCCTCTGTGTGATGTAGGGTGGGTGAAAATATGTTTCTAATTTGTAGGCTGCCATTTTGTCCAATTGACAGGGTGCTTTGACTTACAGAAGTTTTCCAGTTTCATGAGGTCTCATTTATTAATTGTTGATCTTAGAGCCTGAGTCATTGATGTTCTGTTCAGGAAATTGTCTCCTGTACCAATCTGTTCAAGGGTATTTCCTATTTTCTCTTTTATTAGATATAGTGTTTCCAGTTTTAAGTTGCAGATTTTGATCTACTTGGACTTGAGTTTTGTGCTAGGTGATAAATGTGGATTTATTTTCATTCTTCTTCATGCAGACATCTAGTAAGGTAAGCACCATTTGTTGGAGATACTTTATTTTTTCCATTGTATGTTTTTGGCTTCTTTGTCAAAGATCAAGCATCTATAGGTATGTGGGCTTATTTCTGGGTCTTTGATTCTGTTACATTTATCAATCTATCTGTTTCTGTACAAATACTATGCAGCTTGTATTGCTATTGCTTTGTAGTACAGCTTGAAGTCAGCAACAGTGATTATTCCAGAAGTTCATTTATTGTTCAAGATTGTTTTGTTTATACTGTAATTTTTGTTTTTTGATTTGAAGTTGAGAATTGCTACTTCAAGGATCGAAAAAAACTTAGAATTTTGATGAGGATTGCATTGAATCTGTATATTACTTTTGGTAAGATAGTCCTTTTCACTGTGTTAATCATACCTAACCATGATCATGGGAGATCTTTCCATCTTCTGAGGTTTTCTTCAATTTCTTACTTCAGGGACTTGTTCTTGTCATACAGATTGGTTAGAGTCACACCAAGATATTTAATATTATTTGTGACTATTGTGAAAGGTGTCATTTCCCTAATTTCTTTCTCAGCCCATTTATCCTTTGAGTAGAGGAAGCATACTGATTGTTAATTTCATATCCAGCCACTTTGCTGACATTGTGAGCTGTAGAAATTCTCTTGTAGAATTTTTGGGGTCACTTATGTATACTAGCTTAATGTGAGGAGCCGACAGAAGACGGCTATCATTCTTGCAGCCATCTTGAGCCATATACCCTGAGAAGAGACTCGTTTACAAAAGTCTACATTAGCTGAGCACACTCTGATAACATCTCATTTTAGATACTGAGGATTTTTCCTTCAGTGTGTGAGACTTAAAAGTGTGAGACTTAAAGGCGTGACTTAAAGGTGTGATTTACAGACAAGACTTAAAGGCATGACTTAAGGGCATGATGACTTAAAGGTGTGACTTAGAAGTGAGACATATAAAAGGCGAGAAGCAGACAAAAGAACATAACTAGGAACTAGACACTTGGACTTGAGACTTGAGACTTGAGACCTGGAGCAGACACTTGTACTTGGAGACTTGGAATTTGGAACTGGGAAAGAGACTAGCAAACTAGGGAGAAGGATTTGAGATTTATTACAGCTGTAAACTGGGAACTAGGGACTTGGAGAGAAGAAGAGAGACTGAAGAATAAACGGGACTGAATCACACTCTGGTCTCCATTCTTCGTGTCTGTCCTCATTCTCTCTCTTGCTGAACCCCGACCTGTGGACCGGAGCAGCTTGGTGCAGTGCGGGCTCTAACAACTTAGCCCCCAAGGCTTTTGGCAGTTCGGGTTCCACCACTGATAGAGCGGTCTGCAATATTTTGGCCCCCAAACGTTGGGTAGTGTGTCTCTCAACATTTTGGTGCCCAATGTGGGGCAGAGCGGTTCACAACTTCTTAACATCTGCAAATAGTGAAAATTTTACTTCTTTCAAATTTGTATCCCTTTGATCTCTTTTCATTGTCTTATTACTCTAGCTAGAACTTCAAGTACTATGTTGAATAGATAGTGAAAGAGAGGACAGCCATATCTTGTCCCTGATTTTATTGAAATTGCTTCAAGTTTCTCTCTATTTAACTTGATGTTGGTTACTAGCTTGTGGAATATTGCTTTTATTGTGTTTGTATAAGTGCTTTGAACCCCTGATAACTTCAAGATATTTCCCTACTGTTGATCATTCTGGCTAATGTAGCCTACATTGAATTCTAGGAGGCTTCTCCATTATAGCTATCTATCTAGGACTTTCTAGAGGTTTCCTAACTCCCTCCCTAGCCCATATTTCCATTCATTTTCCTGGCTCTCTGGGTCTCTCACCCATCTCAACATATAACTGACCCTGACCTCCCATTTTCCTCTCCCCCTCTGTTCTCCCACCCAGTTCCCTTCTTTGCTCTGCATCCCAGGATTGTTTTGTTCCTCTTCTAAGTAAAATTTAAGTATCCTCCCTTGAACATTTCTTCTTTCCTTAGAGACTGTGATTTATATCGTGGGTATTCTGAACTTATCAGTGAGTACATACCATGCATATAATTTTAATTCCAGGCTATCCCACTCAGGAATAGATTTCTATTCAACTATTATAAGCAAGGTCATGGATAAACTAGAAAATATCTTCAAGACTTTTAACACAAATGGTGTTGTGTTGTGTCGAAGGCTTTTTCAGCATTTAATGAATTGATCATGTGATTTTTTTCTTTTAATTTGTTTATGTAGTATATTATGTTGATGGATTGTCATATTTTAAACAATCCCTGAGCCCTGGTATGAAAACTACTTGATCATAGTAAATTATTTTTTTGATATGCTATTGTGTGAGAATTTATTGATTATTTTTGCATCAATTACCATAAGCAAAACTGATCTGAAATTCTCTTTCTTTCTTGAGTCTTTGTGTGGTTAGTTATCAGGGTGACTAGAGGCTCATGGAATTAAATAGGTGGTAGGGCAAGTGGAACTGTGTCACCCAACAAAAACTGGGAAGTTTGAAGAGATTCAGAAACCCCAGTATGCTCATATCTGAGAGTAGGAGTTCCATCTGTTCCTGACCAAGTTCCTGTCTTGGAGCACATGACCACAACACCTCACATGAAGATTGTAACCACTAGTCAAATAGTACAGAGTTCTCCATGCCAATGAGGTATTCCAGATGAACCAACTAAAAGTTTAATTAATAAGCTTCCCTTCCTAAACAATCCTTCCTGAAAAAAAAATTTAATCTCTCATCAAACCTAAGTAAGTAATATGCACATATTTACCACAATGTACAATCTCAGACAAGTAAGGACTGTCTCTCTCATCAAGAACTACAATGGCAAAAAGCCTTCATCACACAGAGCCATACTGCTTAAGTGTTTTCTAGACTACCCCTCCAGACTCCCTGACACTCACACTGGAGATCCTCCCTCACACTGACCCTGGAGATTCCTCCTCCTTCTGGCCCTGGGCTCATTTCTAGCCTGTAGCCCCATCCATTCCCAACTCCTAGAGCAGCCCCAGAAACCCAGAAGCCTGGGCACCACAAGATGATTAAGTAAGTTGAGAAGAGATGAAAAAAAAAAAAGAAACAGAATTGTGTGTGCACAATAAAGAGAGGTAGAACTTGAGACTAGATGGGAGTTAGGAAAAACCTGATGTGAATAGCCTGTGAAGCCCCTAAGCTTTTTGTGAGGTCCTGGTCCATGCTGCTATCAATGGCCATGTCTGTGTCCATGACAGTAGCATCAAAGCTCAATTACCACCAAAGGCCATGTGAACAATAATAGTGTGAGCTGTTCTCTGGGGCCATGCTGATATCTGAGAGCTGTGAAAAGCTGAACTCTCCCCTTATTAGCTAGAGAACCCCTCACCTCGGCATGATGGAAGAGCTGGCCCCAAGCACATGAGAGCAGAAGAGCTGGCCCTGCACTTTACAAGCTGCAGCATTAGGTGAGCAAACCAGGTGCTGTAGAGTGTTCTTCATTGCTGTGGGTTCGGGAAAACTGGCCAGCTGATCATCTCAGATACTGCCCAGGC
Source organism: Rhabdomys dilectus (assembly GCA_019844195.1). Classification (NCBI taxonomy): domain Eukaryota; kingdom Metazoa; phylum Chordata; class Mammalia; order Rodentia; family Muridae; genus Rhabdomys; species Rhabdomys dilectus. The sequence goes on along the minus strand of JADRCG010010526.1, from coordinate 2,079,546 downwards.
CCAGATCCAAGGTATTAAAAAGGTCAATTCAAACTTTACCCCATCTATTAACTGCTGGGGTGCATGAAGGAGCTATCCTGAAAATTCAATGCTATAGAGTCTCAATGACACAGGACAATAACAGGAGTCTTTGTGAGATTTCAGTATGGATACTCAGAAGCCAGAAACCTGGAGCCAGATCAATAACATGTTACAATAACTATTTGTGAGTAAACTTGTGTGGACAGAAGAGCATACTGTGTGACACATTGTGATACACTACAGATCCCACAAGGATATGAGTTTGTTGTTGTTGTTGTTGTTGTTGTTGTTGTTTAACAACCTTAACTTACCCAATAAGCGAAACTAGGACATTGAAATGCTGAAAATGAACCAAACATATATTATGACAATTAAAGAAGTCAAATAAATAAAATATAAAAAACCTTCCTAAACAGACAAGTCCAAGATTAACTTATTTTGAGAACAGAAGAAATCCTGGAACAATAACATATAAAAATGTATATAAAGACCTAAAAAGTGAAAGAAAATATCCAATATTCTGAGATACAGTTAAGAGGCCATACTTGGGCTGGAGCGCTCCTGAGTTGAATTTTCAGGAACGACATGGTGGCTCACAACCATGTGTAATGGGATCTGATGCCCTAATCTGGTGTGTCTGAAGACGGCAACAGTGCATTCATATACATAAAATAAATACATCTTTAAAAAAGAGAAAGATCATATATAATAATCCATGGTGTTGAAGAGATATGTGATTTGAAGTTTAAAGGGTAAAATTATCAACCAAATTAAATTAAATCAGGAAAGAATGGAATGATAAATTAAATAAGTATTATTTAGAAGAACAAACAAGGAAAAAACACCCAGAAACAAAACAAAACAACAACAAACAAACACATTATATTAAAACAGAAACTTCAGATTTATTTCTACTTATTGAGACTATACATGGTAACTCTACTAAATTTAATCTGGTCAATCCCTGGACTGGGGGACTTCTATAGCTTGGTGGATATGTTGACAAACATTAGACATTGTGAGCAAGGCTATGCAATGACTCAAAGATGCTTGTAGGAAGGAAAAGAATGAGACAATACTTTTTTTTGTTGCTTGTTATGAAGTAGCACTCCCAACTACTCCTGCTTTCAGCTCTGTCACAGAATCTTTGGAAGTGAGCATGCATCTTATTTGTCTCCTAAATATTCTTGGCTTCTGTCACCTTCTTCTTTCTACTCACTTCAACTTCCTAGTCTCTGCTGAGGCCTCAAATACATTAAAGGTAACAGGGAAAATTAAAGAGTTTCTCAACTCATATTATGAATCATGTAATTAAGAAAAAATGTTCTATAACAACTTTTCTAGGACATTGAAAATAACAACTGGAGTGCTTTATTTTGCCTAATCTATTATTTTGTAAAAAATCTTAGATGGGATGATAAAAATCTTAATGTTAATGGTTACTTAAGGTCCACAGTTTGCACCAAAAAGAAAGAAAGAAAGAAAAAATCAAGATTGGCTTATCTGAGTTGATTTATAATTTTAAGGAAGAGGAAGCATTTCTTTATAGACTGTCAGTAGCTTAAGCGGGTGGAGTGAACAATGAATTTAAGTAAAAGAAACTTAAATTGGAAGAAAATGCTACCTTGAATTTATTTATGCTTTCTATCCTGGGAGATTATTTCTGATTAAGTACTAATCACAGACAATATTGTGATATTGGATTTAGAAGTCACACTTGCCTCATGCATATAAAGATTCCAGCTATATCAGAAATACTTAGTAAAATGATTAGAATACATTAATTGACAGAACATTAAATATTCAACTTTTTATATATTGATTTATTCAAAAGAAATCAAGTGGTGGAATCAATTTTCCTCTAGGGGAGTAAATATGGGAAGCTGATTAGTAAAACAGTGAGTTAATAAAAATTATTGTGGAGTCATCAATTTGGACAATACATTAATTTCTTTAAATGCTTCATGCTAACTACATATTTATTTCCCTTTACACATAAGACAGACAAACATGGATAAGATCTGATAGTTTTTAACAACATTTCTAGATTGACTAATTATTATTATTTTTGTAAAATTTATAAATCCTATGCTGCACTTAATATGTTATAAAGAAAATACACAGAAATATTGGAATAATATCCTTATATTCATATTCAGAAAATACTTCGCATATTGAACATAAAAGAGCACCCCTAAATTCATATAAAACAAAGCATTTAAAGATAGTCATGTTACTTGAATGAACATATCACAAAGAAGACGTATAATTGACATATAAGAAGAAAAAGCTTGGTGATATTCCTCACCAGGAAAAACAATTTTAAAATTATAGTGAAACATCACTGTGAGACCATTGGAAAAGCAAAATTAATGTTGCCACCAAAAAATTGTGACATATTTAAAGGATATTTGGAACACTTAAACAGTATCATTGAGAATATAAGATGGAAAAAAGTCTAGATATGTTTTAAAAATAAATATGTTTCAGGATATTCAACATTTGCTTACTTCTTGAACTATTTTATGAACTAACTATAAAATTTTATACTTAGTGTTAAAGAACAGAAAACAGTTTGTTAGCTGTGGTGTTCTGAGACTACTGTGCATTTTAAACTCCATAAAAACAAATACCATTACAGTGAGACCTAATTTTGTTAAATTACAAGTGTGGAAAAGTTGAGGAAAGATTCTTTAAGATGCATGTTCTACGTTTATTTTTTAATGATAAAACTTAATAAAACATTATGGTTTAAGTAGAAACAAACTTAGATCAATTTAAAGATAGTTTAAAACATATGTAATAATTTTATCTGATGAAAGCAACTAACTACATAATGATGTAGTGTCTGTCAATAAGCAACACAATGTACTGAGAGATATTTGAAAGGACAACCACCAGGCTGCCAGCTCTAAGTTCCCACACTAATGCCAGCAGGCTGCTTGGTGCCATCCGGGTGTCCTCATCTCAGCAGGCTCTCTGGCAGGCCAGTGTTCCAGAACTCCCCTTGTGGCTTTGCTAGCCCCATGCCACGATCATCCACCCCGAGATCAGGCACCACATTATCCATCACCTGGCAAAACCAAAATTCTTAAAGCTTATAGTTAATCAAACATATTTATATATCAGCAAATACTCAAATCCCAAGATGTCCACACAACTATTTCAAAACCAGTAGTTAATGGTAAGATGCCAACACAGATAAGACAATAAATCCCAAATACCCTAACCTTTTCATATCTTCTTTGCCTAAGGCTAGTAAGAGCCACTCTGATTAACCTCATCTTCCATCTTCTGCTCTCCCTGCATTCCTCCCTGTGTGTGTCTCTCTCTGTCTCTGTCTCTCTCCCTCTCTCTCTGTCTCTCTCTCTTCTCTCTCTCTTTCTCTCTTTCTCTGCCATCCTTAGCTCTGCCTCTCTTTTCCCTGTTCAATCACAGGCCTCTCTCTGCAATAGACTGGACAGGAAAATTTCTGCCACAATATAATGCCTTGATATCTAAATATTCTCCATTTCAAAGTAAAACCAAATATCTCATAGTCACATAACCACTTTCATGGCATAGACAATTAGCTAAATGAACCTTAAACTCTGGCTTAGAACAGAAATTAAGGAAATGCTCTGTGAATAACAGCACCATGACAAAGATAAGAAAGCCACTCAGAAATGACTCTAATTGGTTAAATTTTAACATTTTATGTATGAAGAATGAGTAATTATACTCATAGAGTATAAGCATGTGAATAAATAACCCTGAAGTGCATGTATCTGAATATGCACTGATTAAAGAAGGAATATAAAAATGAGATAGAAGAGAAATGCCAACTTGTAAAAAGACAAAAATAAATAGAATTGTACATAGAAATAATTATGTGTAAGAAAACTGGCAAATTAAAGTTGGAGAAGCAATATTATAATACATAGATACAAAATGTCTCTCAACACATTACTTATTAACAATCATTTGCGAAACAATAACTTTTAAATATAGAGACTGGCAGTCACTCCTTAGAAATTCATTAAAACTCATATTACACTTACTATGAATACAACACCATATACTACCTTATAAGAAACACTGAAGATTAGGCTCATCATTTTATTGAAATTTATATAATCTATGTATAATTAATAGGAATTACTGATCAATATCAAAGACCTCCTACCAAAATGCTAGTCTAAATCTCTTCTGAAATATTAATTAACAATCACAAATAGCGTGAGATACTGCTACAGGTTACAAAATGATCACACATTTAAATGATACCTTGCTACACTGGAAACATGCCTGTCAATGCGAGGGGCTCCTGCAGATACTCATAGGATAGCAAGTGTTTGCATGTATGGTATATGAATGTAAGATTTCAAATACCTCCTTAAATAGAATAAAAGTACATTAATGCATAATTACATATCAATTTGATAGCCATATGAGATTGATACAAGTATAGAATAATTAAATAATAGTGAAATAGGATAGGTGTGAGATGGCAACTGTCATTTAAAGGGAAAAATGCATTAATAAGTTAGAATGGATGCTAAATGATAACAGGAAATTTATTGAATATTAAATTATTCCATCAATAAATATGCAACTGTGTATACAGGAAGATATATGCTCTATGCTTTCTTTACTGACACATTGGTGTATCTCTGTGTTAACTATTACAATTCATGTGTTCAATATGAATAATAATTCAATTTTCTTTGTCTATATGTGTTCTGATGTGCAGGTGCCTGTGTGTGTGTGCCTCATACACAAGAGATAAGATATTGATAGAATTCTTGAATGTTGTCCCTTAAGGTGTCATTTATCCTTTAGTGTAAAAACAAGCAAAGGTGGATGGATGGTGATCCCTGGGATCTCCTGTCTCTGCTTCCAGTGCTGTGATTACAAGCAAGTATTAGGGGACAAAAACAGGTCCTTATGTTTGCAAGGCAAGCACTATACTGAGGGAACTATGTATTTTCCAGTTGCTTGGTATTACTCTTTCCCAAATACAGAAAATTTGCTGCTATAACTTTACTAATTATGAGATTCTATACGCACTATTCTTTGATCTGATTTTCTGCAGAATCAATCAAACTCTTTTCATAACTTTTGGCTTAAGTCATGTCTGAACCATGCCAATCAGAAAGGCAGTCTCAAATTGCCGACACTCTAAATGATTAAAACAGATATTTATTACATTTCAAAATGATGAAAGGAAAACTAGTATTTTCTTGTATTCATAAGCTTATATTTTAAAAATCTATAAAAAAGAAATTTAGGGGTGATAAAAGATAAGAAAAATCGATAAGCATTTAAAACTAATATATGTGGTATGGTTAATGAGTGTATCCAGAATGTTACTTGGGGCAAATAAGACAATCATTCAAGAGTGTATTTATTTAGTAAAAAAAAATTCAAGACAACGTAATCATATAATTGAAAAATCAATTCATTTGTGTCAATTACTAAAATTTTTCTTGTTTATACTAAAATCTGAAAGTAATGTCAGTTTAGAGGGCTTTCAGGGGGGTTAATGTAATTTTTAAAAAACTTCTTTAGATTTTCATTTTAGTCTCAACATACATATCTGTTTAATCTTTGGGTAACAAGTAATTTAGGAGCATTGGCTTGGGCCTGGCCTAAATGATTCCACTGCTTTTGATCTCTCCAGCCTTATAAAGGTACCTATATACCTATGTATTTTTGAGGATGTGGATCCTCTTTAAGTTCAAGTGGTAGGATTGTGTGCTGTATTATACTTCATAGTCCTCAGTTCTGTCATTTCTGTGGCATTCTGGCTCCACAATGCCAGAGCATGCTCTAGGCACCATGCAGAAGTGAAATTTATTATTGGTCCTTCTCTTTTCATTAGGAGAGCACAACCTTCATTTAACAGTTGAACTGATTGATTAAGTCTCACCCATTATACTTTTTATGAGTAATGAACATAGTATACTTTAGGGCTTTAGTCGTCTTTGGAGATTCACTTCCCTCTTCTTATCTAATCACAATTGTGAATTTCACTTTTCCATAGTCCCCATTCATCGGCAAGGATAGGAGGTCTTAATGAACACAGCAAAATGTGGAATTTTCATATTCTTAGAATTTTGAATGATACATATAAATTTCTATTCTTGAGTAATACATAATACAAATGGAAAGCTTAATGCTTTCTGATTCACTATCTCCCTTCTAAAACCAGGTGGATTACTATTTTAATAGATAGATTTATTATTAATAATAATTATTTTATTTATTTATATCCAAAATATTGCCCCCTCCTGCTTCTCTCTTGCACAATTCTTCTCTTTATTCCTCCTTCTCTTCACCTCTGAGAGGGTGTCCTCCCCACCAGTCATTCCCCCTCCCTAGAGCATTAAGTCTCTACAGGATTAGGCCCATCTCCCACTTAGGCCAGACAAAGCAGTCCTCTGCTACATATGGATCAGGACCTTAAACTAGCCTATGTATGTTCTTTGGTTGGTAGCTTAGTCTCTGGGAGCAACCCCACTTAGAAAGGGGAACAAAATTATCATGGAAGGCAGAGTGGGGGAGGGACTTGGGTAGTAGAGGAGAGAGGGAGCAGATAAAAAGGGAGCAGGATCAGATATGAGGGGAGACAGGAGAGAAACCTGGAGGGTCAAGACAGTAAATAGAAATATGAAAATGCCAGGAGTAATGTGCCAAGGGCCAGCCCTGGAGTTTCTTCCTTCTTATTCTTGGTTCTTCTTGAGGTAGTGGAGAGAAAAGATTGTTGGCCAGGGTAAAACTTGGTCTTATGAGATATTTAGGCTTGCTGTATAATAATAAAACATTTACCTATCTAAGACTAAGTTACTATGCTACTGTAGCTGACCTGCCTGAGTCCCTTCGATGGCAGAAACTGCAGTCTCTGGCATTTAGCACCTCATCTTATAATAGCTGAGTATTAAATAAAGGATTAATTGCTAAAGCTTTTTCCTTTTTGTCCAGGTGCTTCTGCCTTGTCAAACTAGGGGAAGTGTGGAGCAATAAACTTCTATTGAACAAGAAGAGAATCACACTGACAGAAAGAAAAACTTTTACATAAGCAAATAAGCATAAGCTCACGTAAGTTCATATACAGATTCACACATGCACATTTCTCAAATCTCTAACCAAGCCAGTTGGACCCAGCTTTCACACTATCTAATAATTATATACTTTCATCCATACTTACATGTGCATATGGAGCAAAAGACCAACCACCTGTGGGGAAAAGACTTAACTCATGCTGAAAGAAAATGAACTCCAGTCTTTATTGCATAGAGACATAAAAGGCTTTCTTTTACTGCTAAATTAACTAAACAAGTCTGTAGGAAGAAAGCTTTGTTCTCTTTAATAAGACTAATCCTGCCTTGTTATTAAGAAAAGACCTGTTTTGTCCCATTGTAAGGAGAAGCCTAACTGCTCCTTCTGCTCTCTCTGTAGCTTCTTTTGTCCTCTTTCTCTTAGCATTCTTCATGTTGCTCTCTTAGTTTGCTGATTTGACTTAGAGTTTCTTAGTTATTCCACTCTGCATTCTCCTAATCTTGTTCTCTCCTCCTGCTTTCATGTTAAAATAATACCCTTACTCTCAATACCATTACTCCCAATGCTTTGCCTTTACTTCTAAGTTCTTCTTGAGTTCAGTTCTGGTTAAATAATTCTCTCTTGAGTTCTGTCTAAAAAATTTTCCTCTGTACAGTTCTGTCTAAAAGGTGTTCTGACTAAAAAAGGTATTCTCAGCTCAGTTCTGTTTCCTCTCTTTGTCCTGAACACTTATACATCTTTCAGAATACATGATCACATGTAAAAAGTTCATCAAAAAGTTTAAACCTAAATTCAAATCATATATAAAAAAGAAGTTTACAACAGAGAATTTTTTCTTTTATTTTTATTGGATATTTTCTTTATTTAAATTTTAAATGTTATCCCCTTTCCTGGTTCCCTCCCCCAAACCCTCTATCCCATCCCACATCCCCTGCTTTTGTGAGGGTTTTCCCCCAAAATCCCACCCACCCACTCCTGCCTCCCCACCCCCTTGGCCACATATGTAGCAGAAGATGATGGTCTTGTTGTGCATCAATGAGATGAGAGTCCCTGGGTCCTGTGAAGACTCAATACAACAGAGAATGTTTACATGCATATCAATTCAGAGTAATTGTCTGGCTGAACACTCATCATCTGTCCCAAGCTCAACAGGTTCATGAAAAGTTAAAGAAAACATAACTATTTTGTGACTAAATATTAGTGAAGTGTTATATAGATACACCCAGTTTATGTTATATCATTAGTCACCATTATTTTGACTTTTAGTTAATGGTCATGTTAATGGAATGTGCTCTGAGTACTTGATGTCTTCTTGTTATCTCAGAAGTAATTAATTAATTCATGACACTAATGACTGGAAGTTTTGATTATCAGAGAGAACCTCATAGCATTCCCATTATAAAATAGCTAATTACTCATATAATTTTAGGAATTCTTATAGGATCATCATTAAGGATTTAGAAATCATCTATTTGCATATATAGAATCACTAAAAGACAGTACATCATTGTTCTGCAGAGATCTGCTCAAAATGGTGGACTAATACCTAGTGACAGCTATTTATGTTTATATTTAATGATAACAAGAAAAGCATATTAATAGCAGGAATCTTTCCTAGAATATATTTCCCCTGGACCTTGCATACAAGAGAAAATATGTTATGGATTATAATCCAAGATGGATTCATCTCAGCAAGATTACCTGTTAGTTATTAGCTACTTGGCTCCTGGCAGTGGGGAATGAGGGAAATCTCTAGAATGTCCCAGAGACCTAGGATGGGAGAGGCTCCCAAGACTCAATGTGGGATATGGAACCTGAAGAGACCACACCCAGTAGTTTGAAAAGCCCCTCCCCGCCCCCCGTGGAGGGACGGGGACACTAACACATCTTCAAAAGTTTTCAACTCAAATTTGATCCTGTCTAAAGCAATGCAGGGAGAAAATGGAGCAGAGACTAAGAATTTTACAAACTTTGACATATAATACTCTTGCATCATGATCATTTTCTTCTGAGAGAGCAACAAGAAATTTTAATCACTTCCCTTCAATCTTTCTTATACTGTTTTAGAAACTCAATTGACATGCCTTTAATTCCAGAACTCAGGAGGCGGAAGCAGGGAGATCTCTGTGACTTGGAGGCCTGCCTTTTATACAAATAAGAATGCCAGGGCAGCCAGAACTTTTACACAGAGAAACTGTGTCTTGAAAACTTAAAAAAAAAAAAAAAGAAAAACATTCAAACTAAAAACTTTCAGTTGACTTGGTCAGGCACACTCAGTTTAATATCAACCTTGGTTAATGTATTAATAAACATAATCCTTAATAAGCTTAAATTTATTTCTGAAGTACACAAGCTTCAGAAAGAGCAGAAGGAGCAGGCAGGTTTCTCCTCACAGTGGGACAGAACAGGTCTTTTCTTAATAGTGTTAGAACAGGAATACTAGACTGCCTGGAGGTAGTACCACCAGCCAAGGGATGGTAATACAAACAGTGAACTGAGACCTCTCAACTGAAAAAAATGAAGCCCAGTTCAATCTGATGGGAAACACTTTCCTGATTGAGTTTCCCTCTTCCCAAATGTTGGTGTGTCAAGTTGTCATAGAAATTGGCCAGCATATATGTAATGTGAAGTTTGTGTATGTATGAACAAACTTAAATATCCAACAACATGGCACATTGCAGTTTGTGGACATATGAAATTTGTTACTCTTTTAAGAATATTGCTTTAATTGTGATTGGATAAAATATTTAAGCTTCTTTTACTTTAAAAATAGTTCATGTTTTCTACTTCTTGGAAGTATGGAGTCTTTCTCTCTTGTTCATTATAGTTATGTTCACATACACCTCTTTTCACACATATAAAAAGAGAGTAAAATAAGTTGTGGAAAAGTATGGAGAGCTGTTGGCAATAAAGACAAAAGAGTATTATTCCAAGGAAGTTGTCAGTACAGCTTTCACAAAGTCTTGACTGGTGCCCATACTTTCTCTCTCTCTTTTTTTAAAATTTATTTTTGCTGGATATTATATTTACATTTCGATTTTATCCCCTTACTCCTTACCCCCACCACCCAGGAACCTCCTATCCCTTCCCCCCTCCTCATGCTTCTATGAGGATGTGACCCCACCTACTCCGCCATTCCCACCTCCCCACCCTCATAGCCCCCCACTTGGTGTTCATCCTTCATGGGACCAAGTATCTTCCTCCACCTATGCCCAACAAGGCCATCCTCCCCTCCATGTACAGATGGAGTCATGGGTCCCTCCCTATGTGCTCCCAGGCTGGTGGTTTAGACCCTGGGGAGTTCTGGTTGGTTGGTATTGTTGCTCTCCTCATGGGGTCACAAACACTTTCTGCTCCTTCAGTCTTCTCTCTAACTTCTCCATTGGGAAAAAACTTGATCAGATCAGTGGTTAGCTGTGAGCATCTGCCTCTGAATGTGTCAGACTCTGGAAGACCTCTAAGGAGACAGCTATATCAGGCTTTTGTCAGCATGCACTTCCTGTCATCCACACCAGTGTCTACCTTTGGTGACTGTACATGGGATAGATACCCAGGTGGAATGGTCTCCAGATGGCCCCTCCTTCAGTTTCTGTCCAACAATTTGTCTCCATATTTGCTCCCTTGAGTATTTTTGTTACTCTTTCTAAGTAGGACTGAGGCATCCACACTTGGTCTTCCTTCTTTGTGAACTTTATGTGGTCTGTGAGTTGTGTCTTAGCAATTTCGAGATTTTGGTCTAACATCTGCTTATCAGTGAAAATACCCTGTGTGTTCTTTTGTGATTGGATTAACTCACTTAAGATGATAATTTCTAGTTCCAACCACTTACCTAAGAATTTCTCAAACTCATTATTTTTAATAGCTGAGTAATACTCCATTTGTAAATTACCACATTTTTTGTATCCATTCCTCTGTTGAAGGACATCTGGGTTCTTTCCAGTTTATGGCTATTATAAATAAGGCTGCTATGAACATAGTGGAGTATATGTCCTTGTTATGTGTTGGAGCATCTTCTGGGTATATGCCCAGGAGTGGAATAGCTGGATCCTCAGATACTGCTATGTCCAATTTTCTGAGGAACCGCCAGATTGATTTCCAGACTGGTTGTACCAGCTGGCAATCCCACCAACAATGGAGGAGTGATCCTCTTTCTCCACATCCTTGCCAGCATCTACTATCACCTGGCTTTTTATTATTTCAAATGAATTAGCAAATTGCTCTTTCTATCTCTATGAAGAATTGATTTGAATTTTTGATGGGGATTGCATTGAATCTGTAGATTGCTTTTGGCAAGATGGCAATTTTTATTAAGTTAGTCCTGCCAATACAGGAGCATGGGAGAGCTTTCCATCTTCTGAGATCTTCTTCTATTTCTTTCTTCAGAGACTTGAAGTTCTTGTCATACAGATCTTTTACTTGCTTGGTTAAATTTACTCCAAAATATTTTATTTTATTTGAGACTATTGTGAAGGCTGTCATTTCCCTAATTTCTTTCTCAGTCTGTTTATCATTTGAATAGAGGAAGGATACTGATTTGGTTGAGTTGATTTTATATCCAGCCACTTGCTGAAGTTGTTTATCAGGTTTAGGAGTTCTCTGGTGGAAGTTTTAGGCTCACTTAAATATACTATCATATCATCTGCAAATAGTGAAATTTTGATTTCCTCCCTTCCTATTTGTATCCCTTTGACTTCTTTTTGTTTTCTAATTGCTCTCACTAGGACTTCCAATACTATATTGAATAGGTAGGATGGCAGTGGGCAGCCTTGTCTAGTCTCTAATCTTAGTGGGATTGATTCAAGTTTCTTTCCATTTAGTTTGATGTTGGCTACTGATTTGCTGTATATTGCTTTTATTATGTTTAGGTATGGACCTTGAATTCCTGATCTTTCCAAGACTTTTAACATGAAGGGATGTTGAATTTTGTCAAATGCTTTCTCAGCATCTAGTGAGATGATCATGTGGATTTTTTCTTTGAATTTATTTATGTAGTAGATTACATTGATGAATTACCAAATATTGAACCATCCCTGCATTCCTGGGATAAAGCCTACTTGATCATGATGGATGACTGTTTTGATGTGTTCTTGGATTCGGTTTGTAAGAATTTTATTGAGTATTTTTGCATCAATATTCATAAAAGTGATTGGTCTGTAGTTCTCTTCTTTGTTGGGTCTTTGTGAGGATTAGGTATGAGTGTGATTGTAGCTTCATAGAACAAATTGGGTAGTGTTTCTTCTGTTTCTATTCTGTGGAATAGTTTGAAGAGAATTGGTATTAAGTCTTCCTGGAAGGTCTGATACAATTCTGCACTAAAACCATCTAGTCCCAATCTTTTTTTGGTGGGGAGACTTTTAATGACTGCTTCTGTTTCTTTAGGGGTTATGGAACTGTTTAGGTGGTTTATCAGCTCCTGATTTAATTTTGACACTTGGTATCTGTCTAGAAAATTGTCCATTTCATTCAGATTTTCCAATTTTGTTGAGTAGTAGGATCTGATGATTTTTCATTTCATTTCCTCAGTTTCAGTTGTTATGTCTCCCTTTTCAGTTCTGATTTTATTAATTTGAATACTGTTTCTGTGCCCTTTGGTTACTCTGGCTAAGGGTTTATCTATCCTGTTGATTTTCTCAAAGAACCAGCTCCTGGTTTTGTTGATATTTTGTATAGTTCTTTCTGTTTCTACATGGTTGATTTCAGCCCTGAGTTTGATTATTTCCTGCCATCTACTCCTCTTGGGTATGTTAGCTTTTTTTTTGTTCTAACGCTTTCAGGTGTGCTATCAAGTTGTTAGTGTATGCTCTTTCCAGTTTCTTTTTGTAGGCACTTAGAGCTATGAGTTTTCCTCTTAGTACTGCTTTCATTGGGTCCCACGAGTTTTGATATGATGTGTCCTCACTTTCATTAAATTCTAAAAAGTTTTTAATTTCTTTCTTTAGTTCTTCCTTGACCAAGTCATCATTGAGTAGAGCATTGTTCAGTTTCCACATGTATGTGAACTTTGTTTGTTTTTGTCATTATTAAAGATCAGCCTTAGTCCATGGTGGTGTGATAGGGTACAGGGATTATTTCAATCTTTTTGTATCTGTTAAGGCCTGTTTTGTGACAAATTATATGGTCTATTTTGGAGAAGGTACCATGAGGTGCTGAGAAAAAAGGAATATTCTTTTGTTTTAGGATGAAATGTTCTGTAGATATCAATTAAGTCCAATTGGTTCATAACTTCTGTTAGTTTCATTGTGTCTTGGTTTTGTTTTTGTTTCCATGATCTGTCACCTACTATTATTGTGTGAAGTGCAATGTATGTTTTAAGCTTTAGTAAAGTTTCTTTTATGTATGTGGGTGCCCTTGCATTTGGGGCATAGATGTGAAGAATTGAGAGTTCATCTTGGTAAATTTTTCCTTTGATGAATATGAAGTGTCCTTCCTTATCTTTTTTGATTACTTTTGGTTGAAAATTGATTTTATTTGTTATTAGAATCACTATTCCAGCTAGTTTCTTGGGACCATTTGCTTAGAAGATTGTTTTCCATCCTTTCACTCTGAGGTAATATCTGTCTTTTTCACAGAGATGCATTTCCTGTATGCAGCAAAATGCTGGGTCATGTTTATGTATCCAGTCTGATGTCTTTTTATTAAAGAATTGAGTCCATTGATATTAAGAGATATTAAGGAAAGATAAATGTTGTTTCCTGTTATTTTTGTTATTGGAGGTGGAATTATGTTTGTGTAACTATCTTCTTTTGGGATTGTTGGAAGAATTCTTTCTTGCTTTTTCTAAGTTGTAGTTTCCTTTCCACCAATTATCCTTTGAACTGCAGGATTTGTAGTAAGATATTGTGTAAATTTGGTTTTGTCATGTAATATCTTGGTTTCTCCATCAATTTTGATTGAGAGTTTTGCTGGGTATAGTAGTCTGGGCTGGCATTTGTGTTCTCTTAGGGTCTGTATGATATCAGTCCACCATCTTCAGGCTTTTATAGTCTCTGGTGAGAAGTCTGGTGTAATTCTTATAGGACTGCCGTTATGTTACTTTACTTTTTTTCCCTTATTGCTTTTAGTAGTTTTTGTTTGTTTGTTTTGTACATTTGATGTATTGATTATTATGTGGCAGGAGGTAATTCTTTTCTGGTCTAGACTATTTGGAGTTCTGTAGGCTTCTTGTATATTTATGTACATCTCTTTCTGTAGGTTAGGAAAATTTTCCCTCTATAATTTTGTTGAATATATTTACTGGCCCTTTAAGTTGGGAGTCTTCACCCTCATCTATACCTATTATCTTCAGGTTTGGCCTTCTCATTGTGTCCTGGATTTCCTGAATGTTTTGGGTTAGTAGCTTTTTGTATTTTGCATTTTCTTTGACAGTTGCATCAATGTTTTCCATGGTATCTTCTGCACCTGACATTCTTTCTTCTATCTCTTGTATTCTGTTGGTGATACTTGTGTCTATGACTCCTGATGTTTTCCTAGATTTTCTATCTCCAGGGCAGTCTCCCTTTGTGATTTGTTTATTATTTCTACTTCCATTTTTAGATCCTGGATGGTTTTGTTTAATTCCTTCCCCTGTTTGGTTGTGTTTTCTTGCAATTTTTGTTTTTCCTCTTTAAGGACTTCTACCTGTCTACCTGTTTTCTCCTTAAATTCCCTGAGAGTGTTATTTATGTCCTTCTTACAGTCCTCTATCATCATCATGAGAAGCGATTTTAATTCTGAATCCTGGTTTTCCAGTATCAAGGGTTGTTCAGGGCTTGCTTTGATGGGAGAACTGGGTTCAGATGATGCCATGTAACTTTGGATTCTGTTGCTTATGTTCTTGCACTTGCCTTTAGCCATTTGGTTAACTGTAGTGCTACCTGCTCTCACTGTCTCTGACTAGAGCCTGCCTTTCCAGTTATCTTGCTTGTGTCTGAACTCCTCATGGTCCAGATGTCTCTGTAATCTTTTAATCCTGAGCTCCAGCTGCTCTGAGTACAGTGACTCAGAGCAGTACAGTGACTCCTCTACGATATCTCAGGATATGGTGTTTCCACAGTAGCAGACCAGCTAGGTGTCTGCTGCTCTGGGTGCAGTGTCTCCTTTAGGATGTCTCAGGATAAGGTGTCTACTGCTCTGAGTGCAGTGGCTCTTCTAGGATGCCTCAGGATATGGGTGCCTGTTGCTCTGAGTTCAGTGGCCCCTCTAGGATGTCTCAAGATATGATGTCCACACAAGGGCAGACCAGACGGGTGTCTGCTCCAGGCACCAGGCCCCCCATACTTTCTGTGTTGTTTCTTTTGTTTCACCAGGAATATTTTTAATCTTCACCCAATTTTCACTTGAGGAAAATTATAAAGTGATAAAGTGGTCTAGACCTTGGTTTCATCAACCCTAAGGCTGTTTGCATTAAGGAGGAATTAAATTGGCCGTCAGTGCCAGCCTTTCCCAACTCTAGCTGTGTCTATACTTTTTGTGCAGGATTCTTCTATTTCTCTCTCTCTCTCTGAGATATTTTTTAAAACCATAAAGGAAATATTTTTTATCTTTTAAATATCTCATAAGTTTTCCAGTTTACTTACTTCATTGATTAGTATTATAGGCATGCAAAGATATAGATAATATAGAAATATACAAAACTGTTAAAGATACAGAAAATATAGAATATAAAATATTTTATTAATTGCACTAGGTTGCACTATATCAGAATGATTTATTTCATGCTAATTAAAGTATCTCCACATGTTCCAAAGCTTAGATTTATATTATTTTTTAAAACACTGATTTTGCTGTGGCTACAATCTTCATTTCAATCTTCTCATGCTTCACATGTAATGAAAATATACACAGGAATGAAACATGTTTTATAGATGATAGTTTGGAAAACCTAATGATAGTTTGGTAAACCTTTTTCTACAAAAGATCACCGATCTAGGAATGAAATTCCTATCATCATATTATCTCTGCACTCACAGTCTGCTATGGAAATGTCCTTTTAGAATGGAACAAAGATAATTTCTTGTACTGTGCCTTGACACGAGTAAGAGGCATAATGATTTGTTCTTTATTAGGTCAGTCTCTTTTGGTATTTGGAATCTTCTCTAGGCTTTCAAAAGTAATAGGCTACCTGGAGTTTGTTCTACACAGGAAAGCAGATTATCCACCATTTGCTAAATGACATTCTGGCAAAAATACAGGAAGAAAGAGTAAAATGAGAATAAGTGACCAGCAAGAGAAAGAAAGAAAAAGAAAGGAAAGATCTTAAAATAGATATTCTGTATAGATATCTATTTTAATAGATATTTTAATAGATATTAGAGACAGCAGTACAGAGAAGGAGAAAAGCTGAAGACAAGAAGACAGGGCTAAACAGTACATACATATCATTATTGACTTGGAACAACACATTGTTACTTAAAGGCTTAGTACATAAAGTCAAGCACAAAGAGTATTAAATGCAAATGCACCTTTTTTTTTTATTATTATGGTCAAACACACTCAAGAATACGTGTTAATTTATTAGAGATTTGTTACAAAAGTGCTAGTAAATAAGAAAACCTCATACTCAAGTGCATGTGGAACTAGATTACAAATATTTGTTCTCATTTGAGTTTCTTCAAAACAAATTACAAAATAAATTAGAAATCCTATAAAATTCACATTTTAAAGCAATCTATCACTGATGTCATAAAATTCTGCTTTTTCATCAGTGAACAGTATTTAAAGCATTTTGTTTCTGTGAGTTAATAGGTACTATTAGAAGACCAGGCAGACAAAGAGGCAGTTTTCAAAAAGTAATGATATTCCCTAAAATTGTCCGTATGTGACAAACAATCCATTTTAACTTTATGAGTTTTCCAATTCTTCCAGAAGAATATTAGCTAAAGGTCAATGCTGTTTTTAGAGAAATATAAATTTTTATTCATATGCTGTAGAAATAATGACTTTGAAATCCTAGTGGCAGGTTCACTAACCACCTCAATGCTTTATGTTCACAAATGAAAGACACACAAACAGCCTTTATATTTAATATGCCTTAATCAGCATAATAAATGGGCTACTGTCTGATCTCCACACAGTTAATCCACCTCCTGCCAATAATCCAGAGATATTACTTACTAAACACTATATTCTGTCTTGGCTTCCCTAGACCCAGTGAGCTGGCCAACTGGGCCACGCTTTGGGCCTCACTTTCCTTCACATGGCAGCCATGCCTTTCTGTCCTGTACTTTTCTCAGACATAGCATCTCTCCTCTCCTCCACACTCTCCCAAGATGGCCAATGTTCTTTTGCCCTCCTCCTGGTCCATGTCCAGGAATCTTAAAAAAAAAAAAATCTTACCTCTCTTGTACTCCGCAGATATTGACTGTTGGCATCTTCATTACCAATCAGAACTAATTAGGGTCAGTTCCCAGAAGGTATGTACAGAATTCTCATGCAAACAGATTTTTGGTAAACATAATTAGCATTTGGATACTGGCAGCTATACCATGCCATTTTAACTCTAACACACCATTCACAACTTAATTAATATATTGACCCCTCTGGTGTCTGTGAAATTAGGTATTGATAGAACAAAGATGAAAATAGCATTATTTCATTTATGTGAATGATATAAATATGTTTCAGATTTGTGGTTTTGATAAAGAGTTATTCAATGGAGAGCAATGAAATGACAAAATAAGATAATGCTTCAGTGTTTATTTTTATACTTAAAATATATTTGGTATGTTTATTAATAAATAGATTTTTATAAATGTTAAAAGGAAAATGAATTAAAACCATTTTATTAATGATTGTTTGATGACTATTCTTTTCAAATAACATGTTTTTTGTTATAAATTTAGATTACTATGCAAATAATTTACTATTGAGCATTAAATATAACTAGAAAAGTCTAAGCCAAATTACAAGACACTCAAAGGCTCTGTTTTGGTAGAAGTAATAATTACAATTATAACGGACACTTCCCAGCTTAGATGAGGAACCTATTAGTAGAACAGTTAAAAGAAGTGGCTATTCTCAGACAGTATGGTGAAAAAATAAGTAGGCATGAGATGTAGTGGAAAGGATTATAATTTATTCTTTGTAAACTAAAAGAAGGATTTATAATTTGAAGTTTAATTAACAAAGATGAAAAATTAAATTAGCATAAATGAAATGTGTCCTCAGTTGGTATTTAAGAAATATCATTTATATTTAGTAGGGAAAATTGAATAGAGGCAGAACTCCATGAAACTGTGAGAAAGTTATCAAATCTAGAAGAATATGAGTACAGTTAGATCAAAGAGATAACAGTAAAACTGCAATACAGTTTAAGAAGTTAAAAGCAGATTTTGCTATTCTACTGGAGAAGACATGGTGATGAGATGGATTTTAACATAAAGATAAATTTATCTTTTAAAAATTGAGATCATGAATATTAATTAAGCAACTCTTTCAGATGAGATGCTCTTTACTTAAAATGGAGACAATGAAATCAGTTGATGCGACAAAGCAATGAGAAAGTCTATGTGATATATATGAGGCAAGTGCTGAAGTGTTAGGTTTATGTAGATAGGTAAATATAAAGACCAAAATGTGTATAATTACCTTATTATCAAATTAGATAAATTATGACAAAATTATTTTAACTTTATCTACAGTTATGTTAATGAACATTATTTGTTATATCATAGTCTATTAAAGTATTTAATATTCACCAATATTACATTACCATTATTTATATAGAATTTTAAAGACTTTAACTTTATAGATTTTATGGTTCATATATTAGTGGTGAAAACTTACAATTACTTAGACTAATTTTATAGCTATAATTATTTTAATCTCATCATAGATAAAATTGCAATAAACATTCTGATCTGTAGCATTTCTTAAATCATTTTAACTCTTATAATTATAAATGTACTGCTTCAAAGATCCAGATATATTGGTATATATAGGCAATGGATGTAGAATTATATTACATAATTTAAGTCATACAATTTTAAAATATCAGATTCATTTTTAATTTATACTTTTCACTCTGCCAGCATATATATTATATTTGAATACATTTTTATGGAAATTTGACTTTGTTTTATATGCATATATTGAAAAAATTGAATTTAAATTAAATTTTCTCTGGTTCTGGAAATTCACAATTAGTATATAAGTTTTAATTGTCACAAAGTAGAGCTAAATTGCATTTTATTGGGAGTGTCATCATTGTATGAGAAATGCCACAGCTGATTTGGTGTGTATGAAGATCTTCTGAGAACAGTATGATCCATCTAGGATAAACAAAGAGAACCCGTGCTAATCCTGTTTTAATAAAGTGAGGAATTTTCAGATTCTGAGGCTATAAGTAAGAAAGCAGACTGAGGATGTCAGTAAGACAATTCTAGTAACTAAATGTAATGAGAAAATTAAAATGCGGTGAGTATAACATTTGGCTACTTCTCCCCATTAACTTTAAAATTAGAAAGAAACATTCCATTATGAGAAAACAAAATTAGTTATGAAATTTATCTCCTGATACTCTTTGGTTCAAGGATAGATTATCCTCTCACCTCAGAAGTGAAGTAGGAACCAAAAGCATAGTACAATTAAGAACAAAAGTGTAGTAGGGAAATACAAGCCTCCAAGTATGAACTAACCAAATTAAAAGTAGGAATCTGGGAAAACAGACTATCATTAGGAGTCATCTTATTGAGAGTAAATTTTTAAGCCCATTAATATTTAGTTTTATCCTGGGTCTCTGATCTATCTAGTCATTGGCTTTAGGTAATCCAAGTGGTGTTGAAAATGGGTTCCATCTCATTGACTGGACCTTAAGGCAAATAAGACTTTGCTTGACTACTCTCACAAGTTTGTGCCACCATGTGAAACTTACTTTCGATGCTATGAACAAGTGATATTTATTTACTGTTTTAAGGTATAATTTTAATTATCTATGTGATCAATCTACTATTAAATACCTTCAGCCATACCTGACATTCAAAATATGTGCAAAACATTTTTACATTACTTACTTATCAAATTGTTTCCTAGTCACCAAATTTATTGCATCTAAAATTTATGGCAACAAAGTAGAGAGGAAGTTTATTTGCTGGATGAGCCCCAGCATATATATATCCAGAACAAGTCTCTAGAATTTGTTACCAGATATTTTTAAGATGAAATAATTCATCAGTACTGAAAACATTATTATTAATGTGTATGAAACAAATCAAAATAATAGTGTATCATTCCCCTTTTGTGAACGATTTATCATATACTTTTGTTTTGAAAAAATTTATGTAATTGAGAAAATATTTTTCACTATATTTGCATACTATAAAAATTGGTTTGAGAATTAACTTATATGCTATTAACTTACATCAATAAAATATTTGTGTTTGTCCTCACCAGAGTAACATTTACATTCTTGGGTACATATTTACTGCTCAGTTGAAGAGAAGAAAACTGTGCTTGCTTTTGGCAGCTATGTTGCAGTGGGTTGATTTTGAATAGTAAAAAAATGACACTCATTCTCATTCCTTTCTTTTACCTCCCTTTTTAATCATGTACTGCCAATGCCAGCAAACCCAAACATATTTCATATTCTCTTGCAGTCTCTGTACTATAGACTATGGGTCACAAAGAAATTATATTTTGTATTTCTTTTAAGTTATTATTTTTCAAGGACATGGTGTAGTACAAGCGATTGTACGTGTATATTCTTGTGTGTGTGTGTGTGTGTGTGTGTGTGTGTGTGTGAGAGAGAGAGAGAGAGAGAGAGAGAGAGAGAGAGAGAGTCAATGATAAACAAGTGCATATACAATAAAATTTAGTGATTCTTCCAAAATGATTGATAATTTGTTGAGAGAGTAACACATTAAAGTGTAAATAATGTGAAATACATAGACATTAGTATATTAATTACATTTGATTATACAAACTTGTTTCTCCATCAGATTTCAAATCCATCTTTCACTTAATTTTCTGTATTTAAAAAATGCAGCACTGATTCCCAAACTGCATTGTCTACTTGTGAAATATATTTATGTTCTGGACTATATGGAACACTGACAGTAGAATATTTTAGAAAGCACTTAGGAAATTTTAAAACAGTGAAAATCTTGAAGAAAAAATGTGCTTATGCATGTGCAATTAACTTATAAATTCCCCATGGATGGTTTTCTTCATTCATCTTTAAAATCATCTCAAGAGTATGGTCATATTTCTTTATTATTTAATACTTTAAAATATAAATTATTTTCTTTGAATTAGTTATTGTCACATCCCAAAGAATCATGAGAGAAGTCTCTGTCAGTGCCTGTGGCTCCTTCCAGCACTTCTCACTCTGCCCACCACTCTCAATCCTCCAGCCCTGGTGCTGAGCTTTATGATACTTTCTCTAGCTTCGGACTCCAATATGGCTCTACCATGCTGGCTAGCTACATTTTTGGTTCCCATATGCTCTATTGTCTTCTTGACTCCTACCCTCCTCTTTCCCTCTTTTCACTCTCATTTTTTCTAAAGTGATTTTTATTAAAATTAATGAATATGTGATTAATTCAATCACCATTTTTTACATGAATTGTAGAGTGTACATGGGGACATAGGCATACTCTTTTTTTTTTTAATAGAAAATGGCAATGTGCCTTTTTATCGCTGTACCAAAAACAGCTTAGCTTGATCTCTTGAAAGGGGATGGCATCTGAAATGTAAATAAAATATCCAATCAAAAAAAAAAAAGATTCTCCTCCTCTTTTTCATGATACCTTGCATTTTCAAAGGATCAGTTAATACAGTGGGCTGATACTGTGGGTAGGTCATCAGGCATGGAATGGTAGGACTTCAGAGGGAAGCTTGGGCAATATGGTGGATTATGTTGATGTTGACCTGTCTCATTTCCATGAAAGCAAACAGGAGGTATAAACTATTATAAAAACAAAAAGTTCATTAAAATGCATGGCATCATTTAAAAGAAGAACAGGGGAATGACTTGATGTGATAACCAAGAGAGCACTCAGAACAAAACTTTAAACTGTTGTCTATGCAGTATTAATCTCTCAGGATCACAGTCATGAGCAGGGTTGGACATAGTGGCTACGATGTAGGTCTTTATGGTCTTAGGTTCAGAGGACATGTCCACAGATCCACATGAAGCATAGGTATTCATTGTCTATGTCTTAAACACTTGAAATAATACCCTAAGTATGAAAAGAGAACAAGAATTTGTCCATGTATACATGAGTTTAGGAACTCTTTAGCTCTTCTTTCATGGCAGAATCTAATGTGCTAGCCATATTCATTCTGAACTCATATTTTTTTATTATTCATTAATCTTTTTTTTTTTTTTTTACAGTTCAGTCTTTATTCCCATTCTGGTCTGCTCTCTGACTGTTCCACATCCCCATCCCACCCCTGACTCTAATCTGATATCCCCATGCTCCCTAACCACACTCCACCAGGCCACCCCATTCCCTGGGGTATCCGGTCTCTTGAGGGTTCTGTGCTACTTCTCTCACTGAGTTCAGGCTGGCAGTTCTCTGTTGTATATGTGTCAGGGGTCCCATATCAGCTGGTGTATGCAACGTGGTTGGTGGCTCACTGTGTGAACAATCTTGAGGAATCCAGATTAGTTGAGACTGCTGGTCTTTCTATGGGGTTGCCCTCCTCTTCAGCTTCTTCTAGCTTTTCCCTAATTCAACCACAAGGGTCATCAGCTTTTGTCCATTGGTTAGGTATAAATATCTGGTCTGACTTTTTCAACTGCTTGTTGGGCTTTTCAGAGGGCAGTCATGTTTGCCTCAGGTTTATAAGCCAACCATAGCATCTGTAATTGTGTCAGGCCTTCGGACTTCCCCTTGAGCTGTCTCCCAATTTGGGATGGTCATTAGATTTCATTTCCCTTAGGTATATATATATATATTATATATATTATATATATATACCTAATTATATATATGTGTATATATATGTATATATATATATATATAATTATTATTATTATTATTATTATTATTATTATTATTTTACATTCCAGATTTTATCCCCCCATCTACCCTTCAACTGTTCCACATCCCATACCTCCTCCTCACCCCCTGTCTCCAAAAAGATGTCCCCACACTCCATGCCCCACCCCATATGATCTCTGAATTCCCTGGGCCCTCCAGTCCCTTGAGAGTTAGGTGCATCATCTCTGATTGAACACAGACCAGTCACTCCTCTGCTGTATATGTGTTGGGAGCCTCATATCAGCTGGCGTATGCTGCCTGGCTGGTGGTCCAGTGTCTGAGAGATCTCAGGGGTCCAGGTTAATTGAGACTTCTGGTCTTCCTACAGTTTCTCTTTCCTCCTCAGCTTTTTTCAGTTTTTCCCTAATTCAACCACAGAAGACAGCAGCTTTTGTTCATTGGTTGAGTGCAAATACCTGCATTGAACTCTTTCAGCTCCTTGTTGGTTATTCCAGAGTGCAGTCATGGTAGGTCAATTTTTTTTAATTGGATATTTTATTTATTTACATTTCAGATGCCATCCCCTTTCCCCACTTGAACACTCCATAGCCTTAGTAATAATGTCAGGTCTTAGGACCACCCTGTGATCTGGTCCCACATTGGGCCTGTCACTGGACTTTCTTTTCCTCTCTATTTCCATTCCTGTAGTTCTTTCAGACAAGAACAATTATGGGTCAGAGTTTTGACTGTGGGATGGCATCTCCCTCCCTCATTTGATGCACGATCTTCCTGCTGGAGGTGTGCTTTATAATTTCCTCTTTCTACTGTCTGGCATTTCATCTAAGGTCCCTCACATTCAGCCCTTAGAGTCTCTTACCTCCAAGGTCTCTGGTGCATTCTAGACATTCCTCCAACTGCCTACCTCCCTAGGTTGCATGTTTCCATTCTTTCTGTTGGCCCTCTGGGCTTCACTCTTTTCCCCACCCCCAAAATACCTAGTCATGTTCCCCTCTTCCTCTCCCTGTCTCCTTTCCCACCCAGGTCCCTTCCTGCCCCACCCCCCACAAGGTGATTGCTTTCTTCTCCCTCCCAAGTGGGATTGAGGCATCCTCGCTTTGGCCCTTCAGCTTGTTAACCTTGAGTTCTCTGGATTGTATTCTGCGTATTCTGTAATTTATGGCTAATAGCTAATTATTAGTCAGTACATACCATGCATGTCCTTTTACATCTGAGTTTCCTCACTCAGCATGATACTTTCTAGTCCCATCCATTCACCTGCAAAACTCATGATCTTGTTGTTCTTAATAACTGAGTAGTATTCCATTGTGTAAATGAACCTCATTGTCTGTATCCATTCATCTGTTGAGAGACACCTGGGCTGTTTTCCAGCTTCTGGCTATCACCAAGACCTCATGAAAGTGAAAAGCTTCTGTACTGCAAAGGACATAGTCAATAAGACAAACCAACTGTAAGGCCTGCCAGAAAGGGAGAGACTCCCTCCCTCTTCTAGGGAATTCACAGCCACCCCAGTAACTCACAAGACACCAAACTTGATGCAACAGCAAGAGGTATATTTGATTTCAACACGTTGAGGTCGCACTTCTAGCCTGTCCTACGCAGAGACAAGCAAATGAAGTATGACCCCCCACTCAGAGAAGAGGTAGAACTTTTAAAGGGAAAAACCGCAACACAGGGGAGATAAGGGGGGAATCATAATTCCAGTGTTCAGCTTCTGTGACAGGTTTAAGAAATGGTCAGAGAGAAATATCTCATACAAGCCTTTCTTATCTTAAGAATCAAACCCTATTTAATTTATCTTGTGGTCAGATCAGTTCCTAGTATCCAGGGTGCACAGGCATGCTGACCTGAACTTCCAGCTCTGAACTCCTATCTTATCTATTTTGTCTTGTGGATAGCTAGTTTCCTAGGACCCAGAGCACAGAACAAGCTTATTTGCACTCTTGACTCCATCTGTGGAAGGTTTAAAAATTTTTAACTCTTTCACAACAACCTACAGATTGGGAAAAAAACTTCACTAACCCCACATCTGATACAGGGCTAATATCCAAAATATATAAAGAACTCTAGAAGCTAACGAACAAGAAACCAAACACCCCAATCAAAAAAAAACTGTGGTATAGAACTAAACCAAGAATTCACAATAGAGAAATCTTGAATGGCTGAAAAGCACCTAAAGAAATGTTCAAAATCCTCAATGATTAGGGAATTGCAAATCAAAATGATCCCAAGATTCCACCTTAAACCAATCAGAATTGTTAAGATTAGAACTCATGAATTCACACTTTGTCAAGGATGTAGAGAAAGAGGAACACACCTCCATTGCTGGTGGGATTGCAAACTGGTATAACCACTCTGGAAATCAATCTGGAGGTTCCTCAGAAAGTTGAAAATAGATCTACCTAAAGATCCAGCTATACCATTTCTTGGGAATATACTCAAAAGATGTCTTGCCATGCCACAGAACATGCTCCACTATGTTCATAGCAGCCTTGTTTGTAATAGCCAGTCTGGACTCTTAAGATGACCCTGGCTTTTCTGTTTCTCATGTTTACACTAAAACCTTTCTCATCAACCATTTCTCTTAAATGTCATGTCTTCATTGTCATAGTTATAATACTCTGGTTTCATAAATTTGAAAAAAAAATCTTTTTCTCAGTTTATAAGCTAGTTTTCTTTTTTAATTGAGAACTACTTGATCAAAAAGTGTTGATTGTTAGTTGTTCTATGTTAGATGTTACATTCCATGCTACCTTTGATACTATTATTCTGTAAGTACATGTAGTAGAGCCCCATATCAGCTAACTTTTCTACCATTTTTATTCATAGGTTTACATTCCTCAAGCTAGTTTTGAAAATAAGTTCAGAAAACCTGCCACCTTGAGCATTGCAATATTGTGAAGTATTCTTGCTTAATTCAGTGGTAAACTATGAATCAATATTATAATATTCTACATCCATTTAATATTTCACATAAAATGTTGCTTAAGATTAATGTGTCTATAACCTCAACTTAGGTTTGCATTACCTTTCAATATCTGATTACATATAGTCTATTTTGACAGTTTCATTACATTCAGTCATATCAAATTTATTGTGACTGAATATAAACTACAAAGCATTAAATATTTGCTAAAACTCATAAATCAGTATTTAATTATTCGTGTTATTATTAGGCTCAGGATAAGTTGATATTTTATAGAATACAGAGGATCTCCCATTCTCCAGAGAAAGCCTGTCATAAGGTAGTTGTCACACATAAGTGTCATCAGAGATGCTTGTATTGTAATAGCCAATTTTGAGATGGCAATGGGAAAAAATACTATAGAAAAATATCATAACTGAGTTTAACAGAATTGTAGAATACATGCAAAAATCCCCAAAGTTCATAATTAGTTTGACTTAGGATGTCATACTGGAAAGGAAGTACATTATCCTAAAGATTAAAAAGTGACTTATGAATAACATAGTTATCTTCTCCAAATGATCAATACATTCAAGATACTTCCTATCACATATCATTTTATATAGTTTTTATATATATCTATATCCTTTTTTTCTTTTTGATTAAATCATTTTATACTAATGTACAGTTTGTAGTTGTAACTACTTAATAGGCTATAGAAACTATGATTTTTAAAATGTCATTAACTTCCTTGATTTTACTTATTTTCTTATACACATTTTACTCAAAAACATAGTATCTGTAGCTCATATCTTTAAACAATAAGTGTACAATTCTGTTAGGGCATTCATTTGTTTTCACTGAGTGTAATCACTGTCAATATATTTTCACATTTAATAGGTTTATATACAGTAGTAAATCTAAAGACTTTCATAATAAATTAGGATCATTTTTGACAGAAGAGAGAAGGTAATTTTAAAACATAATGATCAACTCTTTTTAAAGCACATATTGCTGAAATAGCCAGACAATGAATCTTTGAAATATGAATCTAAATACAGATCTTACACTCTTCTGAAAATAAGTCAATGACATGTAGTTCAATATTTAAAATGTTCAATCATAAAATTGGACAATATAGGAAACCTAAATAGTATTTTAATTTTAAAATGTAATAAAATGTTATATTCTGTAATGTGGAACATTGATAAATTAGATTTCACTAAATTAAAACTAATACATGAAAAATTTTATGAAAACAAAGCCTAAACTTGAAAAGAGTATTTGCAAACTCTGTCTGATAAAGGACTTATGTATAAAAATAAATAGAAAATTTCTGTATCATTGAAAATGGAAATATAATCTGAATAATAATAATAAGAAATACTTAAAAATACTAATAATAACAAATACTTAAAAAGCAAAAGATCCTCTTAATATATGCTATACCTATAATGCTTTTAAGTATTTAAAAAGACAAATCACCACAATCAATACATCAGTAATGTGTATGACAACTGTCCATAATTCTCAATATTTGGAAGGTGAAATAATTTCTTTATATTATAAATAGTCAAATTGTGGTCATCTACTAAACTTCTTATATTCTAGTTATAAAAACAGAGAAACATTAACAATCATGACCACTATGAAAGAAATTTAAATGAATACTACTAAGTTAATGAAGCTGATCTAGAATACACATCTGTATTATTTTTACAGATCCACAATTGTTTGTAAAGACCATTTTGTGGATAAGGTAGATCTATCAGTTACCAGTGGGATCCTGGTATGCAGAGATGGATTGATGGTGAACAGGGGGATTTCAGGTAACTAAAAATACACATAAGATGCTAATGGAGAAAACGTATATGTCACATATGTACAACACCATATTCATGCCTAGAATACATGATCAGGTAAGTTACTGACTTGTCTTAGTAATATATAAATACTGGATTATCTATTGACTGTTAAAAACACCCTAATGGCAGATGGGAAACACCAATATTATAAATTGTAATTGTTACTCAATTTTTTTTTAAAGTTTAAAACATATATAAGATGTGATCCTTGTAGCATTATCTTTTTCCCACCTTACCTAATTGTCCTCTCAGAGGCTTACTGATGAATAAATAGGCTTACCATTTCTAGTTTTTTCCTGAACTCCAGGTGGGTAGTTCAGCTCAGCTGTCCTGGCTCAAACTCCTCACTAAGCTTACAGATTCAATGTTTTCTCTCAGCTTATCACTGACCTTTGCTGCTTGGCCACAATCTAACTCTGGAAATTTGTTGTAATCTCCTGGCTGCTTATTGTTTAGCTAAAACTGCTCCTGCTGACCTGCATTGAAATGTAGGATGCACTGCAATTGTTGTACTGACTCCCAACTCACCGGCTCTCTCTTCCCACATTGGTCTTTAATAGAATCTCTTTCTTGTATTGTTCTTGTGAGCGTTGGATGTATCCTTTCTCTGACTCATTGTGTCAAAACTTTCTTTGAGTCTTCACTTTTTCTGCCCCTTAATTAGACTTAACTTTCAAATATTGCGGCTTCCTTCTACAAACTAATTTTTCCTGAAAGGTATGCACTAAGAAAATGTCTGTATTCCAAATTAAAAGTATCTGACATGTCTGTATTCCAAGTAGGTCACATAAATCAAGGTCTTTAGTTGTGATACCTTGTCACAGCAGATATTACTTTTCTACATTAAAATCATTAAAATTTTTCTACCACTGTTTTTTTTTTCTTTTTGAGTTGATTCTTCTAGCTGTATCAATTGGTGATTGGCACATTTTTGTGGTCAGCTGTTCTTATCATTTTGACCAGCTATGAATCTGTGGAATGGTTTCCATTTGCTAGAAAAAGAAGATTCTTTGATGAGGGTTGAAAGTTATACTTATCTCTCTGGATAGGAGAATAGTTATTTAGAAAGTAGTCGGTTATTATAGTAGTTGAAGCTGTAGTATGGTCCTTTAGGGCCCAGGACATAGATAGCTGGCTATTCCCTCCTATAGAGAGTACTTTAAGGCCAAATTATAGCTAGTTTAGACATTATTTTGTTTTACTTTAGGGCCCATGGCATCACTAGGCACAGATAACAAGCTAGCTTCACAATTTCAGGCATGGATTTGCTACTATTGAGAAGGCCTCAAGACCGATTAGGTAGTTATTGTTTAGCATAAAATTATAAGAACCATTATTGTACTCTTTGGTATATTTTGACATTCTGGTTAATATTGTGGTTCAAAGCTTTACAAATAGGTAGTACTATTTATGGGATTTGTTCCTAACAGCTTATAAATCATCTTTAGGTATTCAACTCCTATACCTAAGGGCCTTAACTGCATATATATATATATATAATATATATATTATATATATAATGAATACATATATTTATATATATAAATATATATGAATACATATGTGTGTGTTTGTGTTTGTGTGTGTACATATGCACACAAAATTACAGAAAATGTAGTCATACATTTAAGTGCAATTGGAGAAACCTAGGAGGAGACAGTTGAATATGGGTATACATTATGTAAATGCAATTATATTAAACTCTCAAATAATAAAAATAAATACTATCTCTGAAAAATAGTAAAAATAATTCTTTGTTGTCAAATTACTAATTACATAATTAGTAATTTGTAAAAAGAGTATAATTTAATCATACCATGAATTGCACTTTGGATACTTAAACTCAACTTTTCTTTATGTCCTCTATCAGAGCTGAAGTTGCTACACTTTAATCACTTTTTTTCATCACTGCTTTGTTTCCTTCAAGTAATTCAGACTAAAGCAGTGTCTTTATAAATTAATATCTGGAAAGTATATTGGAATACAAAAGATTTTAACATTTCCCTTTCATTCACAATTCCCACTCTGCCAGGATTATCTTAATTTGTTCAATATTTATACTCCATTTCACAGAATGGTTATGAAGTGTTAAGCAGTAACTAAATTTACTATCCACTACTCAGACTCTTTACATTAGAATCAGAACATATACTAAACTGGGACTCACCTTAATATATAAAGTCAGTTTTTCAAGTAACTTCAGATATTATGGCAATTTCTCCTTGAGCTAGGCTCTATGTATGTTTCATCATTCTGATGTGAACCAAATGCTATGTATTTACAAATTACCCCAAGAGTGATGACTATAGTCAATCATAAAAATACCCATTTATTGTCTTGTTTTTTAATTAGTTATTTTATTTATTTATATTCCAGACATTGCCCCCTCCCAAGATGTCCTCCCACAGTTCTTCATTCCATTCTTCCTCCCCTTTGCCTCTGAGATGGTTCTCCCACTCCCCACATGCACCCTTCTTCCCTGGAGTTGCAAATCTCTACACAATTAGGCACATCCTTTCCAACTTAGGCCAAACAAGGCAATCCTCTGCTATATATGTGCCAGGGGACTCATGCCAGCTTGTGTGTTCTTTGGATGGTGGCTTATTATCTGGGAGCTCCTAGGAATCCTGATTAAGACTGTTTATCTTCCTATGTGGTGGCCATCCTCTTCTGCTCCTTCAATCTTTCTCCTAATTCTTCCATAGGGATCCTAACTTCAGTCTATTCAGTTAATAGCTGTAAATATCTTCACTGGTCTCAGTCAGCTGCTTGTAAGGCCACTCAGACAACAGCTAGGTTCCTGTCCATAGCACAGGATAGCATCACTAATAGTGTCAGGCTTTGATGCCCCACATGAGAGGTATCACAAGTTTAGAAGGTCACTGGACCACCTTTTCTTCAACCTATGCTTCATTTTTGTTTTGTCCCTGAATTTCTTTTAGACAGAAAGAGATCTGGGTCAGAATTTTTGACAATGGATTGGTAACCCCATCTCAGTACTTGAGGCCATGTCTACCTACTAGAGGTGGTCTCTGCAGGTTCCATCTCCCTATTTTTCACTCTTCCTGTCCAATCTTTGTTTGATTCATCACTTTGTCTGTACTTCAATTAGACATCAATTTCAAACACATATTCTTCCTTCTACAAACTAACTTTGTCTTAATTGTAAGAGATTAAAGGTGTGTACTAAGACCATATCTATATTCCAATTAGAGAGATTAAAGGTATATCATTCCAATTGGAACACACAGATCTAGAATTCTTCAATGTGATTTCGTGTCAGAGCAGCCCAGTTCCTGGATTAAAATTTCTCTATAAATATTAAATTTTATTCATATTTTTGTTTAATTTCAGAAGGTTTTATACAAAGCTAAATAAAATACAAAATATTGAAAAGTTAATTAAATGAAGGCTAAACTATCTGCAACTCAGACTATCAGCTCAGAGAAGTCTATCAGCAGTACAGAAGAAATCTTATGGTTATTCAGAGTCTCTCTATGGAAGTCAGACAAAAAAAAATAAGCCTACAGAGGAGTTACAAGAAACACAGAGAAGCCTTGAAATTGCAGCACTGAACTCACCCTAATGCATGGGTTGTATAATCAAAAGGCAGGACCTCAAAAGTAAAAGAAGCCACTTGAAAGAATAGTCTAGCTAGATTAACAGATAGACATATGCATATTAATGTGATAAATTGTGGGGCAGTGGGCTATGAGAAGCAGCTGGGTGCTTGGTCGAGCACAAGCTTGGAACCCCGGAACCTTATGGAAGGCAGAAGTTCAGTTCTGCTCCCAGGCCCTGATTCTTTTCATTTAGCTTCAGCCTGCAACAATCCCTCCCACAAAGAGGTCTTTGGCCATCAGGAACAAGCCTCAAGCTCTAGAGAGATTTACATATTAATGAAGTACCTGAAGGCCAGAGGGTGGAGCCAATTAAGCACTATTCCCCAGCCCCTACCACCTCTCTCCCTCCCTATTTAACTCAAGTCTGCCCTGAGTTTTACAGGGTGGAGGGGGGGGCATCCAGATCCATCTACCATCTGCCATGACATTAAAGCCTGTAGAAACCCATGGACTTTCTCAAGTCATTGGGACCGAGTTGTGAGGAATTGTGGAGCGACAGCAACCTTGCCTAACTTCCCCCTGAGTATTCCCAGCCAACTACCCACAGCCTGGCATGAGGAACCCTGGCTTTCCAGCCACAATTACCTACAATATATTACATTACTGTTGATGACTGATGTGACCTGAAGCTTGCAGAAATGATTGGGAGTCTTTTCTGCCTGTCAGTCCTGTTATGCACAGGCAGTCAGTGAGGTGTCAGAGCTCTTAAACCACCTTGGAATGCAGGAAAAATAATCTACCAGAGGCAAGTATGCAGTTTAATTCAACATGATTCAGTAGTAGCCAATGTAGGTACATTCTGGAGTCTAACTTCTAGTAGTTTATTTTAAACATACTTAAGCCTCCCGAAAATTGTAAATGTTTCCTGCTAAAAATTAACTCAATCTCTTAGGCACAAAAAAGCTTAAAACATAACTACAAATAAACACTTTGTAAAGTACAAAATTATATCTTCTGTGTCCCATAGATTTACTGTAAAGACAAGCTCAAGAGGGTGTAGGGGAGAATCTGGCCATAGTCACACAAACATTACAAAGGTCACTAGGTTATTAACCTTGTTTGTTCCCAGCCTTCGGGAAAGAAAATGGGTTATAATATATCTATCCCCTTGAAGAGACAACCTCTGTGTGAAACATTCCCGATTCTCCTAGATTTATCTGTGAACACAAGAACCTACATATGCCTACCTATCAGATAATCTATCATGGGGGCATTGGCATACCAGTGTTAACTGCCTGCCTTTTTGTAGTGTCTTGGTGAAGTGAATGCATTTTTCTTTGTTCTGGTGTGCTCCATTCATTTTTGAGCTTGCTTCCCTGATAGGGTGGGAGTATAGCCATGTGCTTATATGTTTCCAATCAACCCTGATGGCTATGCATATTAGTGAATTTTTAACTATTAAAAATAGGTTATTTGTTAGTTTGTGCACAGATGGTCATAGACATGTGGTGGCGTTTATCTACATAAAGCCCAGTGTTGTTCTGCTGTTGCATTTGAAGTTAAAACAGAACCAAGTGTTGTTTGCAAAGTGACATATTCTAGAGTAAGGCATTCCTGCAAGCCAGTTTTATACCACACTTAGTGAAATAGAGCAGCACACAGCCTCATATAAAGAAAGTGCCTAGGAAAATTATTTGAGAAAATTGTCATCCTTCAAATTCTTCAAAAAACTAAATGAATTTTAATAATGAACACAGGAAGTTCATGGAAAATCATAATTCTTACATGATAACAACTGAAAAGCTTTTATAAAGAAAAGGACACTGTCAGTTTAGGACAAAACAACAGTCTACATCTGACAGAGGGCTAATTTCCAAATATGAAGAACTCAAGTCGTTAGTCATCAGCAAACCAAATAGCCCAATTAAAAAAGCAGAGAATTCTCAACAAAGGAAACTCAAATGGCCGAGAAACACTTAAAAATATGAACATCATTCTTCATTAGGAAAATACAAATCAAACTGACCCTGAGATTCCATCTTATACCCATCAGAATGGCTAAGATTAAAACTCAAGGGACAACACAAGCTATTGAGGGTCTGGAGAAAGAGTTATACTTTCTCCTACATTGCTGGTGGGAGTAAAAACTTGTACAACAACTCTGAACATCAATTTTGTAGGTTCTTGGAAAATTAAAAATAGTTCTATCTGAAGACCAAACTATACCGCTTATGGGCATACATCAAAAAAGAAAATGAGTCACAATACCTCAAGGGCATATGATCCACTATATTCATAACAGATTTATATGTAATAGCCAGAAACTGGAAGCAACCCAGACACTCGTAAACTGAAGAATGGATGCAGAAAATGTGGTTCAATTACACAATGGACTACTATTCAGCTATTAAAAATAAGGATATCATATACTTTACAGATAAATGTATGGAACTAGAAAATATCATCCTGAGTGAGGTAATCCAGACCCAAAAGGACATACATGACATGTATTCACTTATAAGTGGATATTAGCCATTAAGTACAGGATACCCACAATCTACAGACCCAAAAAAGCTAAACAAAATGGAAGGCTCAAGTAAAGATGCTTGAATTCCACTTACAAGAGGGTAAAAGGGGTAGATCAATATCAGGTGTAGGGAAAGACAGTAGGTAGGGCTAGGGAATGAATAAAATGTAGAGGCTCAAAAGTGGCATTGGGGAGTATCTATAAGGCTTCCCAGAGACCTGTGTGGTGGGAGGCTTCCAGAAGTCTTTAGGGGTGATTTATCTGAGACTCCTAGCAGTGGGGACATAGATCCTGAAGTTGCCACTTCCTGTAGCCTATCAGGATCCCCAGTGTAGGGATAAGAACACCAACCTACCCACAAAACTTTTGACCCAAAATGTGTTCTATTTACAAAACGTGCAGGGACAAAGATGGGGCTGATACTAAGGGAATGGCAAATCAATAACTGCACCAAGTTGAGATCCATACCTGAGGAAAGCACAGGTTCCTGACACTATTAATGATACTCTGTTATTCTTGCAGATAGAAATGAAGCATAACTGTCCTCCAAGAGGTTCCACCAAGCAGTTTAAAGAAACAGATTCAGACACACAGTCAGATATTAGATGGGGTTTGGGGAGTATTATGAAAAAATTGGTGGAACGACTGATGGCCCTGAAACCACAGGAAGACCAACAGTGTCAACTAACATGGATTAATGGAGACTCTCAGGGACTGAATGACTAAGAAAAGAGCATACATGGGTACATGCATGGTTTGGACCTAGGCACTCTACACATATGAAGTATATGTGTAGCTTGGTCTTCATGGAGGTCCTCTAAAAACTGGAGTAGAGGCTGTCCCTAAGTTTGTTGCCTGCATGTAGATCCCTCTCCCCTAACTGTGCAGTATTGTCTGGCCACAGTAGGAAAAGATGTACCTAGTCCTGCAGAGACTTGATATGCCAGGATGAGGTGATACCCACAGGGGCCTCCAACATCTCAGAGCAGAAAGAGAGGGGAACATAGGGAGGGCCTTAATTAGGGGGCACCAGAATGGGCCACAGCAATTGAAATGTAAACTGAATTAATTAATTAATTAATTAATTATTAGAAAAAAATCTCTAAATGTTTGCCAATTTTCTGTAGTTTAAACTTATTTCTTCATACCTCATGACTTCCCTCATGAAGTGTAAACAGTTTCTTCCAAGTGTTATGTAAACATCTATTAAAGAGCGGGAATTTGAGTTATGTAAAGTATTGGTTCATATCACAGCTCATCTAGTATGTAAGCATATCTTTAAAGTGAGTTTTGATTGAAATAAGTAATCCAGTCTTTTGCACTAAAGTATTTTATTCATTTTATATTTTTTCTGAAAAATTAAGGATAACATTGGAGCACAGAATGAGAAATATGGAAGACATGCGATTATGTTTCAACATAATGTAAAACGAATACTTTTTGCTTTATTTGGACTTATTCACAGATATTATGAAAAATAAGCAAAATGAAGTGCTATAACATCATACTCCTGATGATGGTAACATTTATTAGAATGTGAACATGGAGATTTAGATACACAGTATCAGCAATATGACCAAGAATGTAACTTTAATTCTGTTAATTCATTAAGTATTCAAAAGTTTATTGAATGCCCAACAATGCTAAAAACTGTGCTAAGCTCTGATTTGCCCTTTGTCTTTATTTTCATCATTTAGATTTTATTTCACATCAAAATTTATGATAAAACACAAAAATGTCAGCTCATACTATTAATAAAATAAAATTTCAGCAGAGTAATGAACCAGTAATAGGTGAAATATCTTGTTCAGTTTTACACCAAAATGTCTGGTACATTCATTCAGCTTCATAAAATGTGCTTGCTGTAATTTCATACTTTCTTCACATCTGCAAATTCAGCAGTTACTGTCTGACATTCCTTGATTTACGGAAGAGTCTAGTCATGACAATGTGATAAAAAAAAATTTTTTAAAAAAATAAGAGTATATATCTTTAATGCTAACATGTCATTTGAAGTCATGTAATTGTTATATCCAGTAAATCATAATCTTTTACTAAGGCACTCTTCTATTCTCTATGTAAAAACAATTTTCGAGAAATGTGTTTTACCTTTCAGCAAACCTTGCTTCTGCTATTGACATAAACTAGGCTATTCAAAAAATAATGTGTTTTGTGAAATTCACTGTACACCATTCATAATGTAGAACAATTCTATTATCACAGAGCTATTGCAGCTGCATGGTTCCAGAAGTTCTTTGAGAAATACATAGCTATAGTAAATTTTCAAGTTTAGTTTCCATAGAAAATTTCTCCTTTTTAGACAAATAATCTTATTACAATCAGCATAATACTGGACTAGTATTTTTTCCAAAGCTTATATATGAAACCAAAATGTCAAATATATGAAAATAAATATCACTACTTATAATATTTTCATATTTTATGAGAAATCTTTGATAGGTTTGCAAAACTATGCTGTGATCATCTATATAAAAGTCCCACATTCATTTCATAATTCTACATATTACTGAACTTGTTTCACAGCCATTGCATGTCTGTTTATTGGAGATGAATTGGTTTATGATTACTCTATCCATGTACTTACAGTAAACAAAATACAGACATAAAAGGCACATAAAATTAACTTACGATTTTACCTTGGAAGGAATCATTTATGATGTGTGGTTTTGGGCTATAAGTCTCAGATAAAGTGATATTTTCTTTAAAAACTGAAGAAAATTATGAGCATATGGTTTCCCATATGGCAAGAGTGGGAAGAGACAGGGACAGTCTTTCAAATAACAAGCAACATTCCAACTTGTTCTGGAAGATTCTAAAATAATAGATAGAGCATGCCAATTTATATCACTTTTATTTTTCCTTCTTGGAAATTGAAGCTTTTAGACTGTTGTAAAAATATTCAAATTTTGCATTCAAAGTTAAATAGCAGAAATACAAATTATTTGTCTTCTAAAGTTTTTGAAGAAACATATTAACAAATAATCTTGAAATGACACTTAAATCAACCCTACAAAATGCCTAGTTTATTGTCACAATTAAAAGTTAAATACATGTTGAAATGATAAAATCAGAGTAAATAACAAAGACATACCATTAGCACAAGTTTATTATATCCTAGCAAGTTTTCCTGTTTTAAAGAAGGTATATGTTAACTTAGTAGCTGAAATTTTTTTCAGTATAGGTATAAAGTACTATGTATATGTATAATAATTAGTAATTATTGTTAGTTCCATCGTGTACATATTATAGTTACATGTAACAATCAACTGTATGTTATTTTTAATTTATTTTTTCATGCAGTACATTCTGAGTGCAGTTTCCCTTTCATTCTCTTCTCACAGTTACTCCTCCACTACCCATCTCTACCCCCATCCATTCCATCTCTGTTTTCCTTCAGAAAAGGGGAGGAATATCAACTATACATAACATATCAAATATGAATAAGATTAGGTACTTCCCCTCATATTAAAGCTGGACAAGGCAACCCAGTAGAAGGACAAAGTTTTCAAAAGCAAGTTAAATGTCCCAGAGAAAGAGTAAACTATGCAACAAAGTAGAATAATCATTCTAATATATGAAGAAATAGACTTTTAACCAAAATTAACCAGAAGAGATTGGAAGGGCACTTCATTAAAGGAAATCCATCCAAATGATGTCTTGTTTCTGAACATTTATGCCCCAAACACAAGGGCACCAATATTTGTAAAAGAAAGATTATTAAAGCTTAAATCACACATCAAACCCCATACATTAATATTGGGCAGGTCATCCAATCACTTTATTTTATATAAATTGAGTCAGGAACCCTGAAAATGTGGATACTACTTTAATTTCAAACTCTTATTCTTTTTAAGGTAATAAAGAACTGGCTACATTGTTACAGTTAAGTCAACCTCAATACTGGGCTTTAATATCCCTCTTTAGAATAAAAATGCTTTTTTTGCTCCAGCAGTAACAAGATTGCAGATGTCCCTAAACTCTTCAACTACAGAGAATCAGTGCTACATCACAGATACAGTTCATGTAAAATATTTGTTTCAAGGGAATTCTAATATTTATTATTATTTGCTTACATGGGATTTATCAGAAACCCATATCACTCTTAAACATAATACGCTGATGAGGATGGTTTATATAGTTTTGACTTGCAGTTGCTTAGTTTATAAGTGATTGAAGTGATAGATTAGACTATATCTTCATCTGTTTAATATTTAATATTACAGGAGCAACACATCACTTTGTGCCCAATGCATATATGTGAGTATTATACATCAATCAAACAAAACAAAGCCATTTAAGAGAAAACATGACACTTAGCAACATCACATGCATGCAACTTCTTTGTAATTGTTTAATAATCAAACTACGATTTTAATGTAAAATGTCCTTCCACGATCTCAAATGTTTGAGCTGGCCAGTACTACCACTTAGTGAGGTTATGGAACTTTTACTAAGCAGGGCCTTGGTGTTGCAGTGCCTTACACATGTAAGGTTGACCATTCCATCCCCATTCTCTGCTTCCTAATTTGCCTAGATGAGAGCAAGCAGCCTGCTTATCTTGCCATATTTAGTACGAGCTATTTCTGTGAAGGTGTCTTCCAGATCATGATGTAACTGAAAAACAAGAACCAAAATAGATTGTTGTGTTAAATTAATTTTGTTAGATATTTGATCAAATTAGTTGGTGGCCCAGTCAACATTTTCAATTTCCATTTTCAATATCAACTCTACATTATATCATTAAGCAAGAATATGATTTACTATTTGGTTTTCGTGTATATCTATGTGCATAGACACACACACACACAGAAAGACAGACAGACAGAGACATTGACAGAAATACAAAATGGAAGTCAAATTATAAAAGATGTATTTTCTATGCTTAAAAGATCAAACATATCAGAATTACAAGTCATTTGCTTTTTGGGTTGTTTCAGAGTATATGTATATTATATAAAATGTATAGTATACAAAATGTATAAAATGTATATACACACATTTTAAATTTTAGGATTTATTTTCCTATTAGTGGGAAGAAAATAATTATTGCTTTTTTAATAGAGATCAGATTGAATCAAATAATCAATTTAGATAACAAGGTCTTGTCAATATTAAGTCTTTTTATCTAAAAGCATAAGATATCTTTTCAAATTTTGTGAATTTTATTATTTATTTTATTTACATTTGTTTTTCAGAATTTTCATTAAACGTAGTGCCTTACAAATCTGGGAGAGGCATTCTATTAGTAAACTATACAACACAATTTAACTTCTTTATCCATGCTTTATACGTGCTTTGTAATTACCCACTTGTGTAAAGTTTGTTTTCTGTCTATTGAAAAGGCATATTTATTAACTGTTTTATCAGCATAAGTATTAATTTATTAAAGGCTAATTTTTCCATATTATATTTAATATATCCTAGAATATTATTTATATATCATAATTTAATAATGATTTACTTAATAATATTAAATATTTTTATTCATTTATGGGTTGTATATTAATATTTTCAGGATATAAAATCATATTATGTTAAAAACTATAATTTGAATATACTTATTCCAATTTGCTGCCTCTTATTTCTTTTGATTGCTAATATTTCTTGTAAAGAGTATCAATAATAAATTGAGTGTGAATATATAACCGTTTTCTTTATTTTGTTCATAACCTTGATGGAAATTCTTTTTGCTATTTTCTTTTCAGATTTGT
This sequence comes from Rhabdomys dilectus, assembly GCA_019844195.1. Classification (NCBI taxonomy): domain Eukaryota; kingdom Metazoa; phylum Chordata; class Mammalia; order Rodentia; family Muridae; genus Rhabdomys; species Rhabdomys dilectus. The sequence continues at coordinate 2,039,972 of JADRCG010010526.1, read as the reverse complement.
TTTATGTGAATTTTTAATATTTATTTTTGAGGTGTGATCTTTCTACTCTTTATTTTTCTGTTTTCAACTTAAATTAATAAATGTTTTAATTTGAATCATATTAAATGTTGTTATGAACGTGTAATCATTGATTCTTAATTCTGTAGATGTAATCTGTTAGGTCTCAGTCTTGTAAATATCAGGTTTATCTTTATTTTATAGAAAAAAATATTATTTTTCCATGGTATGTGATATTTTTTATATGTTTAATTCAGTTTTCCAGAGACTCATTAATTAATATAATATATATACTGCATCTAAAACCTTAATATAAAAGTACATATATGTATAATAAAATTAGGATAGCAATTTCTCTAAAGAAGATATACAAAAGTCAAGTAAGAAACTGTTTGATATTAATAAGAAAATAAAAATCATTGCCTCCTTCAAATATCATATTACTCCAGATACAATGTCCATTATCAAAACCACAAAAGATAGGATAGCTTATTAAAACATGGAGATAGGAGTACATGTACTCAGTTTTGGTGACTATAAAATATTGTATTCACTAAGGTAAACCATAGCTTTTATCTAGAAAATTAAAAATAAAGCTATCATTTAATATCCCTTTAAATAATTCTATAAGATGTCCATAGAAAATAACCTTACTATATCAAAAGGTTTTTTTCTTTCCTGTACTATGTACAGAACTATTTATAAAACCCTGGATTATAAAACACAACTAAGGTGTGAATCAATAAATATATAATATAATACAATATATATATATATATATATATATATATATATATATATATATATATATACACACACACACACATATATATATGGGGAAATTGATAAAAGGAATGAAATCTTGTGATTTTTAGAACTAGAAGTGACAATGTTAAGTTCAAGGAACTAAACAAAAAAAGGTAACCACATGTTTTTATAATGATAATTAAAGTTAAGTTAGCCGTGGAATACTATTCAGGAATATTTGAGTAATTTTTGTGTATTACATATGTATATATGTTTGTTATATATGTTAACCTTTGATATATGTCAAGTAACTTATAAGAAAAGAAATTTAGAGTCCCCAACATAGACATCATTAATATTTGAATCCATGAACATATGTAATAACCTAATTTGACCAACTTTTATATATGTATGTATAGAAAAATACTGATTTACCATGATTTATCCAAAATAAATGTTCAATAGTATTTAATTTAAAAATTCTGAATGAACACACACATCTATGGTCACTTGTTCTTTGACAAAAGAGCTAAAATCATCCAGTGGAAATACAACAGCATTTTCAACAAACGGTGCTGGTTCAACTGGAGGTCAGCATGTAGAAGAATGTAAATTGATCCATTTTTATGTCCTATTACAAAGCTTAAGTCCAAGTAGATAAAGAACATTCACATAAAACCAGACACACTGAAACTAATAGAAGAGTAGGTGGGGAAGAGCTGAACAGAACACCAATGGCTTATGATCTAAGATAAATAATTGACAAATAGGACCTCAGAAAATTGCAAAGCTTCTGTAAAGCAAAGGACACTGTCAATAGGACAAAAGGCAACCAACAGATTGGAAAAAGATCCTTACCAATCCTATATCTGATAGAGGGCTAATATCCAGTATATACAAATAACTCAAGAAATTAGACTCCAGACAACCAAATAACCCTACAAAAAAATGGGGTACAGAGCTAAACAAAATATTCTCGACTGAGGAAATTTGAAAGGCCAAGAAGCACCTAAAGAAATGTTCAACATCCTTAGCCATCAGGGAAATGCAAATCAAAACAACCCTGAGATTCTACCTCATACCAGTCAGAATGGCTAGTGACAGCAGATGCTGGCAAGGATGTGGACAAAGAGGAACATTCCTCCATTTTTGTGGGATTGCAAGCTGGTACAACCACTCTGGAAGCCAGTCTGGTGGTTTCTCAGAAAATTGGATATAGCATTATCTGAGGACCCAGCTATACCACTCATGGGTATATACCCAGAAGATGGTACAACATATAACAAGGACACATGTTCATACCAGCCTTATTTATAATAGCCAGAAGCTGAAAAACCCCAGATGTCTTTCAAAAGAGGAATGGATACAAAAAATATGGTACATTTACACAATGGAGAACTACCCAGTTATTAAAAAAGAATGAATTCATGAAATTCTTAGACAAATAGATGAAACTAGAAAATATCCTGAGTGAGGTAACCCAATTGCAAAAGAAGGCACATGGTATGCATTCATTGATAAGTCAATATTAGCCCCAAATCTCACAATACCTGAGACATAACTCACAGACCCATGAAGTCCAAGGAAAAGAAAGACCATAGTGTGGGTGCTTTGGTTCTTCTTAGAAGGAGTAACAAAATACTCACAGGAGCAAATAGGAGACAATGTGTGGGACAGAAACTGGAGGGGGAACTGCCCAGAGACCACCCCACCTGGGGATCCATCCCAGGTGCAATCACCATATGCAAACATTGTTGTTGATGTCTTGAAGTGCATGCTGACAGGTGCCTGATAAACCTGTCTCCTGAGAGGCACTGCCAGAGCCTGACAGATACAGAGGCAGATGCTTGCAGTTAACCATCAAACTGATCACAGGGTCCCCAATGGAGCAGTTAAAGCGAAGACTGAATGAGTTGTGGCCCTATGAGGAGAGCAACAAGACCAACTAACTAGAGCTCCCAGGGCCTAAACAGCCTGGGAACAGACATGAAGGGACCTTCATTGTTAAGTATTAAGGATGTGTACTAAGGCTATATCTGCATTCCAGCCAGATCATAACTTTGGATATGATCCCTTGCCAGAGCAGCCATGTTGCTGAGTTAAAATTCCTCTAGATTTTTTGTTGGTGCACATCATTCTTTCTTGTTTAATATTCCATGGTTGAAATTATTAGTTATTCTACCTTTCTGATTTAATATTAAAATCACTGAAAAATGACTACAAGATTATGTATTTAGTTTGTATCTCTCAAATTTATTTGAAGAATTCTGCAAATAAATAGTGACCCACTAATAACTTTCACATGAATTATTCATATTTTTCATAAAAAATCTTTAATGATTTCCTAACTTTTTATTGTTTGACCTTCAAAGGTGTAGAATAGCTTTGTACCTTGTCTTCTACAACTTTTCACTATATGAATTATGAATCAATTTAGCAAGTATTTAGCCTTTGTTAGCAATGCATATCTACCAAGATTAAATAGTAATTTTGATTCAATGCATTTGCTTTTTTACAGATTTCCTTTTACATTTTAAACATTAGTTAATTAATTTTTCCATTATGTTGTCCTTTACATAAATGTGATCACCTCACATGGCTTAATACTTTTCAAGCCACAACATAATCTTTAGGTATTAAGTTGAAATTCTAATTTTAATATAAATTTAATATGAGCCTATATTTACTGTGATTTCATCCAAAGCACTTTTTTATTTCTAGAGGAGATATAAATAGAAAAATACCTGGAAAGAGGCATGTAAATTCAAACACTATAGAAAAGTTAGATGGCATTTAAATCTCTTATTTCATTGACTTTTCCATACAGTCTTAGATCTTTGGCTTAAACGATTTGGAAAACATTTAGTTTCCATCAAAGAAAATTGTCTTTACTTCAATGTTTTAAAAATTATAAATTATCAAAATGCCTGGTGCAGAATCCTAGAGGTGAAACAGTACACCAGAGAAGTGGGCACGCATATCCAATGAAGCCAGGAGTGGTGAATCAACCCATATTAAAAATTATGAAAGTCCTATGTAGACAAACCTCTACTTTATAATATAGTAAAAAAAAAAAAAAACTAAAATTACAATATTTTCAAAAGCGGGAAAACGTTTGAAAAGAATTCATTTCTTTAAAACATCATTAACCTATTCATGAAAACTTCACATATATAACACAAATAACTGCCCATTAGCCCCTTGATTTGCCACAAACTGAGGAACTGTGGCCTCCTACCCATTAACCATTGCAAAATAAATTAGCAAGTTAGCCACAGTTCCTAAAGATGACAACTCTAACATGAATTTATTGTTTTCTTTTTTGCCTTTTAATGAAATGATTCTTTTCTCATACAATATATCCAGATTGTAGTTTCCACTTCTACCTATCCCAGGTTCTCCCCACCTACCATTCCATCCAGATCTGCCCACTTTCTCACCTTCTTTCTCCCATTATAATAGAACAGTATTATAAGAAATAGCAACAAAACATAATAAAATAAGTATATTAAGACAAAACAAAATCTCACATTAAATCAGGGCAAAAAAATCAATCAAGAGAAGGTAAAGAACCCAAGCAAAGGCAAAAGAAACAGACTTTCTTGAAAGCACACTCAGGATTCCTATTAAAATACTAAACTAAAAGATATAATATATACATAGAGGACCTAATGCAGACCAGTGTAGGCCTTGTCCTTGCTCCTTAAATCTCTGTGAATTTTTATGAGCTTAGCTCAGTTGATTTACAGGAACTTAATCTCCAGATATTTTTCATTGCCTCTGGTTAATGCTCTCCTTCTGTCCCCTCTTCTGCAGAGTTCCCTGAGGTGAGGGCTTTGATGGAAACGTCAAGTTTAGAGCCTTTAAAAACTGTATGTTCAAAATTCAACCTCCCTCCTCTCCACCCCCTCTGTCTCTCTGTCTCTCTGTCTCTGTCTCTCTTTCTCTCTCTCTCCTTTCCTTGCTCCCTCTCTCTCTCACTCTCTCTTTTCCTGCCTCTCTCCCATGTTCCATAATCTCCACTTGTTTCATTTCTGCTGCCAAACTGTTATTTTTTCTTATTTTAATGGGTCTTAAGCTAAACATTATGTAATTGTGTAGTTGAGCATGACAATACAACATAAATTCACTGTCTAGTGAAAGCTTATAAGAAAGTGTTGAAATAGAACTCAGTGTTCTGTGCTATTAGGAACTTAGCTTCTCTACACAGGAAAATAGCATGCTTTCTTTATAGACTTTAGGAATCATTATTTGGTATCAATTTCTTTCCAGAAGGAAAGATTGTGCTAGCTTCAATAACTCACTGAGAATATTGTTTTTACAGAGCCTACATTTAATTATCCATTACCTAATTCGATGGGTGGCAGATAATACAAAGTCTTATTCTGAACTAAAAGGTCTATACTCTGAGAATGTAAGATGTTTGCTAATTATGTCTTCAGATCCTAAACATCAAAAGTGAGACAGTATATTAACATCTCAAGTTCAATCCAGAAAGACAAACATAAGCCTTTCTGACAATACTGAGATTAAAGTGTATGTTCACCAAATGAATGTTTCTAATAGTTAACTTGACTGGATTTCTGAAACTCAGATTTAGTGATTGCATACACTAAACAAAATATAGAAGCCTGACAAAGCTCATAGTGTTGATTAAATAGATTAAAGTATGGAAAGCTAAAACTATTAGAGGAGATTTGGCCTGTAAGTTACAGAAACCTTCTTCCTGTCAATACCTATCTTGTCTCAATCTAGAGAATGTACAGACTACTTCCTTCCTGAAGATATTTAGCACTGAGCTAATAAAAGGACCAAAGCTGTCACTAAGAAATTAATGGTACATCTTGTAATGAATTTTAAAGTGCTACATGGAAATATATATTTTTTTATTTCTTCATTATGCCAGTGTCATAGATCACATTTGCATGAGCATTTATCACATTGAATGTTATGATGATGCTTACTCATCAATTAACAGTTCTGTGATTCAATAAAACTAGAGGAAGAAAGAGCTCTACATGAATACAACCTTCACACTTTTCACTAACATACTTCATTTTAGTAAATTAGTTTCATACGTTCAGCAATGCTATGTAAACCTCTGGCCTGTTGGAACACCCTGCTACTTAATGTCAAGGTCTACCATGTCTGGATATCTCCTCTGAAAATTCCCTTTTCCAGCAGACCTTCCCTTTCTTTGACTTTCTCTGGGGTGTCTAACCCCACCCTCTACCTGAGTAAAGTAACTTTGTTCTTGGAAAACCTACAAGTTGAACTTTTTCTCCTCCCCGCACCCACCTCATAAGAGAAAAAGGCAAAATACCTTGAATGCCTGTCCATGCAAATGAGGCATTCCCTGTACTTTAAACTCCAGCCAATGATTTACACTCTCCCTGAAAACTGACTCTCACTCTCTATGGTTCAAATACAGACTTTGTTCACCCCAAATAAACTGTGTATCCACAAGGTGTCTTAATAAAGATCATGAGAGAAGACCCCCATTCCATCACTCCACTCAGTCCCCTGTACTCAGCCAGTTCTGGGCTCCATTTCATCCCTCCAGCCCAGTGTGCATCACTCTGAGGGAGAAATTGCAAAGCAAAATCACAGTTGTAGACCAATAAAAGCACATACGTAAAACTACACTGGCATATACAAATTAAAATTACTGTGAACACATTTAAGGGTTTGTAAAAAAAAAATCCTTTTGAGAAATCCTCTTTCTCATTTTCTTTAAATTTAAATCATACCATATATATTTAGTTAATGTTTATTTTGTATGTATATCATGGTTTAATGGTTTTTACCATGTATGTTACCTTCATGGACTATGAGGTACAAGTAAGTCAGAATATTTGTAGTTTGATAGTTAAGTGAGGATTCAGATAGATAGATAATTGAGTAAAGGAAAAGAGATGGAGTTTCAAGTTAAAACAAATTCTATTAACAATGAAGACAATAAATATCAGAAGATGAAAATGAGTTTGAGTAACTAAGGGCAGATATAGACTTAACAAAGAGGAAAGACATGAAAGTAAAAGAGACTATATGAAAACACTGTAATAATAAATATAACTAATCAAATTATACAAGAAAATATTTTATTTTCTTCAACTTCTAATACCTGTTTTCTTTTTATAAAGAAAAGAAATAGAAGAATTATTTTTTTTGGAATGAGTAGATTATATTGTTTTCATGCTTTATATATTTATAATTTAAATGTTAATAGGGTACTTTAGTTTAGTATACAACATATTTTAATATATATATATATATATATATATATGCCCTCTAAAATTGCTAGATCTAACAAATATGCTTTTACAAAATCATTTTTAAAATATTTTTGGAATTATAATATAAGTATATTATTTTATGTTGTGGATAGCCCTGGGCATGTATTTTGTTGATAATTCCATTTTCCTGGAAGGGGTTGCAGAGGACGAGTGAATCAGTATACAGGTACTTTCTATTTGAACCTTCTGCCCACCTTAATTTGTAAAATAAAGGCTAGAGCCAGTGATTGTGCAGAAAAGGGAAGATAGAGAAATAAAGGTTGGTGGGAAGAGAGAGAGTGAGAGGGCAACAGAGGAGGAAGATGATGGAGGAGCAGGAAGGACAAATGTGTGACTTGGAAAACATGCAAGTTATAAGGGTCTCATAGCTGGAGAATAGAGTAGTGTAGTGGTGAATCTGCCTAACCTAGGCGTGCAGCTTACATTCATAATTATTGAGTTGTGTGTTCCTTGACCAGTCTTTTTGGGTTGGGGATTTACAGCAACAATTTTACACCCCCTTCTACCCTCCAATACCTTTCATTGACCCAGTTGTGGTGGTTTGAATATAATAGTATCACTATTAGCAGGTATGGCCTTGTTGGAGGAATTGTTGCCTTTTTGGATGAAGTTTTCACTGTGGGAGTGGGCAGTGACACCCTCCTAACCATGGGAGCCAGTTTTCTCCTAGCTGCCCTCAGAACAAGAGGTAGAACTCTCAGTTCCTTAAGCACCATACCTGCCTTGTTGCTGCCATGTGCCACCATAATGCTAATGGAGTGAACCTCAGAAACTGTAAGCAAGCCCTTATTAAATATCATTTGGTCATGATTTCTCTTCACACTAATAGAACCCTAATATAACAACTCTTGCTCTTTCTCAAATTCATGACATATTTTTTATTATTGTTGGTGTGTGTGTGTGTTCCTCAATACATAAAAACACTCTGCTGTACCTGTATAATTATAAATGTATGTATGTATTTATAGGGTTGCTCATATGGTATGGGTAACAATGTAGTGTGTTTTTTTTTCATAGGGACAACTTTTCCTGCTCTTTCAGCATCCCTTATTCACAAGAGTGCTCTGATTAGAGTTTTCTACATATCTTACTGCACGTTTTGGCCATTAGCATTGTCTCAAAATATACAATAGTTAAAAGACAGGAATATAAAAATGGAAATCTATATTCTCAGAAAAATATTTAACAATGGTATTATATGGAATTAAAAGATTCTTCATAGCAAAATCAATAGTTAACAGAGAAAAAAGACATGTTTATGAATTGGGAAAATCTTTACCACTCATTAATCTAAGAGGGATTTAGGGAATGCAATTATAGCATATCATCAATTATTAGGGAATTATCATGGCAGGGAGTGCTGCAGCTTGCAGCCAGGAATGATGGTGGCAAACTCATTGAGAGCTTTCCTTTGTGATCTGAAGGCAGGGAGAGAGAGGGGTTGGGAATAAACCTGGCATGAATTATAGCTCATTCACAGTAATACATCTCTTCAAACAAGGATACAACCCTCAATCTTCCCCAAATACACACACACATACACACACACATAAACACACACACACACACACTCAATAATTTGCAATAATTACTTATAACTACAAGTACTTTAAAATTATTTAATGAATTTATATCGAAAGTAAATATAGTTATCACTCAATATCTAAAAGAATTTGACTCAAAGACTAATTTTGATGAACCGAATCCTGTTGTAAAACTCCGACCCAAACAAGTCCAGTCAAGGAAAACACAACTCAGTATGTATGATTATAAACTGCAAGCCTAGATTGGGCAGAATTACCATTGCACTACTCTAATCCCCAGCTATGAGATCCCTTACAGCTTGCGGTTTTCTAAGCCACGCTCTTCTCCTTCTTTTCTCCTTCCACCAACGGCTCCTCTGGCTCCTCCCACTCCTCCGGCTCTCCGGTTGCCTACGTAGCCTCCCTCGTCTTCCGACTCCTCCTCTAAGCCTTTTTCTCCACCTCCCCGTCTACTGCCCAATCACTGGCTTTACCCTTTATTTTATAAATTCAATTAGACAGAAGGTTCACAAGATTCACTCCTCCTCCGCAGCCCCTCCCAGGAGTGGAAATACCATGAAACAAAAGGCTGGGGCTATCCACAAGAAAATCCAACTAAATTTATCTCATAAAATAACACAGCAACTGCATATAATTTAAAAAATGTTTCCTTAAGACTTTAAATGACTTCTAGATTATTGTTCTTTTAATAAATGATTCTAAATTTGTATTTTGGAAGTATGTATTTTATTTTATGGCTTTGCAGGATAATTACAAGAAAATTTTTATCAATGCTGAATATAGATGAAACATGATAAAAAGAATATTTGACTAAAATTTAATAAGTACTTAGATTTTATACCTGTTAGTCATTAATACTACTGTTATAATTATTTTAAAAATCATTTTAAATTTAATTTTTGGTAATTTCGAACATGGAGGCAATGCATTGTGAAGGTATTCTTCATTACATTGCCTTCTTTAATCATCCTCTACTTGTACAAATTCCTTTCTTGTTCCCAACTAATACTGCTCATACTCTCATGTCTAATGTGTTACGCATGTCTTGTGCAGGTAATCATAACTGCTACATGTTCACAATTACATCAATCTTCTATTTAGATGACAAAGTATCATAAGAATCCTCTTTATCCTGCAGCTTTTAATATTTCTGATGCCCTTATGTGATGTTCCCAGAATCCTGAAGGAGCAGATGCCTATTTACATCTGTACACTCAACCAAGATTTATTCTCAAAATTTTGACCAGTTAAATGTCTCTGTATGCAGAAGATTTCATTGCAAAGAAGCTTCCCTCACTAAGGCAAATAGCAGCACTAGTCTAGAGATTTACACAAGTGTATAAGAGGTAAGTCACCTATATAGCTACATAACATTTTCAGCAATAATTTTTGCCCAAGCAATCATGACATTCCAGCCACAGGATTTTGCTGCTGGTGTCTTGTTAGTTGATATTTCTATTTCTGGGAAGAGAAACCATGGCCAAGGCAACTAAAATAAAGGGGGAAATATTATAATTAGTTAAAATACAATTTTAAAAATAAGCAACAAAAAATGAGCATTTAATTGAGAACTTGCTTACAGTCTCAAGTGTGAGTTCACGAGCATCATCAAGTGAAGCATAGCAATAGGTCAGCACTGGACCAACTGCTGAGAAATTACATACTGAGACAACAACCACTAGGCAGAGAGTCACACATGGAATAGTAGGGAAGTATGGGTTTGGAACCTTAAAGCTTACATCATCTAAACTTTCCCAAATAACACTACCACTGGGTACCAAACATTCAAATATATGAACATAAAGGTGCAAATTTTTATTCAAACTACTACAGTAAAATACTAGTATACTAGAATTCTATACTCTAGAATACAGTACAACTACAATATTAGTTACTTATTTGTTGTATGAAATATGGACTCAAATACAGCTGGAAAATCATTGCTTTTTCTGCCCTGAAACATTCATATCAGTATTGTATTAGTGGGGACATCTTGCTTAGACAAGTTTAAATTGTGGTTTCCATATTCATTGCTGGTTAGGACCATTAGTGCTTTTCTATTCACCAGCTACTTGATATAGCACCTCCCACTGTAGCCAGCATGACAGAAGGCAAGTATTTGAAGATGTTACATACTTCCTCCTACTATAGTTTCTCAACTTTGTGCCAATCATGAGGTGGAAAGCCTTTTTCACAACACACCTCTAACACCATATTCTGTTTATCCCATGTGATATGTCACCATGGACTGAACATTTTGAAACTTCTGAAGCATATGTCAAAACAAATTTTCCCCTTAAAATTTATTCAAGTATTTTATAAAACTATGCAAAAGTAATGCAATGTCATTATACATATTGTTTTTCTTAAATCCCTGTTGAGCAGGGAAATGAGGTTCCACCAATACCCAGTAGGGAACTATAATTTTATGTTTTAGTAGAAATAACACATGTAAACAGAATTATGTATTGTTGTAGCAAGAATTTGGTTTTCATTCCTGCTATAAGTGTTTCAATAATGCATGAAATCAAACTTGTAGAAAGTCTGATTACTGTGTATTCCCTTATGAATAGATCTGTGACATTTTAAATGCCTATGTTCTCAATGTGAATTCTTGCTTTAAAAACTCTATTGCTATTGATATAGCCGTGATACTACACTTTGTATCATATACTTGTATATGGCAAAATTAAAACTATTGAATATTACTGGAAAACTGATTCCACTCACAGACATATTCTCAAATTTTAAATGATACTATAATTAGTAAGCACTTGATCTGTGTAACATAAATTCATCTGCAAATCATTCATAAGACAAATTCTAGTAGAGGGAAGGAATTTTTTCATGATCCACTGAATAGAAGCTATTGAAGAGTAGAATGGTAACAGCGAAGCTTCCTAATTATGAGTGACTTGTTCATTGTATTGAATACCTTTTCTGCATGTACTTTGATGTGTCATGTTTTTTTCAAATTTTGAATGGATGTCAATGTGATAAACTGCACTGATAAAGTTTATGTATCCAACTACACTCCCCCTCCACCTGAAATTTGTATGTATACATGAATTTATACTTTTTGACATAGTTTGGGATTTGTGTTGTTTTTGTTCTAGTTACTATATTGGTATAGATACAGACACAAAGAAGCAGGTACAGTTTACATGCCTGATACCCATAGGTGGGTCTTCAATCAAGCTCAGGCAATCAAAATAAAACTAGTGTACATTATCTTAGTGAGTTTGCATGCACTTAGGATAATAAATCCTTAGAATGGCATACTACATCCTTCTATATAATTGTGGTGCTTTATGTTAATGTAATCTTGATAGAGGTTTGTTTTCCATGTTTATATTTCATGTATACAGATAAATGCAACTGAGTGATTATATAATTAATGCACCTCATATTTCTTCTGAATAACTTCTGACTATCCTCAGTTTTATATAAAATCATCCAGCTAAGCTAGCAGCAAATCAAATCCACCAATTCAGTTTTCCATATCCTATACAACTTCACATTATATATTGTTTATTTTGTTTTCCTGTGCAAACGTGACTAATAATTTTTCATATGCACCTTGAAGAAGCAATTTGTAGCTATGTTTTGTTTCTCAATTTAAATCCTATTAATTTTGTCTTTGAAAATTACATTTTCCTATTTCTACTACCAGTGAATTTTTTTGATTAATCCATTTCTTATTTCCTATGTTTGAGTTTGCTACTAATTTTTCAGTATCTGAAGAGATACATTAGCTAAACATTGTAGTCCAATTTGTTGTGAACGCAACATGTGTTAATTTTTTGTAAATATGTCACTTAATTTCTACATCATTTATTATATAACTATTACATATATATAGGAGACACAGAAATGCACATACACATACACACAGGGGAAATGAAAGGAAGGGTGGCCATGGTTTTCTTAGAGTGCAGTAAGGTATTCTGTTTCAAACCTTACCTTTATTGTAGTTCCTTACCCTTGCTTCTAGAGAATCTTTTCTACATACATACAGATTCAGTTCTACATATAATGTGGTGTTTGAAATATTCCTTGATGTTTAGTAGTGTAATTTTATAGCTTTTTAGTTACCAAAATTGCTGGAAATTATAGCATTCTCCTTTACAGTTAGCTGTTCTGTCTTAAGATATTTTTCTGCTTCTAGTTTTGAGAACAAAAAATCATCCCATTTGATTTTATGCTCCTTTCTTTGCTTCTAATGTATTATTTTTTGACATACTTCTCTTCTTGTAAAGTATAAATCTGCTTTTGTACTGTTTCTTTGGAAGCACTTAATTTTGAATATTCTGTTATTTACTTTTCATTATAATGATCAAAATACAGGAGGAAACATATTAGAAGGGTTTATTTGGGCTCAAGTTTTCAGATATTTCATTTTGTATTTTGTGCTTGGTGAGACAGAAAAATAATGGTAAGAAAATATTAATGAAGCAAAGCTATTTATCTGAGCACTCTCAGAAAATAGAGAGAAAGGTAGAGTAGCCCGGGACCAGATCTACATTTCTGAAACATGCCTCAATAAATCAGTCCCCCAACCAGTCCAACCTTCTAGGTTTTACCATATCTCAATAGTTCATAAAGTTATTAGTTCATGAAAGGAGTAACCCATTGATGATACCCGAGCCTTCTTGGTCTATTGGATAATTTCACCAGAGCCCATTAGCTAGCAATCAAACTTTTAACACCTGAGTCTTTGTGAGGACACTATATATTAAAACTAGAAATAATAGACAAAACTTCATTTTTATTGGATCTGACTTTAGTTATGTGTATCAAAAACTCTATACTTTTTAGAAATATCCATTTATTTGATTTAAAAGACAGATTGATTTTATAATACAAAAATCCCTGAATGATAACTTCTGTCTCCAACAATTTTGCAGAAATTAACAGAAAGATTCCATTGATTTCTTTTTACTGAAAAGAGATTTATTTTTCTCACATAACATATTCTGAAAAGAGTTTCCTCTCCCTCTAGTCCTTCAGCTTCTCCCCATCTCCCCTCTCATTCTAATCCACCAATTTCTAGTCTCTTAGAAAACAAACAGGCATCTATTGAATAATAATAAACTAAAATAAAACATAATACAATAAAACAGAAACCAATGTGCCAGAACTGGGAAAAACGTAAAAGGGAGGAAGCCTAAGAAGAGGTGTAAGAAACAAAGAGCCTCTTATTTTCACATACAGGAATCCCATATAACCAGTAAACTGGAAGCCATAGTGTATATGTAAAGAACCTTTAGGGAAAAGAAATAGGATAAAATGGATACAAATAAAATTAAAAAATAAAAGACTAATGATGAGATAAAGTAACAAAAATGAGCCAAGTAACCCCCAAATGTGACTTTGAACTCATTTTCTGTTGATCATCAACTGCTGGACATGCAACTTACCCTTAAGAACCGTTTCTTTTCCCCAGTGAGATTCACTAGAAATACACTAAATTTTTCTTTGCAAATAATTATAAATTGAAGGATGCTGCTGGACTAGGGATAGTGGCATGTGCTCACTCCAAGTTTCAATTTTAGAACTACGTCTGGCAAAGACCCATGTGATCCCAATGCATGCTCCCTCATTCTCCGGGAGTTCATATGTACAACTGAGGTCTACTGATCTAGATGGAATTGTTTTCTTGTGTCCTCTAGTGACTTGTTTCTCTAGCTAAGACTTTAAGTATTCTATTGAAAAAGTATGAAGAGACTCGACAACCTTTTCTCTTTCCTGGTTTTAGAGGAACTGTTTTGAGCTTCTTTCCATTTAAGTTGATGGAGGCTTTAAATTTTATGTAAACTGAATAATTATGTTGAGCTGTGTCCCCTGTATTCCTTCTCTCATCATTTAAAATGAAAGAATGTGGAATTTTGTCATGGGCATTTTCTGAATCTAATGAGATGATCATGTGGTTTTGTCTTTCTGTATGTTTATTTTGTGGATTACAATTATTGACTTATATACATTCAAATATTTCTTCATCTTTGGGAGGGAGCTCATTTGATTATGGTTGATGGTCATACTAATATTCTTGGATTTGGTCTGTAAATATTTTATTGGGATTATTTGCAATGATTTTTATAACATAGAGTGCTATGTTATCCTCTGTTAGGTCTTATATGTTTTGGATATCAGGGTAAGTGTAGACTCAAAAAACAAATTAAACAATGTTTCTTTTCTTTGTTCTTTGAAATTATTTGAGGAGTATTGGAATTAACTCTTCTTTGAATGTCTGGTAGAATTCTGTGCTAAAAATCTTACTAGGAATTTCTTACTGGGAACTTTTAATTAGTACTTCTCTTTCACCAAGAAATATTAGTATGTTTAATTTTTATTTGATATTCATTTAATATTCGTAAGTACTATATATAATGAAAATTATCCATTTATTTTACATTTTCCAACTTGGTAGATGTCTTAGTTAGGGTTACTAATGATTTGATAAAGTAGCATGATCATGACAATTTTATAAAAGAAAGTATTTAATTGAGTCTCTTATACTTTCAAAGGTTTAGTCCATTATTGTCATTATGGGAAGCATGGTGGCATGCAGGCATACATGGTGCTAGATGGGCATCTGAGAGTTCTACAACTTGGCAGGAGCAGGAAGAGAGAATCAGCCACTGGTCCTGGCTTGAGCTTCTAAAACCTCAAGTAACACACTTACTACAGATGAACTGTACACAAAACTACCACATCTGCTAATCCTTTGAAATAGTGCCATTCCCTATGAGCCTAAGGGAACATTTTCATTCAGCCTATCACTGTATATTATGTATCCTTAATTTTCTGAATTTCCTTAACATCTGTTGTTATGTTCCTCTTTTCCCTTTTAATTAAATAATTTTGATATTCTTTTTCTCTTTTAGTTAATCCAGGTGTTTGCAAAGTTACAGATGCAATAACCAGTCATTTGTAAAGGACAGAAAAATACATAAATACCCCTTCAGGCCAAGGTACTGAGAAGATATTCAGTGATTCAAGTCTCTGTGAGTGGATAAAATTACACTTACAACAAAGTAAAAATAAAAAAATAAAAGTAAGTCATTTTTTTTAAATAAACAGACTGTCAGTTGCCAGTTGTCAACAATATATCATAGGTATAAAAATGCAGTTCTTAGCAAAACTCAGATATATCCTCAAGTAGGACAAATCACTGTGATTAAAATTTTCAATTAATGACAAACTAAAGTATATAATGAGGCAATATGCAAAGTAAATAACCATGAGGATTTTACTTGGTGATATAATTTGGTCTAGCATATGCAAGATCCCAATCTCAGACAATAAAAACAAACACTAACAGCAAAAGTAACAGCTAATACTAGTACAACTCAATTGATAGATTTAATGTAGTCATAATTTAGGAAATAAAATAAATGCCTGGATAATAGTTTAGAAGAAAACATCCAGGAGTACATGTGCATTAGGATTGTGCTATAGCCTGATTTCAGGATGAAAACTTTCACAGTTACTTATTCTTTAATAATATATATTTTTCTGTGTTAATTTCCTTCCTTTGCAAACAGGTTTCCTTGATGAGGGAAGAGAGCTGTACTAATCAATGCTTATAAGGAGATATAGATTCTAAAACTTAGCCAATTTTAGAGACCGCTGAACACCTGGACAGCCCCTATACTACTGAACATTGGACTATCAAATCTTCAGCCTTCTGGCCCAAATTCATCTGACAGATCTTAGTGCTGCAGAATTATTAAGGGCTGGTTACTCTGTCTAGGCAGATATAATCAGTCGACTATTCTGCAAGTGTGTCCTTTTCTGGGCAGTAATTTGTCTGTAGATGGAGAGAGGCAATTCTTGCCTAGTGGCTATCTCACCACAACTGGAGTAACTCCAAGGATGCTCAATTTCTTCTTAGAATCCAAGACAAGAAGCTGTAAGGAGCAGACAGGTCTCTAATCAAGATGAACATTAATATAGAAATATTTGTGATGTCAATTCTATGGATTTCTGACGTTTTGAAATCCAACTATCCATGTAAGGTAACCTGGATTGTTGTCTGTTAACTCCTCTCAGCTTTTTCTAAATAAAATATAGAAAACACCTTAAAAATAATCTCAAAGTCATGAATTTGCTATAGTCCCTTAGCTCACAGGCTAATCATCCCAAATCAGCTAAAAAAAAAACGTTAAAAAAGGACTGGATCTAAACCTTGTATTTCTAAATGTGTTATACAGGCACAATGCCTAGGAGAGTATCAATATTCATTTCACTTTCATATCAGTAAGAAGCTTATACCATTGAAAACCTTAAATTTGAAATCCAAGAGAATTTTGTACCATTTAAGAAATTATAACTTCATCTTGATACTAAATTATACAGATTTCTACCAATAGGTTATGGCTATGCCATAAATCCTAGCTAATCCTCCCTGTTCCAACAAAATTACTCCTGTTCCCCAGAGAGGCAGCCCCATATTAACCACCTTAGTCCCCAAGCACAGGGAATAGGGGCGCTGACTCTTCTTTAACTTCTTCATATTAGAAGAGGGGTGGAGGGGAAGAGTAAATGGATAAGCTTCTGATGCTGTGTCTTCACTGCACCCAGATGGAATTCCCAGACACCGGAGGTTTGAATAGGTCTGCTCGTTTTGCTTGACGAGTAGATACACCAAGGCTGTGTATTCTGCAATATACAATTCTCTGGACAAGTTTTAGTATCAAGAAAAAAAAATTTTTTTTCTAGAGGGCTGACTTTTTTTTTTTTAAAGATGTTGGTTCTAACAACTTTTCCCCCCTTTTATGTAGTTGGTTATATTTACATTTCAAGTTTATCCTCTTATCCCATTTCCCCCACCACCCAGGAACCCCTTATCCCATCCTCCCTCCTTATATCCCTTCTATGAGGCTGTGCCCGCACCTATCCCCCACCCCCATTACTCCCTCCTAACCCTCACACTCCCCTCCTTCTGTGTTGGTTTTTCATGGGACCAAGAATCTCCTCTCCCATCCATGCCCAACAAGGCTGTCCTCCCCTACGTATACCGCTAGAGTCGTAGGTCCCTCCCTATGTGCTCCCAGGCTGGTGGTTTAGACTCTGGGGGGGCTCTGGTTGGTTGGTATTGTTGCTTTCCTCTTGGGGTCACAAACCCTTCCTGCTCCTTCAGTCTTCTAAGTTCTCCATTGGGAAACCTTTGATCTTATCAGTGGTTAGCTGTGAGCATCATCCTCTGAATGTGTCAGTCTGTAGTGCTTCCCATAACTTCAGTTAATCTAGTCATTCTGGATTTCTGATGGCGTTGAAGACCTATAGACTCATAGCCAATTATGGCTATTTATCTTGAGAGAAAAGATCTGAGTGGATGGTTTTCAGCTGACATTCATTCTAAAGCCAAGAAAAAGCCAGGTTCGAAATTAAGTGTTTTAGTCAAGAGAGACGACAGAGATTCTGGTTAGTCAAAAAGAGGAGGAACTGGGTATTAAGACTATCTTGTACCTCACTGGTACAAATAGGAATAATTATGGTCTAATTTTATTCTGTGAGAAAAGTTTTATTTTAACAGGAAGGGTAATATGTAGGAAGAGCTAAGAGGGAAGGAGCACCGAGAGGAAAAGATGGAGTAAGGAGAGGAGAAGATGAAGTAGATGAGAAGCTAGGTAATGAGAGAAAAAGAGAGAGAAAGAGAGAGGTGGCATGGAGGTAGAAGTTCACATGTCTCCACCAGTCAAATATTGTTTACATAGCTAGGTTGGGTAGTAGGTTACACTTCTGATTGAGCATTACCATCCTTATAATGTCTTTGATTAATATTTAAAAAAAATTGTATAAAAGCAAAATGGAAAAGGGGGGGCACGGAATAGGGGTTTTCTAGGGAGGGGAAATGGGGAAAGGGGTTGGTATCTGAAATGTAAATAAAATATCCAATAAAAAAAGGATATAGATTTAGAAGTAACTTGGTTACTGTATTAAACTTTAAAAGATATATTTAAGTATTTTTCAATCATATATTAAACCCTTAGTGCCATTTTCCTTTCCTCCTTCCCAGTTTCTTTACACTACTTCTCTTCCTCTCTCTCTCCCCCAATCTAATTTTTCCTCTACTACATTTGAGAGAACGGCAGGCTTTCTTTGTATATTAACCAATCACATCATATCAAGTTTCAGTAAGGCTAGTCACCTCCCCTATTAATGCTGAACCAGGGAACTAAATAGATCCCCAAAGCAGCAAAAGAGTCAGAGATATCCCCTGCTCACACCTACAAGGTCAAGTTAGAGGACTTTTACATATACATGCAGAGGGCCTAGGTAATACCTACACAGGCTCTGTGGTTGTCATTTAAGTCGCTGTGAGCCTACATTAGCTGATTCTGTGAATTTTTTTTTTTTTTGTGGTATCCTTGACCCCTCAGATTCCTACAATTCTTTTTACTCCTCTCTACATAATTATCATAATGTTTGGCTGTCTGGCTTCCACAGGATTTTGCCAAATGTTTGGCTGTGAATCTCTGAATTTGTTTCAATCAATTTCTGGATGAAGCCTTTCTGATGACAATTGAGCTAGGCAATAGTATGAAGAAGACTATCATTAGGAATCATTTTGTTGACTCATTGACTTTTTTTTTCCCCAGTCACATTTGGTTCTATCTCCAGTCCTGGGTTCTGGCCTTCTAATCAGTGTCAGGACTAGTAATCATTAGTTTGTCATTCACACAATTTTACCAAACCTTTTCCCCAGTATATCTTGTAGGTAGGATGAAATGTGGATGAAAGCTTTTGTGGCTGGATTGGTATCACAACCCCTCCAACTGAAGTCTTGCCTGATTACAGAAGATGGTCTGTTCACCTCCATATCTTCCATCAATAGGAATCTTGACTAGAAACACCCTCATAGATTCTTAGGCGTCTCCATTGCCCTAGCTTTCTAGCTTATCCCTGGCATTTCCTGATTCCAGTTGTCTCTACTTCAGTATTTGCTCCCTCCATCTGACCTCCACCTAATCCTTCTTGTTCCTGTCCACACCTACTCCCATTCCACTCACAAAATCTATTTTATTTGTGCTCCTCAGGGAGATTCATGTGTCCCCCTGAGTGCTCCTTTCCACTTAGCTTCTCTGGGTCTGTGGATTGTAGCATGGTTATCCTTTACAGACAATATCTACTTTTAAGTGAGTACACATCATGTTTATCTTTCTGGGTCCGGGTTACCCTGCTCAGAAATATTTTTTTTTTAGTTCCATTCAGTTGCTTGCAAATTTCATGATGTTATTTTTAAAACCATCTGTTTAATACAATGTGGGGCAAATGTTTTGAGCTACCAGACAGAAAACTGGTAAGGTTGAGTGAGCCCAAACCCTATGGAACTCAGAGCTGTGAACAGTAGTAGTGGGGCCAGGTCCCTGACTAACTCTATCTGCTCTGGAACACAGAACTGTGACACCCCAGTCAGCAAACCATAGCAGTCAGTCAGGTAGCAAAAAGATCTGGAGTTCTCTGTGCTAATGAGGTACCTAGATAGACCCCAAGTGTTAAACCAATTTGCTTGCCTTCCTGGGCATTCCTTCGGACAAAAGGAATTAAATCCCCAGTTTTCCCTGAGTAAGGTGCAGTTTCATCCACCATCAAATAACAGCAGTTTGAACACGCAAAGACCATTTCTTTGTCAAGGATCACTGGGGTTGGGGCCAGGCCATTGTTATAAAGAGCCTCACCTGTATCTCCAGAGAAGGCTTTCTTTCTCCCAGCTTCTCCATATTCTTGGCATTCACTTGGAAACAAACTGGGTTCTGACCCATCCCAGGCTCTGACTTCCTCTTCCTTCCTGGCAGGTGGATGCACTTAGGGAAAGCAGTGACCAGTCCAGGGAGTCCCTGTTCGAACTCTCAGCAGAATCCCAGCAACCCCTGGATAAACAGGAGACTGGTAGCATAGCAATTCTTCCAGACACTCCTGCTTCCCACTCAAGAAAAACAGAGACAGAGGACCCCCATTACAAACTGAGTCAAAGAGAAAAGAATCAAAGTAATTAAGTCTTTAGTCTCTTGCTGTTGCTACAGAATAGTAAGAAACCGATGCTTTTTAGCATGAAATATTAAGAGAGAGTTACAGGCCCAGAGTTTATCAGTCTTTGATCTTTGTCTGATGCTGTATCCCACCTCATCTGAACCTAAAGTTCAGGACTGGCTCCCATCAATAAACTTTCCTATTAGCCCTGCTTTCATTGTGTCCCATAATCATTGGTACACTATGCATTTATTTTCTTCGAATTATAGGAAGTTTATCATTTTCTTATTTTGGCCTTGACCCAGTAGAAAGCTTCAGTGGAGAGATGTTCAGATTTCATAAGTTTGTAGGCTATCTGTTATTTCTGCTGTTGTTAAAATCCCAGTTTAATCCATCGTGGTCTCATAGAGTCCAGGGCATTATTTCAGTTTTAATGTATCTGTTGAGCTTGCTTTTGTACCAAGTATGTGGGCAATCTTGAGAAAGTTCTGTGAGATGCTAAGAAGAAGGCATATTCTTTTGTATTTGGGTGAAATGTTCTGCAAATATCTATTAGGTCCATGAGAGTCATAATATTGGTTAGCTCCACTGTTTTTCCTCTGCTTAGTTTTCTCTAAATGATTTGCCATTAGTGATAGTGGGGTCTTGAAGCCTCCCACTACTGTGGTTTGACATGTGATGCAAGTTCTAATGATGTTTCTTTTACAAATGTGTGTGACCTTGTGTTCAGGGCGTGGATACTATATCAATTTAGCAATACTATAGAACTATGATCCTCACTATGCCTGGGTAACATCTCTTGTCATAGGTTCTTAGGAGGTTTACAGTTCAAGGCATGAGTTCTCCTCAGTGGAGCAGGGTTTAAATTTAATGAGGCAGCTTTTGGTTCTTCACACTTGTCAAGTCATCCATGCTACTCTTACATTGACATATCTTACTTGGCAAAGTAATATTTTAGTTCTTATGGTTCACAGTTGGCGAAGCCAGTTGCCATCTTTTCTCTACCAGCATCTTTCCCCACTATGAAAGATGGCCACCAGGAAGGAGGTTTCCAGTTCATTAGGAGCTATGAAGCCCAACCAACTCTGTTTTTTTGAAGAAACTCAATTTTCTGTGAGAACAGGTGCCAAACTCCAATTCCAGGAAGAAAATCATAGAGTATTCCTGAGCAAACATCATATCGCAACCCACTTCCCTTAGCAACAGCCAGTCTGGCTACAATACCAGGATCAAGAAGGTATGAATAACTTAAGACATCTTGCAGAGAATAGATAACGTAGCCATCCTGTTTGTCAGGTGTTTTTGTCCTTGTGTTCAGTTCCTGCAGATTAGGACAGAAATGCAGTTTTTAAAAATATTAACTTCCTGACCTATATGGAAATTCCCCAAGTTTATTGTAAACACAATAAACATCATAAACGCATATACCCTGGGCTCTCACTCTGACCAGTTGTGACAGTGAGAATCTGAGAGACTGTTCTCAAGCTTTTAATAAAGACCCTTATGAATTTTACATTGGTATTGGTCCTTGGTGGTCTTTGGATACCTGCAACTTGTGCATAAAAGGAGCTTGGTTTTTCTAGTTCCTGTGACTAAAACATGTCATATTTTCAATAAAAGATCTTAAGGTAAATAAGTACTAAACCTGTAATAATTGGGGATCCCCAGTAGGTTTTTATATGACATTTTTAACCATCCTCAATATTATTTATTTCTCCTCTCACCCCTTGCAGCTTTACCTTGCTGTTTCTCTTGCTACTCATTTTTCCTTCTGCACTGTTGTCCCCTTCCTTCATACCACCTGTGTCCTGCTTCTTTTTTTAAGTACATCAAGTGATGTACATACAAACTAAAAGATTTGAAGCTGAAATCATTTATGAGAAAATATGCAGCATATGTCTCTCTGAGACTGAGTTACCTTGATTAGTATATATCTTTTATTTATGTTGGTTCCATTCATGTGTACATTCTATAATTACATCATTTTTAGCATCTAAACAAAATTACATTGTTTAAATATACAATTTTTATTATATACTTATCAGTTGAAGGACATCTATAGTTTAATGTTCTAAAATTCTCACTTTATACATCAACTACAGTTTTATCTATTTTTAAAGCACATATAAAGATAGCAACTATGCCTTCTACCTTGTAACTTTTCTGATTTTTTTTTCATTTCATTCTTGCTGACCTTTCAGTTTAACTCATGTATTTTTAGTATTTCTCTTTAGGATGACACATTCAGTATTTCCTAATATTTGACAGCAGTATTTCTGAAATTGTATTTTACTCATAGTAATATGCTTCATCACTAAATGTATTTTAGCTTTATTGTATAGGGTAGCTAAGCTGTGATATGTGCACATAACAACTGAATACAACACCCCTAGCACATTCAGCATTCACTGTTTTCTACACACATATTTAAAACATTTATTAACAATATATTATTTTACTGACCTCTTAAATTAAAGTATAAATGATGTATTAGTAAAATACTGATAAAATGGTTGATAACTTATTTTAATACCAGTTTATTAAAACAACCAATCTTGTTCATTCAGTTGTATATTTTCTATGACTTTATGTGTGATTTAACAGTAAATCTGGCTCACAGCAATTGAGTCACATAGCCATGATAGTTTAAAACAGTTACTATCTTGTCACAGAGAGTATGTGAGGAATGTTACTGAGAATTTTAAGGTTCTAAGAATTATAACATTACAAGATGGCACATCAGTCATTATTACACTGTAATACATAATGAACCAATTAACACACAGGGAGTTATAATTCTGAAAACTGCAAATCTTTTATGAAGCCACATGATACTAACTTCAAAGAAACACATTTTCTCTTTATGTTGGACAGTATCAATCCTGTCTTTTCTCTAAGTCAAGGCAGTTCTCTATTTCCTAGGACTGTTCACAATGGAAAATTAGGGCCTTTCTCACAAGAAGTCAAGAAATGATTACATTCTCCAAATTGCCTTCCCCCCCAAAAATCAAATTTGATAGAATAGATTCACTGCCTGAATAAAAATATGAACTCTACACACAGTTAACAAATTGAATAGCTTTACATACAGTTTTGTGGGGTTTATTTGTTGTTCATTTTGTTAGTTTTTTTGTTTTTTTTTCTTTTCTTTTCTGTGGGTTTTGTTTTATTGTTTGGCTAATTGGGTTTTGTTATCGCTTTTTGTTTTGCTGTGTTTTGTTTTGTTTGGTTTTAGACAGGGTTTCTCTATGTAACCCTGACTGTCCTGGACCTTCCTTTGTATACCAGGCTGGCTTCAAGTGTAGACATCCACCTGCCTCTGTTTCCCACGTCCTGTGATTAAAAGTGCAAGCCACAACCACCCGACTTAAAATCTTATTGCCAACTTCGAATTCTTTTAATTGGCTTAATATAAGAAGGTTCTTATACTCACAGATAAGCACTAGGGAGTCAGTAATTTTAAACATACAGTTTTCTCTCCAGTGGGAGAGATATATAACCTATATTTCTTCCAGAAGGCATGGAACAGGTATGGTTAATAGCCTGGTGACCTTCATACTATCTGTGTGCTTTGAGACCACACTTCAGACCCTTATCGTGAGCTTGTTTTTATCAGTCAGTCTATAAGCTTAATCATTATAGAAGATATCACATATACCTTACAAATAGTTTTATGCACTCCTGTCTTAAGTACAAATGGGAGTGAGTCATTTACTAAAAAGAAAATTTTCTCCATATTATCCTGTGGTTACATATGCCTAAAATAACCTCAACATTTGAACCAGTACTAGCTACTGAATCATGTTGATCTAAACTATCTTCTTGTCTTCTTTGAATCACTCTGCTGGCATGATAGTCACAGAAACTCCTGTAACATTTAATGATAATTATCTATCCCACTAAGAGAATAGTATTTATAAATCCAATAATGGGAGAAAATTAATAATCTGATGAAGATTGTCTAGAAAATATTACACCTGATACTAGTGATTTTCAAGAAAAATAGTCTCTGGATTTATTTGTATATGAACAAATAATTTGTATCTTTCAGCATGTGTAATCTAATAGATGACTTACATTAATTTATTATTGCTCTATTTTTTGTTTGCCTAATTTTCTTGAAAGCGATTTCATAACAGTTCAAAACACTCAAAGATTCTAATTAAATACACTTTTCCAGAGACCAAATATGTACATGATGGTGGGGGATATTGATACCTTCCCTACATTTAAAATTTAACTTTCAATATAATATTAAAATATCTGAAATTTCTGAAGTAATATTTAATAAGGTTTTACAGGTGTGGGGAGCCAATGGAAGGTGACTATCATCCTTGCAGCCATCTTGAGCCATATACCCTGGCAAGAGACATGATTACAATAGCCTACAACAGCTGAGCACACTCTGATAACATCTTGCTTTAGATACCCAAGATCTTCCTTTGGGTGTGTGAGACTTAAAGGTGTGATTTAGAGCTGAGACTTAAGGGCGTGACTTAGAGATCAGATTTAGAGATTCGCCTAAGCGCATGACTTAAGGGCAAGGGCGTGACTTAAGAGGCGTGGCCTAGAAGTGAGATATATAAAAGGCAAGAGGCAGACAGAATAGAGATCAGAGAACCAGACAACAGATTACTTGACAACAGTACAACTTGGAACAGAGAATTAGGTATTAGGCACTTGGCACTTGGAGGAAGAACTTGGAATTAGACAGTACAACTTAGAGTAGGAATTAGGCATTAGAGAAAGAGTACAACTTGGAACTTGGAATTAGACATTAGGCACTTAGCACTTGGAGAAAGAACTTGGAGGCACTAGGGACTAGGAACTAGGGACTAGGAACTCAAGACTTGGGATATAGACTAGGAAGAGAGACTGAAGAATAAACAGGATTGAATCACACTCTGTCTGGACTCCATCCTCACTCTCCTTTTTGCTGAACCCTGACCTGCAGACTTGAGCAGCTTGGGGCAGTATGGCTCTAACAACTTAGCCCCCAAGGCTTTTGGCAGTGCGGGTTCCAACACTGATTGAGCGGGTCCCTGACATTTTGGCCCCCAAGCGTGGAGCAGCTTGGGCCGCAACATATAGATATTGTAAGGCAATATAAAATTATAATGCAACATTGTAATTTAAGTACTTCAGTAAATTGGGTCAATAATATGAAATTTTTCTATGAATTATTTGTATTGTACATTTAACTTTGTTTAATGTTAATTATTTAATATATTTTGATTTTGATGGTTCTATGTGTTTGATGTTGATAGTAAAGAATATAAAAAATTTATTCTCATAGAGTTTGTTTAACTAATATAGTTTGATCATCATCAAATGATTATTTAAATTCTAACTAGAGTTGCTTTTAAAGCATACATTTATATTAAAATCCTTTGATCATACTGGCCTAGAAAAAATAGGCATTCCTTCTTACAATTATTCCAGAATTAACTTGTACCAGAGTTTTAGGTCATTTACTTTGTGTATACACATATGTGATGTGTTTTTATTATGACAAGACAACATTTTTTCTGATATTTCACTTTTGAAATAAAATCTTCAGTGATAAATAATCTGCACAATTTTTAATTTACCTAGCTACCCAGTTAATTGGTTTATACTACTTCATATGGATAGGATAATTCCTAGCATTAGAACAATTGACAATTTGATACATTTATATAATATATTAAGAACATATATGCCTCATTACCTTCCTATTTCTCTCCTATTCATTGTTGACCCACCCTGTAGCATTCACAATAATACAAACATCTATTGTCAAATATAATATTATTTCTGACAAAAAAATGACAAACATCCAATAAATAAATGATAAAGAATAGTTCTTTCCGTAGCTGCAGATACATTCTGCTGGCACTTTAACATTATGTTTTGTTACTAAACATGTGTATAAGTAAAACAACATTCCTTGTATACATGACAGTTATAGACAATCATATCAATTAGCTTCTACTCATAAGGATTTTCCAATGGGATGTAAATAGCAAAAAAGCAGAATGTGATTCATTAATTGTAATATTTTTCACTTTCTTATTTAATTAGAGTAATAATTTCCTTAGATAGAAGGGAAATGCACAATTATATTAGATACTCTTAAATGATAAAACTTAAGACAATACAAAAGAGGCAAAAAGAACCCCTGGACATGATCAAGCATATTCTGATCTCAGACTGAACTGTCTCTAAAATGGATCAGAGTTATAACTGCAGTACTGGTTCCCAAAAGAGAGAAATATGGATAATAGGCCTTTTTTTCCCAATTTCATTGTCACTTCTTAATTTATATATGCAACTTAAGGTAGGATAAGTTGACTCATACTCTCAGAATTTAAAATCTATCAATTTGAAGAAGGCTTAGTAGTGGGAGTGGCACGGTCCCCAACAGGATAGACTGGAAGTATAGTGCCTAACAACTGGCCAACCAAGAGAAGGAGCATCAAAGAGGAAGCAGAACAAGGAAATTTCTCTACAGCCTTGCCTCTAGGAGCTACATTCTACCAGACGAGCTCCAATCTCTAAGGTTCCAAAGCCTTCCCAAGACCATTGCCAGCTGAGGTTAGTTGTATAAATATGTGAGCCTATAGTGACTCATTCTTAAAACATAAGAGGTAATAATACTTCATCTTTGTAATTATAGCTATTTTTCTTTCGTACTCTGAAAGTGGTCCTCCCCCCACAACTTCTTTTCCTTATCTTTGATCTTTGGACTTTTATGCAATAAATATAGGTATTTTTCTTTTTCTTGTGGGTCCCTTTTCTGGAGGACATTTCACAAAGATCTCCAGCCCAGCTGTGTGTGGGGGGAGGGTGCAGGGGGAGGGCTCTGGGCCAACGGGACAGAGTGGGAGCAGGGAGGGGAGTCGCCTCCGCTGCTGCTGCCTCCACTGCTGCTGCCAATGCTTGTCTCCACTGTTGCTTACCAGTCACTCCCAGGTGCTGCACCTGTGCCTCTGCACTGAGCTGTTCTGGGCTAGGCCAGTAAGAAGCCTGCTAGCTGGCAAGGAGGGGAGGGGCTTGAAGGTGCTTTGGGAGAGCAGATCTCTTCCCAAGTGTTCCAGCTCTTGTGACAGAAACTCTTGGACACAGGGATGATTCTCGAACACCTTTACATCTCCCGAATAGGGCTCTTTTATACAGTTTTGGGGTGAGTCAGGGTCTGGCAGCAGATAAAGCCTATTGGCTTGGTCTGAGAGCTTTGATATACCTCATCTATATGTGGAAGAACATGAGGCACTGTTCCTCTGATGGCAATAGACCTCTCTGTGGGAGGGGCCGTGGAGGGCTGAAGCTACATGAAAGGAACCAGGGCCCAGGAGCAGAGCTGAACACCTACTGACCGATTAGAGTCTGGGGTTCAAAGCCTGTGCTCGACCAGGCATCCAGTTGCCTCGCACAGCACACCACCCATCCAACACTTCAACACTTTCTTTCTTTCTTTCTTTCTTTCTTTCTTTCTTTCTTTCTTTCTTTCTTTCTTTCTTTCTTTCTTTCTTTCTTTCTTTCTTCTCTTTCTTCTTTCTGTTTTTCTGTTTTGTGGTCCTTAACTGCAAATGACTTTTTTTTTTGTTATAGATGGAATTAAAATATTGCCTTTTTGTGCTAAGTCACTTTTAATTGTGTAGAGGATTTTGTCCTTTAACAGTCTGTGATATCAAAGACAGTCAGTGTTTACTCAGTTATTAAATGAAATGTTACTTAGCAGTTCTTGATTGCAAGTGCTGAAGCCTTTATATTTCCTAGGTAGCAACTGCCCCTGCACATTGGTGATAATAGAATTCACTTCCATTGAAATAAAAATCAGGAACCAGAATATTAAGAAAGAAGAGGTATTTTAATTTCTCCATGGAATGAGGTATATCTCCTTAGAGACATAACAAGAAAATTAATTTCTTATAGTCAGATATCATAATCACTTCTATTTAATTTATTAACCAGAACCTTCTGTTCAAATAGCAGCATTAGAGATGAACGGCATGTAGGATGATGCCTGATTAACTGCAGCATCCTTCCCTGGGGTTATTTGAAAATAGAGCAGGCTTAATTGGTTCCTGTAAAATTATAACCAAATATAAACTTAACTAAAATAAGTATAAATTTCCCAATATATGCTTGATTTCCTTAAAGATTTCAATCTACTTGTCTTCTCCGGTGTTATTAGTAGATTGAAATAAAAGACAGAGTTATGGATTTGTATATTTAAAAGATAATGAAGTTTTTATTATATCATTTTCTAAATTGTTATTTCACATATGTAGACTTTATTTAAATGCCCATCCCAGTGTTCACTTCCAAAACATATATACTAAAGTTAGAGTGAAAGCCCCACCAGAAAGATTTTTACCCTTAAAGACATTTTGCAAATAAAACTGAGAAAAGCACTGAATTGTTCATTTGCCTTAGAAATTCACACTGGTGTTCTGTGCACCAACGATCTGAATGTTCTGCAATAAACATGTTTAGTTACTTTTAGGAAAATATGTAAAAAATACTTATGAGAGTCATTTCTCACCAAAACCTGGAGGAGAGACATGCTACCATGTGTGCCTAATTGTGAATTGTCTTTTAAAATGTTTTTAAAAGTATGTATGTTTCTTTTTAATTTTTGTGGTGGTTTAAATATGCTTGGCCCAGGGAGATACACTATTTAGAGATGTTGCCTTGTTGGAGGAAGTGTGTCACTTTGGGGGTGGACTTTGAGAGACCCTCCTCCTAGCTCCGTGAAAAAGTCTCCACCTCTTTGTCATTGGAACAAGATGTAGAACTTCTCCAGTGTCATGCCTTCCTGGACACTGGCATGCTTCCTACCATGATAATAATGGACTGAACCTCAAAACCAGTAAGCCAGGTCAAATTAATTGACCTGTATAATAGTGACCTTCTTCATGGTATATCTTTATAACAATGGATACCCTAAGACAGAAGTTGGTACCAAGTGCTGGGGTATTGCTGTGAAAGTTCTAACTATACTTTTGTTTGGTTTAGTCTCCTGAAGAGCACTTTTGATGAAGCCTAGCAAATTTAAAAAGAAAAAAAATATAAAAGATGTGGTTCTATTAATAAAAAGCACTAGGAAGTGAAATGAAGCCGAATCCTATATTCAAGAAAACAAATGGATTAAGAGACTGCTGCTGATCTCTGGGCAAGATCCCACCCATCTAAACTTATTGTTTCTGAGTTTGTCTTTGAACAAGAAATAGTTATAACATGTTAGGCATTGTTATCTGGTTGTTTTTATTTGGACTTTTAATCTGGAATGAACTCCAATCCAGAAATGGAGGATCCACTTCTGATACAGAGCTTGAGGCTTGAAATCATAGCAGTTTGATTCAGATCTTGAGGAATAGTGGCCATGATAAGTTTTGGCCCATGCATGGTATCGCATACCTTTAATTCTAGGCTGGGCTCAAACACATGATCTTCCTACCTCCTCTCTCTCAACAAATCATCCTGGTATGCACATCCACAACCAGCAGGAGGATTTGAAAGCTTCATTAGACTAAACCACAACAGATAGTCAAAACTGGATTTTGATACCTCCTTTTTCAATGCAATTAATTTGATTCTTTTTACCTTAGCTGCAGACAAGGGCAAGACCTAGCCATACTGTTCCTTAAAATATCACAAGAGCATCTCTTGGCCACATATAAAATTGTTCTCCTATGAGACCTCTAGAGCCAGGTTTCCACAGATCAAAATACCCTCTGTGACAATCTTCGATATGCCTACGAGAGTAGCTCAGTAAGCTCCGCTTAAATCATTCCACTGCTTTTCAAAACCAAAGTCTCAAAATCCACATTCTTCTAAACAAGAACATTGTCTGGCAAATCACAGAAATAACCCAGTCCCTGCTACCAACTTCTGTCTTAGTTAGGGTTTCCATTGCTTTAAAGAGACTCCATGATGAAGGTAATTCTTATAAAGGACAATTAATCGGAGTTGGCTTACTGGTCCTGAGTTTCAGTCCATCATCATCATGGTGGGAAGAATGTCAGGATCCAGGCAGGCATGGCACTGGAGGAGCTGAGTGTTCTATATCTTGTTCTGAAGGGGAATAGGAAAAGACTCTTCCGCGCAGCTAAGAGGACAATCTCTCAAAGTCCACACCCACAGAAACGTACTTCCTCCAATAAGACCACACCTCCTAATAGTGCTGCTCCCTAGACCAAGCATATTCAAACTACCACAATTGTAGTGTGTGTGTGTGTGTGTGTGTGTGTATGTGTTTAGGTGTGTTTCTTATTACTTGCACTTAAGTTCAGGAACTACAGAATGGCAAAGCATTAGAAGCTACTGGAGCTCGAGTGACAGGCATTTGTCATCTACGCAATACTGATACTAGAAACTGAATGCAGGTCCTCTCAAAGAGCAGTACAAGTTTGGAAATACTGTGGCATCTCTCAAGCCCTAGTGTTTATTATCTCTTAATATGAAATTCAATAGAAAGGGCTGCTCCTTAATGAGAGCCAGGGCACAGGAGACCATATGCGCTGATCTCTTTATGGGCAGAAGCTACATTTTGTTCTCAGACTTTGGAAAGTTCTTTGTCATGGATACT
>JADRCG010010526.1:1945908-2004090 GCA_019844195.1 Rhabdomys dilectus | reverse complement strand
GTGTGTGTGTGTGTGTGTGTGTGTGTGTGTGTGTGTGTGTGTGTGTGTGGTCTAAAAGGATTTTTAACTGCTTAGCTTCCAGACAAAACTTTACATTTTTGAGTGTTTCTTGAAATCCTGTAATAAAGCCCCTTGACTTAAATTGCTCTCTTTCATGTCCCCCGGTTTCTTGATTCTGTACTTCTGTTTTCTATGCCTTGCTTAAGAACCAAATTTATTTTAATAAATATATGTAGTAAGAGAATTATCCTGGGGAGATGTAAGATACATCTATTCACCCTAGATGGACATCTTAGGACAAAACAAAATAAGGATACTACCAAAGTCCAATTTGCTGTATCAACAGGTTTTATCTGGGTTACTTACAAGACATGGGTAAGGACTTAACCTATTGAGGTATAAATGACTCACACAGTTATATCAAAGAAGTCCATCTCAACATGTATGACAGCTCACAAAAGCTGGAAACCTGGGACACACTGTGCAGCCTGAATATAGCTCAACTGGTTGTATGGTATATTTTTCAAGAAATTCATTAGGCCTAGGGCTCTTTTAGGCAACTCAGCTCAATTCTGTTACTTTCAGACTGCTTGGCTAGTCACTCTGAGGAAGCTGAGCTTGTGTCAGAGTCCTCCTTGAAGCTTGGGTTTCAGCAGTTTGTATTGGTCACTATTTGGAAGGATAAAAATATTGAATCTGGTTAGTTCTAGGGACTGTCTGAAGCTATTTTGAGATGTAGAACTTCCCTGTGAGATGGCATGATTCAAGAGGACAAGATCATATAACTTCATATCTATATAAAATGCTAGTTACAGTAGCATTTCCTATATACATTAGGCTTATATTTTGTGTAAAAAGGAAAGTCTGGATATGGATACAGTAAGTATCTGTGTTATCAATAAATTTTTGGCACAGATCTTTTTTTCTCTGCTTAGCTTGAAATTGCAGAAGCTTATGTTAGACATAAACATGATAGAGATATACATACACAAATATATCATGTATGTCACATATATAGTATGTATAAATATAAATACATAAATATATATGTAAATGTGCATATATGAGTAGGTTCTTATAGATAGAACCTTATTTCTATATAAGTGCATACCTGATTCAAGTTTAGCTTCTTCACCTAAATGTCTTCTGATGAATGAACATCCTTCCCGAGAAGGTACAACTTTAGGTTCTATTTCACCTGAATTTGCAACAGGAAACCAGGGATATGGGGAGACAAAGATATAAGAATATTAGAGAAAAATATTGCAGGGAAAATAAAAGAGCGTGTAACTTAAAGGAGGTAACTCATTAGTAACTCAAAGGAGGTAAATACGTATTGTAAGATTCAGAATTTACAAATGGAAACACTGAGAGGTTTCTGAGGATGGAAGTAAACTAATATTCCTAAGACACATAAAAAAAAGTTTCTGCAATAACCAAAGTATATAACATAAAATGCAGCATTTATCTGCTTGTCAAACAGAAGCAGAGATAAGCACACAGCATGCAAACATGGTTTGAAACGAGGACTATTATCACAGTGCTGTCGATATGTATTAATTTGAAAATGAATTTGATAATTTGAAAACTCATGGCTTTTTACCAGTGATAATGGAAAGTAAAAGCAAACTGAGGCTCAAAATCTCTCACTGATTAAAAAAAAAGCAAAACTACCTATCTCTGTTTATATTTCTTAAGAAAATGTAAGCTTTGGGGATAAGATGAAGAGATATTTTTTCAAATAAAATATGATATATTTTGATAAAAATTAACTTACTATTAAAGATTGCAAAAGTCAAAGTTTTAGAAGACATGTAAGCTCAGCAAAACTGACTGAGACATACAATAGAACTCCATGCAAGGGTGTTTCATTCAAAGACACAGTGAATTTTTTAATAATTTAGACTGGGCACCTGAAATTCCAAGCATAATGTATCATGACAATAATGTGAAAAATAAATAATGGGTAAAACAAAAAGAAATATGGAAAGTAGAATATCTAAAGTGAACTGTAAGAAGAGTTTTTAATTCTTCACATGGATTATTGACTTGACCTCTAAATAGCTCACACAAAACAGCTTGTCAATATTAGCATGTTTTGTTTTGTTTTGTCTTGTTAGAGTTGTGGTTTGGTTGAGTTTCCTGATAGTAGCCTAGCCTGGCCTAGAACTCATGATCCTACTTCATCCACCTAAATGTTGAGATCCTAGCCTTAATTACAGGTTGGGCAAATAATAAAAGGTTTAACTAGTTTAAGTATAGATGAACAAACAATAGAAAAAGAAAACCCTAAGTGGATTATATTGTAGTAAAAAGTACTTCATGATTTTATTCAGATGACAAAATATATTTTCATATCAAGAAAGCTATATCTGGTACACTGGTGATAAATTATGTAATAAATAAACATCAAAGCAAAACTCAATAAAAAGAAACTCAAGATTAATGGTAATTATACTGTGAAAATATAATGAAATATTAATAATTGTATAACAATATTAAATCGATCCATACACACATAAAAGGAATAATAGAAAATATAGTACAGCGTTAAAAAATTCTATTATCTCTTTCAGTACCCAAACAAAACTATTTTTAAAAATAGTAAAGTTGTAATTAATAATTTACTTAGTTTGTTGTAGAAGAACTGCAAAGTATTAAGGTCTATATTATATTAAAGCAGAAGCAAAATTGTAAATATTAAATTAAAATAACAAGTATATTTAAATCACTAGAATGGTAACACTTAAAGAAGTAGAAAGCAAATAAAATCAAACACAAACAAAATGACCACAAACTATTTAAAAAGATAATATGGCAATTAAATGAATGTTTCAAAGAGAACATTACACAGTGTTCAAGAGAACAGAGTGAACACTCTAATATTACAGGTAACGTATAGAATATTATCCCATCTTGATTCTCTGGCAAAGAAAGTAATATACTGATGTGGTAAGTCTTTAAACCACTTTGACCTCCTGGCAGGTTGTCACTTACTTGACGCTGCATGCCCCAGATTTTCTGTATCTTGGGTAGAAAATACACACACATTGCCTTTATATTTTAATATGCTTTAGCTATCTCAGTAGCTGGGCCACTTCCAAACCTCCACACAGCTAACCCACTCTCCCCTCTGAAATCCTGAAGTTTTTGCTTTCTAAGATCTATCACTGCTACCCCAGGACCAATCAGGGGGAGTGGGCCCTGGGGCCACTTTTTCCTGATTCTTACATGGGTACTCTGTCTTCCGCAGCTCTCATGATTGTATCCTCTTTCTTCCTTCTGCCCTGGTGATTCTTCTTCCTCTCCTGTATTTCCTTTCTTTGAATTCTCAAGTTCCTGCCTCTGTCTCCCTGCCAAAACACTGGCCACTGACTCTTTATTGACCAGTCAAAAGACCAAATGTTTGCAAGCACCTGGAGCAGACATTTGAATTCCCATGTAAGCACAAATTAAAATCCCAACAGTATACCAGCTCTCACCCTCATTTTGCCTTTTTTTTTATTTGGGGGAAGGGACCCAGATCGAAGGAATTTTAGGCAAGCCATACATACTGACCAAGCTCTAGTCCACTGACTACATAAAGAAAAATATTAGAAGCATTCACCAAAATTTCCATAAATTATGAAAGTGATCTCAATGAACAGTAAAACATTATTCAAACTGTCAGCCAAACAGCTGCTGTAGTAATGAGGAAAGAGGGATTTGATGTTCTGTACATCTGTATTGCTTTTTCTGATCGTAACTCATTAGAGATCTCCTCTGTTAACATGAAAAAGCTAGTTTTAAAAACTGTGATGGAGGCAGCTAAAATATGATCCACATATTTCTTTACATAAAATGAAACAGTTATATAGAATTATATTAATAAATGACAAGATGTTAGTTTATTGATGGACTTAACAAAATGCCCTTTAGTCTATTTGAAGCTATGCAATTATATTTTAATTATTTTAATTTTAGAAGTAAATATTAAGCTGTTGTTTGAATTTGGTTAATTGAATTCCATTAGGTAATGCAGCATTATTACACTTCTTTCATCAGAACTGACAGCCTAGTCTATCTGTTCTACAAGGTTTATAATAGTGTCATAAATCAGTTTCACATTTCAAAATATTAGGACTTCACTACTTTATTGGGCAAATTTCAAGAAACAACCATTAAACTTCCAAAACTCCCAGGTGTCTTTGAACCAAACATTTGGCATACTACGCATTAGATGCAACATTTTAGCAAATTCTTCAGTGGACATAATATTTTAGTTCAGTTGTGTGTGCGTGTGCGTGTGTGTGTGTGCACGCGCGCACGTGTGTGTGTGTGTGTGTGTGTTTGTGTGTGTGTGTGTTTGTGTGTGTGTGTGTGTTTTCTGTTATGTGGAAAGCACTTTTAAGATACCATCTAGATCATTCTGTACATACATTACCAGATATACTTTGGAACACTTTTTTTGATAGTATTTTGTTGGCAGTATTAAATTATCTCTGTCAGTTGTCACATATAACAGAGACTACAGAGTGAGTAGCTAAAACACTATATATGTGTTTGTCACAGAAGGGAATCTTTGGAGATTAAGGTCAAGATCCATCTATGGCATTCTAAGAAGTGTCATCTTCCTGGCTTGCAGACAGTTTTCTTATGGCAGGACATCATATAAAAGGGATAGATAAAACTGGTGTAACGTCCTCTCTCAGAGACAGAGACGGATAATCATGACTGATAGTCATGGTGTCCATATGAGACTATCATCTGAACCCAATTACCTAGCCCAAGGGGCTCATTTTCTGATATTTATAAAGTAGAAGCTAGAGAACCAATATGTGAATATTGAAGATATATACACATAATATACACTATGTATTATCTTTATATTCCCAGCACATTTTTCTGTCAATATCAAACTAATGTTATTGTTTTTTTTTTAATTCCCTGAACATGTCCTATAAAAAATTAAAGAGAGCACAGTAAAATCTGTCTAAGACAAGATCAGTGTAATGAAGATTCATTTTTCATCAAAGTAAAATATACAAAATATTTTGATAAAATTTAGAACGCAATATTTTATTTTTCTTTCACTTTCATTTTATTTTATTTGATATTTTATTTATGTACATTTAAAATGGTATCCCCTTTC
Source organism: Rhabdomys dilectus (assembly GCA_019844195.1). Taxonomy (NCBI): domain Eukaryota; kingdom Metazoa; phylum Chordata; class Mammalia; order Rodentia; family Muridae; genus Rhabdomys; species Rhabdomys dilectus. The sequence continues at coordinate 1,998,959 of JADRCG010010526.1, read as the reverse complement.
CTGGTTTTCACTCTGGAAAGCCACTATTCCATCATCTCTCCCCCTGCTGTTATGACGGTGCTCCCCCACCCACCCACTCCCACCTTTCCACCCTGGCATTCCACTAAACTGGGGCACTAGGCCTTCACAGGGCTAACAGCCACTCCTTCCACTGAAGTCCAACAAAGCAATCCTTTCCTACATATGGGGCTGGAGCCATGGGTTGCTCCACGTGTAATCTTTGGTTACTGGTTTAGTCCCTGTGAGCTCTTCGGGGAGGGGGGTCTGGTTGGTTGATATTGTTGTTCTTCCTATGGGGTTGCCAACCCCTTCAGCTCCTTCAGTCCTTTTTCTAACTACTCCATTGGGGACCTTGTGCTTAGTCCAATGGTTGGCTGAGAGCAGCCAACTCTGTTTGTCAGGTTCTGGCAGAGCCTCTCAGGAGACAGCTATATCAGCCTCCTGTCAGCAAGCACTTCTTAGCATACTCAGTAGTGTATGGGTTTGGTGTATGTAAATAGAATGAATCCCGAGATAGGGCAGTATCCAGATGGCCCTTCCTTTAGTCTCTGCTCCATACTTTGTCTCCATATTTGCTCCCGTGAGTATTTTGTTCCCCCTTCTAAAAAGGACTGAAGCATCCACATGTTGGTCTTTCTTCTTCCTGAACTTCATGTTGGTCTGAATACTATCTAGAAATATTACAGTACATTTGTTATTTTCCATATTTGTAAAATAAAATGAATAAATAATTACTTTATACTAGAATGAATACTTAAATGAAGCATGAAATAAAATGTAAAGAGACTGGAGGCTTACCTAAGAAAAGAGGTTTTTAAAGCTGAGATAACAGTCATAGTCCCTAGCTGGAGCAGCAACAGTAAAACATTTTGATGGTAAAATCTATGTACATTTATTTTAACCCTTTTAACTGTCTGACTGGGATAGAGTCACTTGGTCATTTTAACTAAGCTATAATATTCAGACCAATGATCAAATACTTAGTTGAAAAGGGAGGATTGCCTGCTATATTTTATGACCAAATATGCTAGTTTTGTTTTTATATAAAATGTGAATTAGGATATAAGAATGACCTATATTTGCATAAGTTATAACAATGTGACTTTTAATAAAATTACATTGGCTAATACTCTACAAGTAAGAGTTTTACAAAAGAAAATTTTAAAGGATGCAATTAGATCTCTTTGTAGTGTTGACATTAATGATGTATTTCTGAATCCATTACTGTAACAAATATATTAATTACCTTGTAAGATGAAACTTTTATTTTGTCTGTTATAGAGCTTATAGCCTTTGATCAATTGGACTCGTTACATTGAGCCTATGCTAGCACATTGAACAAGGGGTTAATAACAAAACCATCTCACCATAAAAAATGCACCAAAATAAGAGGAAGAAAAGAGAGTCCCACATTCTCTTTGGTACACATCTGAAGCCTCCAACAAGATCATGCCACTCAAATGAGTCAAAACTCTCCAACAACTTTATGGAGATTAAACCTAAAAAAAATGGTCACTTGGAGATATTCAATTGTTCTTGTGTAAAAGAAATGCAAGGACAAAAATGGAACAGAGACTGAAAGAAAGAGCATCCAATCATTGGTCTAACTTTGATCCATAAGTTGGCTGAGAAAGATGCAGAAAGTCACAGCCAACAATTAAACTGATGTCAGAGACCCCTATGGAAGTGTTAGGGGAAGGATTGACAGGGCTGAAGGAAGCAACCCTATATGAAGACCAAGAATATCAACTAAACTGGACCGCTGGGACCCAGAGACTAAGACACCAACTAAAATATACTTTTAACAAAAATTAATCAAAGGCATTGGAGAAGGACAATTAAAGGTATCAAAGAAAAAATCTGCCAAGATGGCATCTGAATTCTGAATGTCTATGTCCCAAACACAAAGTCACACACACTTGTAAACACTACTAAACCCTACATCATACACAAAAACACACACATTGATAGTTAAGACTTCAACACTCTGCTCTCACCAACAGAGAGGTCATCAAGACATAACCTAAACATAAAAAAAAAAGGAACTAAGAGACATTTTGACTCAAATAGACTTCCAGGTACTTACAGAACCTTTCACTAAAATATAAAAGAGTATACTTTCTTTTTGTCATCTCAGAATCTTCTCCAAAGTTGATTATATACTACATCACAAAGCAAGACTTTGGAGATAATAAATAAATAAATAAATAAATAAATAAATAAATAAACAAATAAATAAATAACACCAATTATCCTCTAAGACCACAATGGATTAAAGCTGGGCTTAAACAGTAACATAAAAAACAGAAAGCTTACACACTCATGAGAACCGAACGAACAACTCTCTACTAAATGAGGACTTCGTCAAGGAAGAAGTAAATAAAGAAATCAAAGACTGTCTAGAATTCAATGAAAGTGAATATGCAACACACAGAAACAATGAAAGTACATTAAGAGGAAAGTTTATAGCACTAAGTGCATTCATAAAAAAATTAGTGAGACCTTCTACGCGTGATTTAACAGCATACCCAAAAGCTCCAGAACAAAAAGCTAACACACCGAAGAGAAGTAGATGGCATGAAATAATCAAAATCAGAGCTGAAATTAATAAAATAGGAACAAAATAATACCAAGAATCAATGAATGAAAGAGTTGGTTCTTTGAGAAAATCAACAAGGCATACAAACCTTTAGCCAAACAAACTGAAAAGTAGAGGGAGAATATTTCAATTCATAAAACAAAGACACTGAGAAAATCAAAAGAATCTTTATGTCTTACCTCAAAATCCTGTACTCCAAAATATTGGAAAATCTAAATGAAATTGACAATTTTCTTGATAGTTACCACTTACAAAAGTTAAATCAAGATCAGGTTAGCATTATAAATAAGCCTATCATTAAAATTTTCTCAAACAAATAAATCTCAGGGCCAGATTGGTTCTAGTTCGAAATTCTACTAGACCTTCAAAGTAGAGCTAATACCAAACTTTTAAAACTGTTTCACAAAATAGAAACAGAAAGAATATTGCAAATGTCTTTTATGAGGCCACAGTCACCCTGATACATAAATCACATAAAAACTCATGCAAGAATGAATACCGAGTGAGGGGGAATTCGAGGGTGGAGAGGTGGGAGTAGGGGGTTAGATCATAGAAGCAGGAGGAGGGGGATTGGATAGAGGGTTCCTGGGTGGTGGGGGAATGGGGTAAGGGGATAAAATCTGAAATGTAAATATAATATTCAATAAAAAAGAAAGAGAAGTCTGGAACAATTTTCATTATGAACTCTGATACAAAAAGATTCTCAATTAAATCTTTACAAACTGAGTCCAAGAATGCATCAAAAACTTCATGAACTGTGATCAAGTAGGCTTCATCCCAGGGATGCAAAAATAGTTCAACATACACAAATCCATCAATATAATATACAATGATGTGAACAAGAAAAAATATGAACATTTCACTAGATGCTAAAAAAGCCTTTGACAAAATTCAACACCGCTTCATGGTAAAAGTCTTGGAGAGATTTGTGTGTGATGAAGATGCATACCCAAACACAGTAAAGGCAATATACAACTAGCCAGTATGAAACATCAAACTAAACGTAAGGAAACTTAATGCAGTTTCACTAAAATCATGGAGATTAGGATGCTCTGTCTCCTGTATATTTATTATATATTGTACTTGAGGTTTTAGCTACAGCAATAAGACAACTAAAGAAAATCTACTTTTCACTAATTAAACTCAGAATATTTATCTTTAAATTGATTCACAGCTAACTTATTTTTAGAGAAATAAAGATGTCACTAACAAAATACAAATGAACTTAAAATATGCATTTAAACTATTTTTAAATTGTCTCCAGAGACAAATCTATTCATTTCAGCACTTTGTCAGAAAAAAAAATTATAACATTAAGGACATAAAAGCAATTGAGAAAGTCTAACAAATAATATGTATCTCAGACACCAGCTCTATCTAATGCAATCAATTAATTACCAAACTTTGTTTGTATTCTTAGTCTGAGTAATGGAGATAAGTTCATGTTTTAGAATTATGATTAGTTAAGGATGTAGAAATTTTATAAATCATGCATAAGATCTATTTGTTAGATTATCATTGTGGCTAACATTCAGAATGAGGTAAAATTAGTTTTCATATGCTTATCAGTTATCTACTAATAATGTTACATCACAAAATAAATTGTTTTTGTATTTAATTATATTTGTGTTTTAGTCAGCCGATAAAACTGGGAGAAGATGCAATGTAAAGTATTTTCAATTTATTTTTATAAATAAGTTTTAATACACATATGTATTGTTTGGTTTGTTCAGAAAGAAAACTGAAGCTTCTGACTTTTATAAGAAAAACCAATTATATAGCTAAATTATGAAGCACACCCACATCATAGTATATACAATGAATTTTTTCAAAATTGTTTTTTTCTACTTTCAATGGAAATCCAATTTCCATTTTAATAGTGTTTGCAGCAAATACTATAAATACATTTTTTTTTAGTGTTAGAACAATGTCAGTTCTATTTGCTTAGTAAACTAAGTAGTATTATTTGTGTTTTATAATAGCTATATATAATTTAGACTTGGTGAGTGTACCTAAATATGATATGAACTGGCTATCATTTTGACATCTGTGTTTATGTTTATTTCAGTAGCTGTGAATGTTTTATCACATGCAAATTTAATTCATACATCCAATTTTCTTTGTGGCAAATAGCACATTTAGGGTCATATATATGTTTACAAGTCTATAAGTAAAGATCTGTGCTCTGTAATATAACCAGATCATAATATTGTAACAGATGATTTTAAAAAGTTAGTAAAACAGCTGATTGTATTTGGATAATTTACACCTTTATTTGATAAGGTCTACAGAAATTAAAATTAAATATTTATGTTTTGAATGAAAAATTGGGAACATAAATTCTGATTCCTAATTGTCATTTATGGATAAATTCATTGTTTGAAATTTACTGTGCAAAACTATTGTCTCTTTTGTTATTTGTACTATTCTAGAGTATTTTAAAATCTTAATCCTGTAAATAAAACAATAAGTGAAAATTTGTGAATATTTTACCTCTGTGACAGAAATGTTATGATTTTTATACATTCATTTAACAAGAGAAACTACAGTTAACGTAATTACAAAAGAAGCAAAAATATAGAAAGAGGTTATATAGAAGATTAAGAATATGAAAGGAAAATCTGTACTCTTATTCAATTTGATAGATAATTTGAAGGATAACAAAATATATTTAAACCAGAAATTGCTAAAGTTAATACCCAAACATATGACACTATCCTGAGCATTGTCATCAATGGAACAAAGAATTTGAGACTGAAAGGAAATTTTCAACTGGAAATAGTAATAGTAATAATAATAATTATAATAAATTATGTATAATTATAATAGTGGGTTTAGTTTTGAAATAAAGACTCACATAGCTAAGTTGACCTCAGATTAATGACATAGTTGAAGATTACCTCAAAATCCTGATCCCCTAAAGTAATTATATCCTAAATAATTACAACAATATGGCTATTTGTTTTATAGTTGACACTCATTATAAATTCATGATATTTATCTTTAAATAGTCACTACTGTTGGAAATTATTCCAGATATTTGATCACACTGTGAATCCCAATATTGTGTTATTTACTAAAACAAACCTTGTAGTGTGGTTCTCCCCCTGTCACATACCTTTTAGCCAAGAGTTTTCTCTTTGTTTTAAACAAGTACTTATGGTATGGGTCAGCTCTAGAACATACCTTTAATCCTATAGCTAACTAATATCACAGGTCAAAAGTTGGAAGAAATTACCAGCTGAAAGAGAGTGAACATAAGTAAACAGGAGAATCTTTGATTTGAAGGGGATTAAGACAGTGTAGAGAAGGAGAAAAGTTTTTTTTTTCTTTTTTTTTTTTTTTTCTTCTTTTCCTTCTGGGAAGTCTGTGGAGTAGGAAGGTCAAGGGGTTGGTGGTTGGTTTCTTTGCCTTTCTGAACTAGCAGGTTTTCACCCCGGCATCTGATTCCTTAGTCTTCATTGTTAAATTCAATGGGTAGAATTTTTGTTTTTAAAACAACAGGAGATAGTTTCCAACTGAAAGGAGAGCAGTGAGGATAGCGCCTGATACTTCCTGTACAATCTAGATTGAGGCTCAAACATCCCAAGAGAAAATATTTTCAACTGGGTTGATTCTGAGAATATAAATTTGCTCATCTCAAAGAGAAAATAAAGGATGTAAACAATGAATTCTAATTAATAAAACCTTCATATTATTCATCATCATAACTTTCCAACAAAGCACATATGCACTCAGATACTTATGACAGAAGGTGCTGGCCCCGTGTTGTTTATATAAAATTGGAAATATGATAAGGCACCTGTTTTTCTTACTTTTACTTCCAATTACTGTAGTGACATTTGGTAAGATACTGCTAATTATGGAGTTGAGCATTGCCTCATGGATATCCATCATGAAAAATAAATAAAAGAACCATCAGAAAAGTGTGTTTCAGAATTTTTCTAGATGACACTCCTGAGATGACAATTTTATTCCCCAAATATAATATTTGCAGAAACATGAGTTTGATATGGAGTATTTTTCAGGACACTTGCCAAATACTCAACTTTAAAATTTGCTGCTTTATTGACAAAGCCACCATGATCTTGTTTTGTTCTTTTTTTTTTCTTTCTTATTGGTTATTGTATTTATTTACATTTCAAATGTTATCCCTCTTTCAGGTCCCCCCTCTCCCCTGCTTCTATGAGGGTGCTTCATCACCCACCCACCCACCCGCCCACTTCTGCCTCAACAAACCATTCTAGCATTCCCCCACTCTGCCACTCTGGACCTTTAGTTTGCTTGTTTGTTTTCTGTTTTTGTTTTTGTTTTTGTTTTTTTGTAAATATGGTGTTAGAAAGCCTATCCACCAGTGCCTTAGAAAATTAAAAATTTAGTAAAGTTAAAAATTAAATAAAAGAAATAATTTAAAGTAAAGACAAACATCTATAAGTTGTGGACCTTTGAAACTTAGAACCTGTAGTGTTTTATAAATTCGTAACAGATTTTGGATAGCAAATAACTGGTAGTCTGTTGTTATTTTTCCATTATATTATGCCCCAGTACTGGGGCTAAAAAAAATTATCCGCATATACAAAGCCAGTAATGTTAGACCACAACTAGAGAAACCTCAGCCAGTGTTTCACAGTTTATGAGACTGCTTTAGAATGATGTATTAAAATTTACTACTAATACTAACTGTTAAAATACCTGAAAATTCTACACAGCTGTTCTCTGTTTTGCATTGTTACCTATGACCTTAAATTGATAATGTAACATTCGGCCATTGGGGATTTAACAACCCTTTACAAAGCTCTCATAGAACGTACTTAGCTCAGATCTACTTTTATCCTTCAATAAATAATGAAGAATCACTTGTTGTTTCAGGGCCTTATCACTTACTAGCCAAGCAGCTCAAAGATTATACTAAGAATCTTCTAGAATCTGCAATACAAACAAAATAAAATCCAAATAAACACTCAAAGATAGTTTGTATTTTCAATTAATGTTGTCAACATATGCATATTTCCAATGGAAATACTGGACTATTCTAAGGAGATTTTTTTTTTTCCAAAGGGCTACTACATCTTACTACTAGTTTGGTATTTACTTTATAATAACAAAGCCGGATATAGCTTTCTCACAAACACTTCTCAACAGAGCATCCTTAAACTTGATTTCATTTTGAAGAAGCTGCTCATTCTTTGTTCTCATTATCCATCTTCAGAAGGCTTGCTCCTCTCCTCTGTATATACTATGTGAGTGACATAAAATAGAGGCGTTTTAGGGAAAGAGTTTTTTGACACGCATATTATTGCCAATACAAGTTCTGACCCTATAAACTTGTAAACTTGAAACTTGTGACTCTGTCACCAAAGGAAATTTTAAAGGGATTCCTAGCAGTGTCTGTCAGGAAAGAGAAGCAAGCACTCCACTACTACCTCATTCTAACCATTGCTAGATTGGTTTGGAGCAATGGTTATTCCTCCAAAACTGAGCTGAAATGGTAACTCTTTTTCTCAGCTTCTCATTGTGAACAATTTCCAATATTCTATAACATATTTCTACTTTTAATATGTGCACACTGTGAAGTCTGATTAAACAAAGAAATGCTCTGAAAGATCAGCTATGTGAACTGAATAAATAATTAATAACTATACAAAACACGTCATGTATCACATTCTAAAAATTTCTGAGTTTATCACATGATAATGTGTGGCTGAAATTTTATGAGTCTTCTACAACTATTGCTAGATAAACATAATACAAAGAGAGTTTTGTAATTGAAGAAATGTCTGATTTTGGAAAAATGATGCTAAATATCATTAAATAACAAAATCATAAAACAATGAAAATATAAAGAAATCTACATTGTAAAACAAGATATATTTTTATTTTAAAATTATAGTATAGTCCATTTCCTTTAAGAATTGTAACATAAATGCAAAAAATTCTAAAATGATTTTGAATAAAATTCGGTACATATAAAATACATTAGAATTTTAGTTATTTACTATACTTCCTGGTTTTGTTTATCAACTTGATACAAGAGTCAGCAGAGGGGAATGTGCCTCAGTTGAGAAAATACCTCCATGAGATCCAGCCGTAAGGCATTTTCTCAATTACTGATTAATGGAGGAGGGCCCAGCCCATCGTGAGCAGTGACATTTCTGGATTTGTAATCCTGGGTTCTATTAAGAATCAGGCTGAGCAAACCACTTGAAGCAAGTCAGTAAGCACCACCCACCCATGGACTCTGCATTAGCTCCTGCCTCTGAGATATTTCCCTGTTTGAGTTCCTGTCCTGACTTTATTTTGTAAAAAGGTAAACTAAATAAACCCTTTCATCTCCAACTTCCTAATTGGTCCTGATGATTCATCTCATGAATAGAAACTCTAAATAAAATATTTACTGATTATAATTACCTATAGGTTCATTTGTACTTTTCCATTAAATCCTTATCGCTATTCAAGAAGCTAATTAACCTTTATTATTGGCTGCTTTCTTCACATAAACACTGACTAGTTTTTTATTTTTACTTACATTACTCAAATCTCAAAGCCACAGGCTTATATAAAAGCAAATATCTTTGGAATGACAAACATTTATTTTACAGAGAACAAATAAATATACTTCATTAAGACATTATTGTACTAATAATTAAAAATAGATGGCTATCAGGTATAATAAAAGACTACATTTCTCAACAATTCCTATAAAATAACTACAATAGGAAATAGGGGTGTCTATATTTCTAGAATCAATTTATAGCTATAAATTTCTCATGTATTCAAAGAAACTATTGGGGAAAGGGAATGGCATCTGAAATGTAAATAAAATATCCAATAAAAAAAAAGATATGTGGGATAAACAAGAAAAAAAAAGGAAGTGTTTAACTGTGAAAGGTAGCTAAGTTTATTAATTTCATAGCTCATTAATCCTATTTTAATAATGATGTCAATTATGATAGTCACATTTGTTTCTGAAGCCAGTCACTTAAAATATACACAGACCTGATACATAAACAAACACAGAATATGTGTATCATTTTAGTATTTTGGGTTATGTATGTCAAAAGTGTTTTAAGATCCCAGGACAAACAAACCTTCTTTGTGCAGAAGCAACATTTCCTAGATAAGTGAAAGTATGACCTCTCATCAAAGAAGCCTCTTTTACAGAAATTGAACTCAACAAAGAAAATCATAATTGGATGCAATGTAAAGAACAACATTTTATGGAGACCCCAACACCACTGTCCATGTCTAAATCACAGTTCAACATCTTTATGTCAGGGAATATCCGCCACACACCCCGCCCACCAAAATGAGACAAAAATATTGTAAGATACAAAATAATAAGTCTGGGAAGAGTCTGTTGTTAAGGAAGCATACCACCATGTCCGGATAGCACTCCCAAGCTCAGCTCAAAATGGAAATCTCCCTTTGTCATTGGGGCTCCACCTTCTCTACTGACCTCATCTGGAGGTCTCCAAGCACAGGTGCCTGATCTTATCTGGAGGATGACCCTGGACAGAGCTTTCTTCAAGCAGCTTCATGATTCAGTGCATAAGTCTCAATCGGCCCTTCCTACAATATAATTGTGTACTTTTTTATGAGCAATCCAACTCTTCCCACCCGTTTTAGCCCCTAAAGCTTTTATGTACTCTATCCCTGAAATAATAAAATAGAGTGGTCTCACTGAAGTTGTCTCTATACAAGTCCTTCCCTCATACTTATGATTTTTGAACTCTGCTCTCTGCTTTTACGCCCTACTCCACCAGGGGCCAGTGGCCAAAGATTCCTGGGAAAGGGAGATCTATAGAGGGAGTTCAAATAGGGACTCCTGGAACATAGATGTTGTGACTATCCCACTCTTGCACCCCCGCAGAGAGTAGCAGCATTTTCTTCAGCATTTCCCCTGAGGACTGGTCATCTATTTCACTTTCATTGGTTTGCCCCTGCCCCTGCCCAGATATGGTTTGCAGAAAACTGAAGATTCTCAGTTGAAGTGAGTACCTGACATTGGCTGAGGGTCCCTCTACCAGAATCCAACTGCACAACTGAGTGTAAGCCATAACAACCTTTACACCTCAATTAATGCATCAATGTATTAACCGATCAGTGGATCATGGCTAACCATGATATTGGCACCAACTCATACCAGGCTTCTTCTCTTGCCTTTGTAGGCCTTTGTAGCTGCAAAATGGACCAATTCTAAATGCTTTACATCTGAAGAGACCAGACATTGGAAAAAGGTTGCCCATATATGACACAATTACCCACAAACATCTCACCTTTGTCTGTCCCATTATACAAAATCTTTCATTGGAAAAACAACTGCAAATTCAAATATTAAAAAGATGAAAAATATCTGACACCTTTAATCTCTTTGTGGACAACACTTTTCCCCACTAATAATAGGGAAACAAACGAACAAAAACAAACAAACAACAAACATATAAGTCCATGGGACCACTAGTATACTAGAAAAATCTTACCCTAAACTTTCAATAAAACTTGACAATAAAAGTTTTAAATGTCTGATAGACAGTGGCAGATAAGACTATCCTATGATGATACTAGAGTCCTCAAAATTGGATCCTCCTAACAGGAACTTAACTAGTTGTAGTAAGTGGTCTCTCCTGAGAATTTATACCTCAAATAGTTTAAGAATAGAAAATAATGAATGTTCCTAGATGGAACAAATGGGGCAATTAGACTGCTGGTGAACAACATGGCTACAAACTCGCTGAGTAGGGATTTTCTAGCAGATTAAACCTGGTCCTTGCTAGTGGAGAGGAAGGAGAATGTCTCCAAGCAAAGTATTACCAAAAATATCAAGATCAAATCAATCTTTAATTGTAAGCTCTGCTATTGAATACCTTATTCCCTGACTAAAATGGATCACAAAAGATTCTGCTTGGGTAGAACAATGACTGTTAAACTGGGAGAAATTAATAACTTCACTATACTTAATTAAGCATCAGTTAGACTTTAGGCACATTCATCCCCCCAGGGGGTTCTGGAATACCCTTGCTTTTGTAATTAAAAGAAGACCAGGACATGAAGGCCCTTACAGTACCTAACAGCATTTAATAAAACCATAAAAAATTTGAGCTCGGCACAGTATGCCACCTCTGATTCTGCCATACTTCATAGTTTAGTAGATGATCTCACACCAATGAACAGTCATGCAACACTAAGTAGAATCACTGGCTTAAAAACAAGTCACCTGAGGCAGGAAAGCTTATGGGGAGTGTAGAAAAGGAATTAGAAGGGGGAATAGAAGTGTATTTTATAAAAACATATTATAAGCATATATGTAATTCTCAATAAAAATGACTCCTTATCGGATGTAGACTTTCAAACCTTTTTTCTCATTCATAAGCCTTCTATTTCACTCTTCTGAAAACTCTTCCTGCCATGCAGGTACTTTCCAGTTTGTATTCATCCCACTTGTTTGCTTTGTTTTGTTGTACAAGTACTTAACACTTTTATTAATAAACTCATCACTGAATGCAATGGCCCCACACCTATGTACATACAGCCAGCACAAAATGGACTCATGAAGATTGTCCATTCTGCTCTTTTGTAAGATCTTTATAGTTTTATGTCTTGTATTTAATCCTCAAATCCATTTCAAATTGAATTTTGAGACTGGCATAAAGTATGGATCTGAATTGGTTCTTTTACACACTTAAATCCCATTTATCAAACTCTTAAAGAGTTTGTACAAGAGTTTAAAGAGTTGTGCAAATGTCCAACAGATATGTGAAAATATGCTTTATGTAATCAAAGTTGTGGAAGACAAAAACACAATTGCTCTTTCATATCAGTTAGAATATCTAACATCAAATGTCAGAAGACGTTTGCCTCTGGGTAGGAAAAGCAGATAAACTAAAACCATTACAATGCTTACTTAAAGAAACTCACACAGTAAAGCTGGTCTAAAAAGTAAAATGCAAGTTGATCAGAAAATGGATGAAGTACTGTGTGTTGTGATGTAGTATTCCTCCTGTAGTCATTCATCACAGCAACTGAAGTCTAAAGTTGGGATGTTAGGGTGATGTGAACACCCCCATAATTATTGCAGAATTATTCCAAACAGTTAAAACGTGGAAATATCACTAATGTAAATGTTGAAATATTTGGATCTTAAAAAATCCCTAATTTTTATTATATGTGAGAGTCACATAAGCATGTGCTGAAGGACACGGGCTTTCATTCCATTCCATACAAGCAGGATGGTCTGCAGACTACTGTTAAGAGTTGTGCTAAAAATCAGCACACATGAACTTAACGAATATAAGAAAAGTAGGTGTAACTTGTAATAATAATTAACAATATCATTCTACAAGATGAAAATCTTTTAAGAGAGTAAACTTTATACTGTTTGTTGAGCACAAGTAATTTTATTAAATTTTACTTTAAAATATTTTATTGATGAAAGCATTTCCACATTTTTTTAAAAAAGTTTTAAGTATGTTTGTGCTTATTCTCACATATGGAATATATTTTATCATTGTACATTGTAAATTTACATAAACATTGTTAAATATCTAAATCTTCACAAAATTACATCTTAACATTTAAAAGATGATCATTTTATTTATTAGATTTTATATTGTATTATAATGTTACCTTAGTTTAGTTTGAAATATTCTTACAGGTATATTGTTCCTTCTTGAAGTCATTTCCTAGTATTTCTTGTCATGAGATTTTTTTCAGACATCCCAAAACAATTCATATGTAATTAATTAGTAATATTTGGTCACATGACAAATTCCCCAGGTCTCAAGAGCTTTGACTCTGAGTTACTCAGATTTTTCTAAGGTTTCAGAACTTTCAAAACAGGTGAATTAATTATTTTGAATCTTTCTCTCTTTTTATGTATATATACATATACATATATATGAGTTTCGATATATATATCATCAAAATCAAAATATGAATAACATATGTATATGTTTATTTATATACCTATACATACTTCATAAGCCTATACATAAATAATACACAAGTTAACAGTATATATTTATACATACAAGTAAAAATGTGTTTTTATAAATATATATTCGACTACAGTTTAAATATTTAAATAAAAGTAAAATGACAGAAAAGTTAGGAACTCTTTTTTTCTATCCTGGTATGTTTTTCAGCATATAATTCACTATCATAAACCAAACACCCTGACTCACAGGTTTAAATTATTTTTAAAAATATTTTTATGCCATTCTACTATCTATAATCAGATAAGATTTTCTGACTGGGATCTGTAACACACTTGTGAGATTTGATTGGCAGGAGCAGTAGAGTCAGGGCATATTTGGCTGGAGGCTAATAGCTGTACTTTGACTTTCATTTGCCCCTGCCTGATGAGTGCTCTCTAGTGACATTTTCCTTTCCTATTGACATGCAACATTCAGAGCATTTATATTACTTGCCTAGCTGAAGGCTTGTAAGCAATACTTCAGAATACCACAAAAATCTTCTAATTTATTTTATGACTTAGTACAAAAGAAGACCTCATCCTAATACAGTCTGTTTGCCTAACAGAGTTCGTTCATGAGAACAAACTTAGGTTCTATCTCTTTATGACATAATTTTTGTGAATCACAAGTCATATTTGAAGCAGTTTTTGATATGTGAAATATCAAAATCTTTCTCTTTTTTTTGAATAAATGTTTGCTACAACACTACATTTTCTTATAATTTTATTCATTTAAATATTTTAAACTTTTATTATATTTTATTTATTTATGCATGTCCATGTACATGTGTGAATACTTGTGCATGCCTGTGGTTCAGGCATATGCCAAGACATATACACATCACATGACTACATGCTGGAACAACTCTTTACAACAACCACATGGAATCAAGGGAAAAAAATTAGGCCCTCAAATACACCAGTATGAGACTTCATCCACTGAACAATCTTGCCAACTTTGACTTTTTTCTTTCATTGAAAGTAGATTGTTTTATAGAATATATCCAGATTGAGATTTCCTTCTCTCCAAATCCTTTACACCATTCATTCAATCTGGATCTACCCCCTCTCTGTCTTTGCTAGGAAACAAAGAGGCATCTAAGAGATAATAATAAAACATAATCAGATAAAATGAAAGCAAACAAATCAGAACAGGAAAAAACAAAAAGAAGAAAAAAAGTCCAACAAAAGGCACACACACACACACACACACAAAAACCAACCCAGATACAGTTGTATTTTTTCTCATGTTCTGACTATGTAGACTTGACTGGTCCAGAACTCACTATGTACAACTGGATGGTCTTAAACTCAAAGATCATATTGCCCATACCTCTACAGATTTGAGATTGAAGATGTTGGGCATGACACCTTTTAACCCTGAATATTTTTATTTCTCTTAATTAAGATTTTTGACCCCTGCTTTATGTTAGAGTCTAACAAGCTAATGATTTTCTTTCATTCCAAAAAGAAATTCACTTATTTTTGATACTGTGTCAGACTCTGTGTTGCATCCTCTCTCAGATAGAGAAGAATCAGGTCAAGCTGTTGACGTGACTTGAACATGTAAGTTCATCACAATTGCTCTACTGATAGAGGATCACCTGGATGGCCAAATGAGAGCTGGCTGTCTGCTAGTCATCGAGAAATCTCCTATCAAATTTTAGTGCTATCCTCTCCTCTTCCATAACCTTCAAGATCCAGCCCACAACTAAGTGGATATCCTGCATCCAACATTAATGGAAGTAACAAAATCTGCCCAAGTGGAACGTGGTATCATTCCATCACACAATTTTCCTAGAAGACTAGTACATAATACTGCATATCTTTATCTCATCCTTACAGCATATTGCTTCATTCTAATATTAGAACATATTAGAAACTAATATTTCATTCTTTTATTAAACATTATCTTTATATATTGTGGACTTTTATACACTTAAAATATTATTTTATGTAGTCACGGTGTTACTATAAAAATTAAATTATCTTTTGTGTTTTACACTACTAGAATTTTAGCAAATAGGTCTCAAAATATAAGCCCTAGTTGCAAATGATCCTCATTACATACACACTGCATAATCTAAAACAATTTTAGTCATAATACTACTAAGAAAATGTTGACTCTTTCTACTATGTTAACATTTTTAAAAGGCTGATAATTCAGAATAAATAAAGAACCTAAGGCTGTAATAGTGATCTGTACATTCTTTATTCTTGTAAACTTTCAAGAGATAAAAGAAACTTAGAATTCACTTAAAGAATCAAATTCCTAAATTAAATTTCAACATGTGCATATATTTCAGTGTTTTATGTATCAATATGAAGAATACATAAAAAAATCACTATAATGAAAATGACATATGGTTATTATCTGGTTATTATCTTAAATAAATATTTGTACTTCTTTATGTCTATACATGTCTTCTGTGTCTATGGATGTGATCAATTGAACATGAATATGCATGCAGTTATGTGGTGTCTTTTCTTTATAATTACTCATTTTATTTGAGAGGCAGAAATTTTCACCAAACCTATAATACTATTGGGTAAGACTAATTAGATACATGCATCTTCCTGTACCCATATTGTCAATTCTGGGATGATACATGTTCAAAGTGCAACTTTTTATGCTAAGCTGAGGATTCACACTCATACCCTCATGATTTTGCTAGAAACATCTTATTGCCTGAGTGATCCCCCAATTAACTTCTCTTGCATTTTAAAATTAGAAACAAAAACACAACCACTGTCTTTTAATGGAATAGTACCTTTCATCATATGAATGCAGGACAATCACATTACAATGTGTATTGCTTTAGTGCATTTGTATCTTTTCTTGAAGTAAATTAAATGAGTGAGCCACATTGAGGAATGAAGTATAGTGTTGTGTGTTGTTGGTGATGAAGTTCAATCTTTAAGGTAAAAATTTTGGGGAATAGATGATGACAACATTCTTCTAGTTTTGCAAACTTCAAGAATACCCATAAAAATAATAATGGTAATAATATAACACAATGGTATTTGTACATTTGTAATATGGGGAAAACTCAATTAACCACTCATATGTGATAGAAAATATGTAATCAGAGATTAAACAGTTTGCTGTCTTTTCCTTCCAGTTTCTTTAAAGTTTAATTAATATTAATTTATTTTTCTCTTCAATAGTTTCTCTTTGGCTTACTTTGCTTTAGATACAAACTTTCCTAATACTTTACATGCCCAATTTGACTAGCAGTAGTTACTTTTCCAGTGTTAGATTGAAACACTATGACCAGAAAAACTGAGAGAAGAATGAGTATATTTACACTTATATTTCCAGAGGGATAAGAATCCATCACCATCACAGTGGGAAGGCATGACTGTAGTTTGAGACAACAGCTGAAGAAAGCTAAGAACACATTTCTTGAACAATAAGGTGAAAGAAGAGAAACTGGCATGACTTTTTAAACTGTCAACACCTGTCTCCAGTGACACATATCCTCAAACTAGGCCAAAAGGTATAAGCCTCTTTAAACAGTATAACCAACTGGAGACCAAGAGTTCAAATACGTAAGCCTACAGGCAGACATTCTTATTCAAACCACCACAGCTACTTAGGTATTAGAGTACAATCTGTTTGTTAAGTAAGAAGGCGTTGTTTGTAATCTATGATATTCAATGTTATTTGTGTCACATTGTTTGATATATAAGTTCTTGTAAATAATGGGTTTTCATTTACTTTTTTACACTTAGCAATATTATACATATATGTTTAATCTGTCTATACTTATACAGACAATATATGTAAAATACAAATGTATATCACAAACACTGCTTTTAAATTACCTAATTTTTATCTCTAATGCTAAATAATTAGACTAAAAATTAAAAATAAGAAATGAAATAACTCATTCTTTAAAAAGTTCTCTTGACTGCAAAAATATTGATAATTTCTTGGCAAATGTTTATTTTTTCTCTGTATGTGGAGACTAAAATAATTGTGGCTTTACAGAATAATTATTCATGTCAACATCAACTTATGTATTATACAGTTGAATCTACAAGGTTAAACAGGAATGGGGTGAAGTATTAATTGGGTTACCTCATTTATGAGTGGTAAAAGATGTTTACAGAAGTCAATGAAACAAGAAATGTAAATCTAAAATAGAAATTAACTATAAGCTTTTGGATTTCTAACAGAAAAGTGAACAAGGAAATCAAAGGACAGCACAAATCTTTTAATCCTTATTTTAAGTGAGAAATCCACAAATATCACCTCAATTAGAATACCATGAAAAGATCATAAGGAAATATTTTATTATTTATAAGTGAGTACTGGAAAAGCTTAAAATGAGAATATAAAAACATAGTTAGCCTCAATCCTGTAACCTCACAAGAAGCTTCCCAAGCATGTTCCTGGGTTTTATGTCATATCAGTGATTAAAACAAAAAGTCTTCAGATACTTTTGTTTTAGTTTTTTTTTTTTATTGTTGTAAGAGGATGCTACAATGTTAGACTGTGAAAGTAATTCAGCAATTCTATCATTTACTCAATATACTTCAAATCTAACACAGCTTTTATTTTTACAAGGTGACTGGGATGCACTCCCGTGGTTTTGGAGAAGAACTTGATTTCTTGCCCTTTCTTTTTTAGGGGATTTTTATTTAATGTATATGGTTGGGTTTTTTTTTTGTGTTTGCTTATTTGTTTTCCATATGTATTTGTACAACGTGTTTCTCGAACACCAGTGGAAGGCAGAAGATGTTGTAACTTCCAGAATTAGTGTTATAAATAATTGTGGGCCACCATGTGGATTCTGCAGTTTTAGTCTATATCCTCTGGAATGCGGACTTGTTTTCTTTTCTATTGGTGATTTTATTTATTTATATTTCAAATATTATTCCCATTCCTAGTTTCCCCTCCACAAATCCCCTATCCCTTCCACTTCTATGAGGGTGCTCCCTCATCTGCCCACCCACTCCCTCCTCACTTCCCTAATATTCCCCTATACGAGGGCATTGAGCTCCCATAGGACCAAGCAGCTCTTTTACCATTGATTTCAGATAAAGCAGTCCTCTGCTAGATATCCAGCTGGAGCCACAGATCCCACATGTACCTTTTGATTGGTGGTTTAGGTCCTGGGAGCTCTGGAGGCTCTGGTTGGTTGATATTGTTCTTCCTATGAGGTTGCAAATCACTTCAGTTCCTTCAGTCTTTTCCCCAGCTCCTCTGTTGGAGTCCCCACATTCAGTCCAATGTGTGGCTGTGTGCATCAGTTATCTGTTACTGGTCAGGCTCTGGCAGAGCCTCTCTGGGGACAGCTGTACCAGACTACTCTCAGCAAGCACTCCTTGGCATCAGCAATAGTGTCTTGTTAAATGCTGAGACATCTCAACCTACTTTTCTTGTCTTTTTTTTTTTTTAAGTTGGACCACATTCCTAGACAACATTGTCTATCTGATAATCCAAAAATATTGTATGTCTCAGATACTATTCCAATCTCTCTCTCTCTTTCTCTCTCTCTCTCTCTCTCTCTCTCTCTCTCTCTCTCTCTCTCTCTCTCTCTCTCTCTCTCTCTCTCTCTCTCTCTCTCTCTCTCCCTCTCTCTCTCTCTCACTGTCCCTGCCTTTTCAACTCTTATAGACATTTTGATTGTTTGAAGCTACCTGAGTAAAATGATTATTTTCATATTAAAGACATAATATGATTGGTCACTTGTGTGAATTTTACTGAAAAGAGATCAGAAAGTTTACTTACCTTACATATATCATTAACAACAGAGCAAAATAATAATTCTACCAAATTTGAATTTGAAAAACTAATAAATATATTAGGCTTAATAACAGAGAATGGAAGATGGATTACATTCAAGAGCATGTATGAGCCAAAACCAGCTATTTTACTGAAAATTTTACCTCAGCATGACAGATAATTCCTTTTCACTTCATAAAAGGAGGTTCCACTTGAGTTAACCTATCGTAGCCTGTATACTACAGCATGTCCTTGGACCACATGCACGGGGGAGGCAAAATTGCGTACAGTTATTAGAGAGGTATATGAAGCATGGCTAAAGTATTAAGTGAGTGTTTAATGACACTTTCCACATCTTCTTCTTATGGGGGACCAACAATAGATCTGATTCTAGGGTCCCTTAATAGTAGTCATGGTTGTCTGTGATATAATATAATGGTTTGCAGTATTGCAGAATTCTTTCACACCAGCTCAGTTCTTTGTTATGCACTCTAAAAATTTCACAGAAATTAGGGCATGAGTGTCTGAGGAGTCTATAATCCAGCCTCTAACTTTTAAGACAATGCTAACTTTTATGAAAGAGTACTCAGAATGTCTGCTTAGGTAATAATACATTTATACTTTATCACCTAAGCATCCAAGTATGGGATGGTCTACATCATAAATATTGGCTACATTAAAACCAACTGAGGTGCAGAGTGTTCTTAAATCCACACTGTGCTTTAATAAGTAAATCTTTTGTTTTTATGATCTTATGAGTGGGGTTTAATAGGTGTCCCAATATACTTGCATTCATTTATTTATTTGTTTGTTTGTTTGTTTTTTAAGACAGGGTTTCTCTGTGTAGCCCTGGCTGTCCTGGAACTCACTCTGTAGACCAGGCTGGCCTCGAACTCAGAAATCCGCCTGCCTCTGCCTCCCAAGTGCTGGGATTAAAGGCATGTGCCACCATTGCCCAGTTATACTTGCATATATATCAGAGGATTAAATACATCATTTTAACACAGTAAAGGAATGTTAACAAAATTTCTTTGGGTGATGGACTTAGGAGATCCTGGACGTAGTCTAACTTGAATGACCTATCATAAACAGCACAAAATAAAAGTGTTAGTACAACATTATTTCTGGAATAATGTAAAAAGTAGTAGAGAAGGATAATCAAGTGATTCAAAAAGAGAGTCATAGATAGGATGTTCATGTGTTACTTCTTTAAATCGTTAGTGAATGAAGTTTAAACTATACACTAATCAAGAAAAAGAGAAGAAATAATACAACAAATAATGGTTTTCTGAAGAAGCTGGTTACAGAAAGGTAACATGAATTAAAACATTGATCCCAGTTTAACAAGAACCACATTTTATGAGAATTACTTAATATTCTTAATGTTTGTAATGTAAAATTTACATTGTATATGTAGAACCTTAGATTAAATTATGTGTGACACATGAATATATATCTTAAATTCACAGGAAATAAAAGCAGAAAAATAGGAAAATAATTTCCAATTTCTTTTTCTCCCTTTGTTTTTGCTTGAAAGGATTTGGCTGCAGATGATACTTAATGAACTATCATTAATCACCCACTGGCAGACACTACTATTAAAGTAAAGTTCATTGGAAGAATTAACAAGTGACAATTAGTATAGTCCTGAATATTCCAAATACTTTGAAATGACAAACAAGTTAATAATAATTACAAATGTGATGCTAAAATGGGAGAGCATATTTAGGACAGTATTTTTTATATGTGTATTTAGATCTCCAAAGTTCTTGTTCTATAGGTTCTTTGGATTAGCTTTAGAATTTACAATAACTTTGATTTAGAGTTTTTGTGACAATGCTTAACATTACCTGCTTAACTATTGTAGGTGTGAATTATACTGTGCTGAGTACCTAAAATTTAGTAGATGTTAAATAAAGTTCTTCTGTTCTCTCTCTCTCTCTCTCTCTCTCTCTCTCTCTCTCTCTCTCTCTCTTTCTCTCTCTCTCTCTCTCTCTCTCTCTCTCTCTCTTTCTCTCTCTCTCTCTTTCTCTCTCTCTCTCTCTCTCTCTGTGTGTGTGTGTGTGTATCTCTGTGTGTATGCATGTGTGTAGTGTGTGTGTGTCTGTCTCATGTGACTGTAAAATAAGCAGTCAGAAGGTCTATGCCT
This sequence comes from Rhabdomys dilectus, assembly GCA_019844195.1. NCBI lineage: Eukaryota > Metazoa > Chordata > Mammalia > Rodentia > Muridae > Rhabdomys > Rhabdomys dilectus. The sequence goes on along the minus strand of JADRCG010010526.1, from coordinate 1,977,505 downwards.
TATGCCTTAAAGACCATTTCTAAAATGATTTTAATGTCATTTTAAAAATATATTCGATTATCCATGAGTTGGCTATATGGGCTATATGATTTTCTTGGATGGTTAGTTGTGTATGAGATATTAACTCAAAGAAATAATGCTAAGCAAGTAATATTGTAATCTTTATGTTTATGTAAGAACATATTTTCTTATGAATTTATTATTTATAAAACCATTGAACTGAAAATATTAATTCAACAAATTTTTGAAGTTAAATATTTTAGTGTTATAGATTCTGTCTGTGAACAATTGATTTGGGATTTTGATGGGGATTGCATTGAATCCTGAGATTGCTTCTGGTAAGATGGTCATTTTCAATATGTTATGAATTCATGAGCATGGGAGATCTTTCCATCTTCTGAGGTCTTCTTTGAAACATATGCATTTAATTATGGAAAACAAAAACTCTTAATTATTTCCATAACTTCTAGGAACATATATATTAGTATCAAATTATAGCAAATATATCTCTCGATTGCATTGTATTATGTTTGAGTTTAAAATTGCTGTTAGACAGTAGTCAAAATGGCTCAATAGATAAATGTCTGTGCCAATCTCTACAGAAGGATACATTTTGCCATCTGACCTGTACATGCTCCATCCCCCATTAAATAATAATTTAAAAAGAACTGTAGAATAATATTGTTGAGACTGCTGGTCTTTCTATGGGGTAACTTCCAGACCCCTGAGATCTCTCAGACCCTGAGCCACCAACCAGGCAGTGTACAGGAGCTGGTCTGAGGCCCCTAACACATATGCAGTAGAGGACTGCCTGGTCTGGTTTCAGTGGGAGAAAATGCATCTAACCCTGAAGAGACTTGAGGCTCCAGGGAGTCTGAGGCCTGACAGGGATGGTGGCTGGGGGCTGGGGGGATCCTCTTGGAGACAGGCGGAAGGTGAATGGGATAAGAATCTGTGGGAGGGCAGACCAAGAGGCAAGATAATGACTGGAGTGTAAAAAAATAAAAGTAATTTTAAAAATATTGCTTGAATTACTTGAATTTCATGAACTCTATTAAATAAATTTTGGCTTTCGATATAAAATAATGTCTCCAAATTTCTGAAATGCCTCTAAATCTTCATCTCCTATTTTATCATACATACTCATATAAAGCATTGTTCTCAGTACTGCCAATTATGAAATCAAAATGTATCAGGGCCCAAGCACTGAGCAGATCACCGGGGACAGCTCTACACCCAACCTCACAAAACCCAGATGAAGTGGGGCTACCAGGAGCTCTAACCAGGGCAATATCTCATGTAAGGAATCAGCAACACTCACCCCAAACAGAGAGTAAACAGGGCATACAGAGACCCAGGAATTCACTCCTGGCCTGGAGCACTGGTACCTTCCAGTCTGGGTCTGAGCACTCAGCAGATCCAGGAGGCAGCTCTGTACCCTACCTCACAGAACCCAGAGGTGGCAGGACTCCCAGGAGTTCTAACCTGGGCAGTATCTTTGGTCAGGAGACAGCAATACTCTACCCAAACAGGGAGTAACTGGGACCCACAGGGACACAGGAATTCACTCCTGGCCCAGAGCACTGGTTCCTTCCTGTTTCCTCCTGAACACTGACCAGATCTTGGATCTCAGCTCTAATCCCAGCAGCAACACTCATCCCAAACAGTTCTGACACAACCAAGATAATAGGAAAGACAAGGCTCCAGTTAGAGACAGCTCAGGTAGCACCAAGGAGATCCAGATGGCGAAATGCAAGAACAAGAACACAATCACCAGCAACCCACAGTACTCGACTTCATCAGAACCTAGTTCTCCCACATTAGAAAGTTCTGAATTACCCATATCACCAGGAAAGCAAGAGTCAGATCTAAAATCACTTCTAATGATGATGATAGAGAAATTTAAAAAGGACATAAATAACACCCTCAAAGAAACTGAGGAGAACACAGATAAACAGGTAAAAGTCTTTAAAGAGGAAACACAAAAATCTCTTAAAGAATTACAAGAGAACACAACTAAACAGGTGAAGGAATTGAACAAAACCATCCAGGACACAAAAATGGAAGTAGAGACAATCAAGAAATCACAAAGGGAGACTACCAGGGATATAGAAAACCTGGAAAAGAAATCAGGAGTCATAGATGCAAGCATAACCAACAGAATACAAGAGATAGAAGAGAGAATCTCAGGTGCAGAAGATACCAGAGAAAATATTAAGACAACTGTCAAAGAAAACACAAAATGCAAAAAGTTCTTAACACAAAACATCCAGGAAATTCAGGACAAAATGAGAAGACAGAACCTAAGGATAATAGATATAGAAGAAAGTGAGAATTCTCATCTGAAAGGGCCAATAAATATCTTCAACAAAATTATAGAAGAAAACTTCCCTAACCTAAAGAATGAGATGCCCATAATCATCCAAGAAGCCTGCAGAACACCAAATAGACTAGACCAGAAAAGAAATAACTCCCGTCATATAATAATCAAAACATAAAATGTACAAAACAAAGAAAGAGTTTTAAAAGCAGTAAGAGAAAAAGACCAAGTAACATATAGAGGCAGACCTATCAGAATTACACCAGACTTCTCACCAGAGACTATAAAAGCTAGAAGATCCTGGACAGATGTCATACAGACCCTAAGGGAAAATAAATGCCAGTCCAGGATACTATACCCAGCAAAACTCTCAATTACCATAGATGGAGAAACCAAGATATTCCATGACAAAACCAAATTTACACAATATTTTTCCACAAACCCAGCACTAAAAAGAATAATAGCAGGAAAGCACCAATACAAGGAGGCTAATTATACCCCAGAAAGAGCAAGAAAGTAAGCCTCTTCCAACAAACCCAAAAGAAAATAATCACACAAACAACGCCCCCACTGTTAACAAAAATAATAGGAAGCAACTATCTCCTCTCCTTAATATCTCTTAACATCAATAGGCTCAATTCTCCAATAAAAAGACAGGCTAACAGGCTGAATATGCAAACAAGAAGACAAGGGAAATCCCACATGCAGATGGAAATTGAACAAAGAAAGAGAACTTCAGACCAATCTCCTTAATGAATATCGATACAAAAATACTCAATAAAATTCTCGGGAACAGAATTCAAGAACACATCAAAACAATCATCCATCATGATCAAGTAGACTTTATCCCAGGATTGCAGTGTTGGTTCAATATATGGAAGTCCATCAATGTAATTTACTATATAAACAAATTCCCAACTGAGGAATCTCGAATGGTTGAGAAGCACCTAAAGAAGGTTTCAACATCCCTAGTCATCAGAGAAATGCAAATGAAAACAACACTGAGATTCCACCTCACACCAGTCAAAATGTCTAAGTTTGAAAAGACAGGTGACAGCAGATGCTGGCGAGGATGTGGAGAAAGAGAAACACTCCTCCATTGTTGGTGGGATTGTAAGTTTATACAACCACTATGGAAATCAGTCTGGCGGTACCTCAGAAAATTGAACATAGTATTACCTCAGGACCCAACTATACCACTCCCGGGCACATACCCAAAAGATGTTTTAACATACAACAGGGACACATGCTCCACTATGTTCATTGCAGCCTTATTTATAATAGCCAGAAGTTCAAAAGACCCCAGATGTCCTTCAACAGAGGAAGGGATACAGAAAATGTGGTATATTTACACAATGGAGTACTACTCAGCTATTAAAAACAATGAGTTCATGAAATTCTTAGGCAAATGGATGGAGCTTGAGAATATCATCCTGAGTGAGGTAACCCAATCACAAAAGAACATACATGGCATGTACTCACTGATAAGTGGATATTAGCCCAATAGCTCACAATACCTAAGACACAATGCATAGACCACATGAAACTCAAGAGGAGGAAGGAAAACTAAAGTGTGGTTGCTTTGTTTTTTGTTTTTTTGTTTGTTTTGTTTTGTTTTGTTTTTTCTTTTAGAAGGAGTAGCAAAATACTCAACCAGAGCTCCCAGGGTCTAAACCTCCAGCCTAAGAACAGAAATGGAGGGACTCACGGCTCTACTTGTATAGGTAACTGAGGGTGGCCTTGTTAGGCAACAATAGAAGTGGAGGGCCATGGTCCCCAAAAGATTGGATCCATAGTGTTGGGGAATGTGAGAGCAGGGAGGCAGGATTGGGAGAATGGCGGGAGAACACCCTCATAAAAATTGGAAGAGTGGGTATGGGATAAGGGGAGATAACAGTGAAAGGTAAATACATAAAATATCCAATTAAAAAAAAAAACAGATAATGGGTCTGGCAAAAAAAAGATAGTTTATTTATTTCAAATGATTTTCAAAGATTTCCAGGAGATGTTTATTGGCTAAGATCTTATTTTAAGCTCTGCACAAAAGAATTTATGTCTCTGTTTAATATTCTCAAGAGAGATGCAAATCTTAATTTCCTTCAACAATTAATTGACAAAAGAGGAGTAATTTTACAAAAAGTAGAAGAAGCTCTCATTAATTGATATATTATATAGATTGATTAATTGTTGGCTGTTTTATAATAGTCCTTGATAAAAAAAATTATTAATAATGAATTATATTCTTTAAATAGTGTCTTCATGATTCTCTGAGGGTGGAAGGAGCATACTTTGTTTACTCTTAAGTTTCTAAAACTGAAAGCTCACAGCAAATCTGCTGTTGATTGCCTCTGGCATTGCTGAAACCAATAAAAACTATGCCACAACTATGTGGAAGGACCCTTTTACCCTTAAATGGAATGGCCAGGACCCAGTTCCTATATGGGGCCGAGGATTGATATGCCTGTTTGATATCACAGAAGGCACAACTAAATGGCCACCAAAAAGATTAATGAATTAAATAGATACCCCCACAAAACCAGGCCCAATTATAAATAAGGTGAATAACAATTGACATCCAGGGAAGAGAAATTTCCCTGAGAATTCCCTTCTTTTTTCCTTTCCAGGTAAAAATTAATCACCCATGATGTCTGCTGTTAGGAGTTCTAATCCTGATGCTGGCCTCCAGACTTATACTACTCAGACCTCCAATGGACCTTTGACAAGGACATCAAACTGCTATAGACTGACATCACTAATCTGAAGAAATTACTTGTTTCGCTGTCTGATGTTATCCCCTAAAATTGCAAAGGACTTTATTGGACTTGATTTTCTCTTTTACAATAGAAAAGACTGTGTAGAGCTCTAGACTGTGTACAGCCTTTAAAGAAGAATGCTGCTTTTACATAGACAAAACAGGGATGATTAAAGAGAGCATAAAAAAGGCCAGAGAAGGTCTTAAGAAAAGACAGAGAAAAAGAGAAAAATAAAAGCTTGTACAAGAATTGGTCTTCAACCTCTCCATGATTGTTAACCCTACTTCCTTTCTTCTTGGGACCATTAATTGAGTTATATTTGCTTATTTCCTTTGGTCCCTGGGCCTTAAATAGGCTGACTAACTTTGTGAAACAACAGATAGATAATCTGATAGCAAAATCTATTCAGATACATTGTCATAAGTTAGATATGGAAGACCACGAGACTCTAGATGAGGATGTTACTCTATCCAGGGTGCTCCCAAGTACCATCACCACCCAAGGTAAAAAAGGGGACTTCCACCCCTAGACCAAGCAGAGAGGGGCCACCCAGAACCCTCTCTGTCTGGTGATCTGAATTCTTGCTTAGGCTGTGAGGCTAAGCACTGCAAGGGAATATAAATAAAAGTTAAAAATATATTTCTAGGTTCCCTGAGGGACAAGCCTGACTGCATAGGGGTTGATGCCAAAAGTATCCGCTCTACAGGAAAAAGACATTGGGACAGGTATGGCCTTCATGCCTCACTGGATAACGACAGGAAGACTGGAGCCATTACAAGGTCCCCTTTAATTACTGGAGGTCAGGCCTCTATCCCCACCTTGACAAGATTAGAATTGCCACAGCCCTTCTATACTTGGAGAAGGGAGTAGATGTCAGGGGCAGCCCTGCTTATACACTGAAGACCTAAAATCAGCCAGAAGCCTAAAATCAGCAATAGGCCTGATATACATGCCTACTAACACAAAGTCTTGGGTCTCTATGGAAAAACACTGAAACAGTTGTATATAAACTATTGTAAACAGGCAGCTTTTGTGGAAATCTACCAGCCTGAGTAGTCATAGACCTTGTAAATAGGCAGCCTTGGCAGATAGTACCAAATTAGATAAGAACAAATGAATCATAGACAGAGTTATATTAACCTGACCCCTGAAACTTCACCCACCTGATACCCTGTTCTGAAAGATATCTGTACTCTTCCTGAACACCTATTCTCCTGTGTCATCCCCTTCCCTACATGCTGCATTTTCATGTTTATAACACTTGTGTTAAAAAGTAAAAATTATGATTTGATAATAAAAAAAATAAAAAAACAGAAATAACACACAGTGTCCCTCTGGCTCTGCTGACTTAGCTTCTGACAATTCATTTTCTTGTTCTCAAAAATACTTTGAATTATAAAATGTTATTGCGGTTTTTGTTAGTATGCTGGGTAAAATAATTTTTATTGATTTCATTTTAAACTTCAAAGTTTGTAGTGAGTTAAAATGTCCTTCAACATAATTTTAGGTCATATTTATTTTCATATTATAAAATGCTAGTTAATCAGTTGAACATTTTTAAAACTGGATTCCTTTTGAAAATTTCATATATGAGCACTGAATTTACATAATTTTCCCTTCTCTCCTTCCTCCCACTCTTCCCAACTCTCCATACTTTTCAAATACATCTTATTATTTAATTATTGTTCATATATGTATGTATATATATACATGTATAAGTATATATGTATAAACAAATACTGATAAAGTGTTTTGAGTTAAAAAAATCAAAATGTTTCAACTCTAGAAATTGTTAAAGATGCTTTGTTCTGAATAATCAGGTAGTCAAAACAGAATTATTTCACTTAAAAGTAGACAAAACATTCATTAGATTAGTGCATACATTTTCATCTTTAATAAAAAGTAAATTATATATAAGAAATAATTCTTAAATTTTTATCAATTTGTGAGTTTCACATCATGTTTTCCAGTCCCAGTAATCTCCCTGTCTTCTTATATCTGCTCTTCCCATTTGAAATACCCCCAAAAAATAACACACACACACACACACACACACACACACACACACACAGCAATAGAAAAATATCTTATCGTGGAAACTGTAGTATACCAGTGTGTCCCCCAATATATCCTGCTGTTCGGTCAACCTTACTTGCATATGTTCATTCCAATGTGAAATTGGTCTTATTTGAGGTCTCTGGCTTCTGTGACATCACCAATAGTGGATCCACACCAAGAGTTCTCCCTGTTACCCTGTGCTATGGAGATAATAGTCTACTTCTCTCTCATGGCATTGGGCTTATTCACCCTCACTGGGGACTCCATAGCTTGTGCTGTCCTATCAGATATGGAACTCACATTCTCAAGTGCTGTAGCTTGTGAGATGCTGGGGCTACACTCACACTCTTACACTCTCAGGGTTAGCTCACCCTTGCTTTCACAGTCAGGGCAAACCTGACGACTGCAAGAAGTCAAGGGTAGTTCCCCGGTACCCATCCCACCACATGGACAGACAACCCAAGTGGAGGGGCCAGCTTTCCTTTGCCCTTGCCCTCAGGCCTGGCTCACCTGCATTCCCTTCAGTAGGTCCACCTCCTGTACTATGTTGCCAGGACTATGCTCCTGGGCAACTTGTAGGGCTTACTCTCACATGTGCAACAGATTAAATTAATATTTGATTTGACTTTTATTTGTTTTAGGCATAAAACAGCTTTGGTCACCAAGCCAGGCACTACGCTCAGTGCACAAAGAACTGCTCTGTCCTTGAGTGATATAAGACCACCACAAACAAGGTATCTCTTCACTCATTGAACGAAGTAGGAAGAGAAATAATTATTTTTAAAATGAATATTCATACAAGCCATTATCAATAAACGTTTCATTTGTTTGCTTAGTTTATAACCTAAATACCTGAGTTACATAACAGTTTCTTGGACAAGAAATTATAATGAGTGAAAAATTGAAACATGCTTATTCTGTAGCAAAAATTCAGTAAATCCCTAATCTCTTTCATGATGGCATTTGTAGATCTTTTCTTCTTGGTTGATAACCTCATTCAATAAGCTCCACTCAGGAGAGAACTCATTACACCACAATAAGTTATTGTTGATCAATGGTCACATGTTTATACAACACTAAAAGGCACTTGCCCTATGTTAGAATTGAGTTCTTTCTGAAGGCCTCTTCCACATTCACCCCCACAACCTACAAAGCAGGCTGTTCAATTAGAAGAGTTTGTATCAACTTCTTTCTAATTTTGTTTTCTTTTCCTACAGAGACCACCATAATATATTTGTACATAATCTGTCTATCTGCATGTGTATTTTCAAGAAGTCATTCAAAGACATTTTTATTTATGAAGATAGAAAACAATCATGATGTTCACTCATCCTGCACACCCATATTCTCTGTGAATTTCCCATAATGTGCAATTTGACCTGCAGCCACATGTCAAGAGATTCTGTGATACTGTGTTGCTGGCCTGCTTTTTATCCTCCATTAGTAATAACAATGACTCTCATTTATGGAAGGGTTTATATGCATTAATATACTTAATCTCCACAACAAAATGATTCGTAATTACCATTAACATGCATCTATTTTTATACCATTTAAATCTTCATGTGTTTTATTATTTTTAGTTATACTTGCTTCTGCATTTCACAACAATTTTTATTTCTTCCCTCACAAACAGAAAATGCTGTATTAGTAAGTGTTCTCTGCTATAAAGAAGTTTAGGGCTTCATGAGATCCCATTTATTAATTGCTATTAATATCTATTTTACTGCATTGTTCAGAAAATCATTTATTATTCCCATGAGTTCAAGTCTATTTTGTACTTTTTCTTCAATCATATTCAGGGTATATGATCTTATGTTGATGTGTTTGACCCATTTGGAATTGAATTTTGTGCAGGATGATCAATGCATATGTACTTTCACTGTTCCCTAAGCAGTTATCAAATTAGACCAGCAGAATTTATTGAAATGTGGTCTATTCTCTAGAATATATATATATATATATATATATATATATATATATATATATAATTTTGTTGTTGTTGTTTATTGTTATAAATCATGCATCTGTATGTGTGTGGAAATTTTCTGGGTTCTTCAATTATACTCCATTTATCAATCATTCTGTTTAATAATATAAAGACACAGTATCCTAACAAAAATGAAGGAAAGTTTAGCAATTATTCATTGTTGTTGGGGGTAAAAATGAATAGAGAGTCACTATAAAAAATTGTAGGCTTTCCTCAAGATGTTGAAAATCTATCTGTCACAAGATACTGAATATATATATATATATGTATATATATATATATATATATATATATATATATATATAATCTCTGTAGAAAGGGTTCTCTATCTTAATGCAGAAAGACTTGCTCATTCATGCTAATGGCTGCTCTTTTCAAAATAACAAGAAATTGAAACAGTGTAGATTTCTATCAAATGATTATAGGAGAGTGAATATGTGATACATTTACCCAATAAAATATCATTTAAAAATAAAATTACTAAATTTGCAGGTAAATACATGGAAATAGAAATAATCATTCTTAATGTGGTAATCTAGACACAGAAAGACAAATATTTAAATATGGATAAATGTGGATTCTAGCATATAAGCTTTATATGTTTATATTTCACTATATATACATTATAAGTAAGTATGGTGATTCGGTAGCTGTTAAGGTACAGAGAGGGGAAACTCTTCTACAGTATGGCAAATAATGTTTACTATGATTAATGGATTAAGTGGAAACTAAACTAAGAAAATTAAATGGAAAGAAAGATGGGAGTACAGAATAAAAAACATAACATGAAAATGAAAAACAAATGCTAAAGTCTTTTGAAATGCCACTTGGACAGCACTACTGTAGAATATATACATGTACGAGAGGATTTTAAATAGACAACCATATAATGAGAGAGACTATTCTTTAAATAAACATTTTATGTCATCAAGTATAACTTCCAGTTTCAGGGGCATTATGCTTGTTGAGTCTTTGGCCAATGAGAACCCATGGCCTTTCCTAAACTTCAGATGGTATTTCCAAGGCTAGTGATTACTCTTCCTTACCATATGGTAATGCCTTATTGTTGAAAACACAACTTACTTATATCATTGATATACCACTTCTGACTAGCATTGACGGTGCTGGAAGGTAATTTGCATGTTACCAGAGGAGGAAAATAATCATCAATATCACCAATTTGTAAACCTGAAACATACCATTGTGACCCATCTGGAAGATATACTGGTGATACAGTGAAATAAATACTACTGGCATAAACAATAACTCTTCGATTGGATTAAAGATGCAGTCTACGAAATGAGACCCACACCTGACACTGATGAAATGGACAAGAATCTGAGAACAGATAGAACACAAGGAAAAAAAACCTACTCTTAATATTCTGGTAAAGGATTATAGCAATTAAATGACTCCTAATGAAATACTGGTATAACAAAAGATAACTGTTTTACTCCACCCTTTCAGAGAAGTTTCTTCTTGAAGGCATCAGCGAGTAACACAGAAGCCTACAAATGTAGAATGTAAAGTAATTGAGAAAATTTGGATCCTCATTCATAATTTGGATGCATTTATTATACTCATTCCCTTAAAACTCAAGAATCTTTACAAATGGGATGAGAACACAGTCTCACATTTAGCAAAGAAAGTATTTGTAATTGATACTTCATAGTAAAATAAGAAATCTTATGTTTTCACCAATAGATTGTTACTGTGTATATTGATTATACTACATACTGCATTCTATGTTCAGTAGGAGTTGGACAATACAAATCAGAATCCGAAATTTGTATGCTTGTGTGCACCTTTTATTTTGTGAAATTTTTATTTTACTGATTTTTTCTTATGTGTTTTTTATTTTTAGAGGACAGAAACAGAGGCATCCTATGTTCAGTAGGAGTTAGACAATACAAATCAGAATCCAAAATTTATATGCTTGTGTGCACCTTTTATTTTGTGATATTTTTATTTTACTGATTTTTTCTTATTTGTTTTATTTATTTTTAGAGGACAGAAACAGAGGCAGAATTGAAAGGTAGGTGAGTCAAAAAGAGGCAAGTTTCTTGGGCGATTCAGGCAAGAAAAAACATAATGAAATATACTGTATGAAGAAAATTTACATGAAAAATCAATTTATTAAAATGATTGAAAAACAAATATGCATTTACATGTATTTTAAATTTTACAGAATCTTTTATGCCATGCATATATCAAATAATTAGTTTTATTGGTGAAATTCAGTGTTTTTTTCTCATCATCATCATTTAGTGTTGATGTAAAATATCAGATGAAATATATTTCTCAGAATTATGTTATGTGTAGCTTGACTAAATATGTCTGACTTATTTTTTATTGTCTCAAGGAATCCATTCTAAATTTAAATTAAATTCTAAGGAGTTAAAGTCAAGATTTTTGAATCTTTAGATGTACGCTGGAGAATTCATTGAATACATTTTTTTTTTTTTGTAATGAGAGAGTAGTCATTTTATGTGAGATGGCTTTTCAGCAATGACAATATGGACATTATTTATTTAAGTAGAAGCATCAGTCACACTAATGCTCTGTGCTAGCCAGAAATGACAGAAATAATAAACTCACCAAACTTGCTCTGATTTACTACTGACAAGAAGTTTCCAATATTCCATAATAGGAGCCTGAAAACTCTCATGTGTCAGGCAGAAAAGTTGGAAAGTGGATGGAAATTTGTAATGCTAAGGAGAGGAGAATGGGAAAGTTGTAGGTCATTTATCATTTTAACGCTTTCCTTTACACTAAGAGACAAAAGGTTCTGTTCACTCAAGAAATTTTGAGTTTCTGAAAAGCTGTATCATTCTCTTATCTTATGATGTTTTTGAAAAACAGGAAATGCTTGCAGATAAGAATGGCAGAGTTATGATTTTCTACAAGGCAGTCCTGTAATTGCCACACTAAATTTTGTCTTCTGATGTTGGGTGGTGAAGTGGAAATTTTTTTTTAAATGTCAACAAATATCTAGCCTCAATCTGATAATTTCAAATCACAGAAAACCAGATAAACGACCTATAGCTATATAATGTTACCTATATTGCTGGTAAACTGATAAAGTACACATCACTTAGTCATTTAATTTTGGCTTTTTCAGTCCTATTTCATAGATATACATTTAATTGTAATATTTTAACTCTTATTTCAAATACAAATAATCAAATATAAACTTTATTCTTATGAATATTAATTTCTTGCTTATTTAAAATTTTTACTTTGGATTATATAGTCATTGTACATATTTCTGGGCTTTGTAAGGATATTTTCTTACAACTGTACTGTACAATGTTCATTGACAATGTAATTTTAACCTCTCAGTCTTATCTTTTATTTTTACCACTTCCCATCAATACTCTTTTAGATTACAAATACGCGTGCGTGTACCACACACACACACACACACACACACACACACACACACACAAACACACATACAAATATATATTTCTCATTCATAGAGGGGAACCAGGAAAAATTTGAAATTTAAATAAACAAAATATCCAATAAAAAAGAAAAAATCTCCTAAATTATATTATATTTTCTGCTAATATATTTGATTATTTTATGATAAATTAAGGCTTACTGTTGAACAGTAAGCAGTCCTGGCTTGTGCGTAGGCAAAAAATGACAAGAATAAAAGGAAAATGTATACACCTTGTCAAAGGAAGAAACATTGTGGGGCCATGGAGCTGCCTTCATGAGTAAGAATGCTTGTGGCCTGAGAACCTAAGTCTGAGAGCCCAACACCCATGTAAAAAGTCAGGTGTGACTGTGGAGATTGAATCGAGACAGGACTTTTGGGTTCCTCAGGGTCAGCACTATATAGAAAATATTGGCCAATTGCTTTCAAAGTTTCATGTATTAATTTTAATTATGAAAGAACAGATGTAACAAGATCTGTAGACATTAAGAAGCTTCCTCCCTATAAATCCTGGTAATTCAATTTAATTTTCTGCTTGTTCTTCTGTGATCTGTTCTTAATGCCTCAAGTTATAAAAAGTAGCGAGAATTACTTAGTCTGTTTCTGATTGGCATCACAATTTGCAATAAGCAATATTAAAAATATCATTGCATTTGGGGATTCTGGAAAGACACTTCAGAGGTACAACTCACACAGAGATAATATATTCCAAATATACAAGTTAGAGCCTGTGAACATATATTAATTATGGGAAATATGACAGTATAGCGTAAATATCCTTAATAGATTTTAAATCTGTAAAAAACTCACCATATAGAGAAGATCATTCCTTTCACTTCCTTTCATAAAGAAAATGCATTCTTTGAATAATAATAGGATGATCTTTAAAAACAACATTATTTCATTGAAACAAAACTTTAGAATATAATTCAAATGAACTGTCCTCCTACCATTCATAAACTACTTATACTGAACACACAGAGTTTATGATGTCAGCAGAGATTAAATTATAGCCTTGTGTTAAGCTGGAAACCAGTTATTAAGAATAATCTGACATCACTGCAAGAAACCTTTTTTTATAATGTTGGATAATTGTAGTTCATTATGAAAATGGAACAAACTGTGACAGTCTTATTATAGATGAAAAAAACCAATATGGAGGAGTCCAGATGATTTTACAGAGTAACATATTTGAATAGGAAAATTTCAAAGATCTTGTAAAAAATTCTACAGTAAAATCATAACACTGAGTCAAAAAAGTTTAGAGTTTGACCTATTTCTATACCTAAAAACATATAAACTCATAGTACATTCTAACAAAACTGATTTTTTTTTTTTTTTGGAAATCTATACAAAGCACTCTTTTAAATTTCAGTAATTTAAAATTTTATTCAATAATCCAGAAAGAAGCATAAACCTATTGCTATCAAGCTTGACTAAATTTACATCCTGTTCTTTCAAGTGTCTCAAGATATTTATGGGTTTGTTAATGTGAAAATAGTCTGACATAAATCTGTCTCTGTACTTAAGTGAAGTTTGACTCGCAGCAGCCTCCTTACATAGTGAACTGCCCTTGACATGTAAATAAATTGAAACCCAAGAATAATTCCTTGTAACTAGGCAACCAAGTCTCAGCCAACTGCAACAATTGAGCTTCTGCCAGTGACAGGCTATAATAGCACATATGTACATATAAGCTTAGCATCTCATAAGCCCATTCTCATATAATGCAACTGCTAGCTGCACCCAGGCAGGACTTCACTTGTCATTTCTTTCTCCTAGGCAATAAGTGAAAATTATGTGGTGGGATGAAGCATTCTGAACCAATTTTTATCTACTCTGATGTCCTGTTGGAGAAACTATCTTGTGAAGCAATTTGGTTAAACTCAACTGTAATTGGCTTTAACAGATACATATCCATTTGCCAGTCTAGAGATTATCAACATATCAGTGTCATCATTGCAAAAAAAAAAAAGTACTACATTTGCTTTATATACAAGAGAATGACTACACCCACTTTATCAGTGAGAACATTACAGAGAAAAATTTAAAGCTGGTGTAGTGAATGAGCAATGTGTTTCTCTTCATACAGCATAACACAAATTGTATTATAAATTTGTGGCTATTGTCTTATATCTAGTTGGAAACTACACAACTAACATGTAGCCATTATTCATATCCCAGTATTTTGAGTAGCTCTGATAAATGCCATTTACTGAGCTAATAGGTAGAAAGGATATCATAAAATATATTTATACATTTATAAAAATATCAATATTTTGAAATCAATTTATGTCCTAATTAGGTTATTATGCTGAGATTTATCATATAAAATTGAACCTAAATTTTATGATCACATCAAACAATAAACATTAAATTTTCACAATATATTTAAAATTCAAAATTCAATTATTTAGTTACATGATATTTTCTTCTCTAAATATTATTTTTAGTAAAAGAATATATTCTTCATGCTTAATATAATAATAGAAAAATACAAAACAATAGTATGTATTAATAGTTTTGAAAATGTCACTATCTTCAAAGTGTAAACATAAACACATAGGTAAAACACATCTGATATCTGAGCATTCCAGTGAAAGAATCAGGAGGAATTCTGCAAATGTGAAATCAACCTGAACTACACAGCAGGTTTCTAGGCAGTCAAGGAAGCTTAATTAGCAAGACTTTCCCAAAACAACAACATCAAAGGTAAAGCATGACACCCTGCTCCTTGGGAAAATTGTATGATATAGTATTAAGTAAAACATACAGTCAGTAAATACGGTTTCTATTGATTTGACTTTATACAATATTAAACATGACTGTATTAGCAAAGAGGTGTATTAAATCATGTGTTCACATTTTCTTCATGACACATGTATGCATGTATAAAAGATAAGGTCACAATAAATATTTTAAAAAATTATATAAAAGTATTTCTTCAATAAGTGACTATGGAAAGGTAATACAGAAATAGACATACAGCTGAAAGCTTGTAAAGATGTGGTGATGAGGGTCCATGGTAGAAGAAAAGCTTCTTGTTTCGCCAGAACCTGTTAAGCCAAATGCTACCAAGCCACAGTGAACCATTTGCCTGATTTCACATTGAAAAGGTTAATGTCTGCTTTTCAATATTGCAATAAATTTAGAGAATTTGTTTTTTGAAAAATTATGAGATGAAAGTACAAGCATTTGTAATATTTTAATGATGTATATGTGGATTAAATAAATGAATCCTAAAAAATCCTGACGGTAGAGGAGAAACTAGAGCTTATCTATTTTGTGCCAAATTTAAAGTGATATATGTGGACCACTGATAAGTAAATCTAGAAATAAATCGTATCTGAGGAAGATTTTTTTTCTCTCACTATTGGAAAAGTTAAACTATGCAAAGTTAGAAAAACCATCAGATATTATATCACATCATCTTTTAAATTTTTAAAAGACTATCACTTGTGAATTACCCTTTGAAGAAATAGTATATTCTCTATTGCCCCACTGATGAATATTTCTATGAAAAGAAATTATCTTTACTATGAAAAGAAAGTATTTTGACAAATACTAAATATCCGTGTAATGATCTGTGCTTTCTTTGCTTCAGAGATAACCTTCCATAATAGGTTCCGTAATTATGAGATTGTTAAAAAAAAAAAAAAAAACTTACCAAAAAACACCCAGGCCTATACATACATGCAAACTTGTAAATGTACTTACACACATGCTTTCAGAAACATCATTTTCCCACATTCAAGTTCTAAAAATTTACAAACTAGGTAAAAAAATAGACAAGATTGACTTAACATACCTAGGCAGCTATTCACTTATCATACCTGGCTATTCAGCCAGAGCCTGGACACATTAGCTTCCTTTAAACAAAGATGTCCACCTCATCCTCATGGGAAACCTGAAGTTTATTCAGTGTTCATGGCCATAAGCTGAAAGAACAATAAAAATCCTGACCCCTGAGAAATTTCCTTTAATGATAATTTGGGAAACAAATTTCAACCAACCAAACATTTCAATCCTTCAACTTGAGTAAAAGCTAATGTCATAGTGTTTGCTATATTTCTTTGTTTTCAATTACAGATGGAGAGATTTTTAAGAATGTTTACTGTTTCCAGATTCACTGGATGATAAATACAGAAACAAATTTTTTCTATTTACATCATACTCAATGTATATTATTATTAATGAGTATGTATTCTAGTTCATTCCTTGTCTTTATGCTACAAAATGGTCCTATATCACCAATGTTTGTAACAAGTCTACCCTTCCTCTTCTATCTTTCTGTTAGTTAACAGCTGTAGACTCAGCTAAATAGTGTGCTGATACTTCAGTTAAGATCCACACCAAAGAAGCGGTCATGTTTGAGACATACTCTTTGTATAATGATAGAATTTTGTAGTGATCTACAATGATTTTGCTGGTGCCTGGCTACCATGTACTAATCAGTTTACGCAAAATGCAGTAAATAAACCACACTAGGCTACACATCAGTGAATAGCAATGTAATATACATTGTTTATATAGCAAGAAATAACTGAAAAAATACTCCACAAAAAGGTCAGTTGCAGTAATTATTAGCTGGGTGGTTGCCTGTTTATAAATGTGAGTGCATGTGATTGAATATATATAGCTATCTATGCATAACTTTGGAAATTAAATGGTGATATCTATTACTACCCGCTTTTTATTTTACCCATAATCTCTCAATGAAACTAAAGTTCATCTATTCAGGAAGACTAGTTAAGTCATCAAGCAACATGGCTAGATCTTGTTTTCTATTTATTATATTAAAAACACATATCAGCATGGCTGGATTTTTGTATAGGTTCTAGCATCTTAACTCAACGCTTTATGCTTGTCAGGTAAACACTTTAGTAATTAAGATATCATCTCAGCATCTCAGTAATTACTACTTAAAAAAATAAAATCATGTGCTAGCAGAAGTTAACATTGTATGTTTAATCTATAAAAAATGTATAAGAGCACTGAATTGAAGAATTTGTATTAACTGAATTATCAAATGATGAAGGAAAAGGATAGCAAATGTATAAAATGTTTCTGTACTAGAGAAAACTTGTATTTTATGTAATTTACTTTATGAAACAACTTTGATTTTATATTGGCTTTTATATTATAATGAGAACATTCATGGTATTTTATTTTTATGTTATACTTTCAGATGTAAGAAAATTAGATTATGTATTTTACATGCTTCTGTCTTTGACTGGAATACTCTGTCATTAATCTGAAGTCTTTATTCTCCCTACAACTCTTCTACTAATCCCTTAGACTATGGTTACTTCATTTATTCTCATGAACCCAAACTGAGCTATGTGTGTAAAACTATTACATTTTACCTATTCCACACTACAATTTATATTAATCTACTCAAATCTATTATAGGTGTGATTACTTTTCATTCCAGTGTCATTTTGATAGGGACAAAATTATTCTTGTTACTTTTTATGTACTCTTCTAAGATAAATGTTTCTTTGTGGTTCTATTATAGGGGAAATTACACCACGATAGACTTTTAGTGACCAAATGCTCAGTGTTATGATTTGGGGTCCTTGGAAGTACATTCAGAGTCAAGAATTTAGTTTGTTGGTGAGGCACACAAAAGAAGAGTATTGGGGTAATTTCAGGAAATGAATAAGTGGTATATGAATTTAGAGGAAATACACAGCAGATGACCAGAGTTCAATTCTGATAAAATCTAATCAGTCCACATATTCTGGTAGAACCTATGACTCAACAAAGTGACACTAATTGAATCTGTGAAAAAGAGGAAGAAATTTAAAAGGAACTAATAACGTTTCAAGAGGAGACAAAAGTTAGTATCTTCAGGAAAATTTGAATTCTACTGGAACATTTTTAGTAAGATCCTAGAGAAATGGTATTAAGCCAGTGTTCATTGAAATTTTTGAAGCAGGATTGGGAGTAAGGATGATGTACAGACTGCAGATAAGAGAAGATTTTAATGTGTGCTTCTGAACACTGACAGAAGCTAGAAGTTACTAAATAAGGTAAACTTTATTTTCTTCTGACAGGCAAGAACACTAAGAAACAATGGAAAATATTTTTAACATACTTCTGAATTACCTCCCTTAAGAGACCAGGGTTTTGGATATGTAGCTCACCCCAGAGAGTCATTTTCTGCAGACAGTAATGAATAGAAGTAGTGTTCATACAGTGTAGAACTCCACGCAGTCGTACTCACTGTCTTCATACTTACACAGATTTAAAGGGATAAAATCAAGATGCAATTGGAAGTCTGCAAGTACACTGAAATGTCAGTGATATACTGACAGAACCTATGGGATGACTGTGCTCACTAATGTGTGTGAACACACTGACAGGAGCTCTGGAAGTTGTTAGGTCCAAGCTGAAAACATGTGTATAAGTTGATACAGTATTTTGGAAAATTGTCAGGATCAAAACATAGTTCAATTTTACCTTTATCCTAGGATAAGAAATCTATAGTGATGTGTACAAAAATATGGGACTTTTGTAACAGCACTATTATTAACAACGAAAGTTAAAACAATCATAGAATTGATTAAAATATTGTAAAATAGTCAAATTTCAGAATGCTATACTTCAATACAAATATACTTCTACATTATTCAAAATATATCTGGGTTTTAAAAACAATATTAAATGAAAACTGTGAGGCAAAATATGTGCAGAATGATTTGATTTCATTTTTTTAAGTGTTCAAGGAAATGAAATTCTTATGAGCAGCAACGGCCCTCAGAATGAAAAAGTGAGAAATGGACAGGATATATGTCTGGAGAACTTTTCGTTTTTGGATCTGACTGTGCCCATTAGGTGGCAATGTCTCAAGCTCCAGCATTACACTGTGTTTTACCTATAGAAATGCCAAAGGGAAGTTTAAACAATGAGTTAGTAGCATTGATTCATCTCCATTCTTTATTAAATAGATCTAATTAGTCACAGATACATAAAATCTATAGCTCTAACATATGTTTCTATACTTCACCTATCACTAGTAGGTTAAATGAAGGAGAAATACATCTTTCCTCTGATGAAAGCCATTCTTTCTGAAATCCGTTCATCCTCCAAGATTAACTGAGAAACAGAGAACACTGTTTCTCAACTAGACACTTTCCAATCTATTTTCATTAGTACTACTGTTTTGTTATTTTTTTTTTTGTTTAACATTGACATGGATTAATTCTTTTAAGTCTCATAAAAAATAAGCACCACTCAAACACTAATGTTAAAGTTTATCACGTCTTAGATATCTTACAACCTCTGTCAGGAACAGTGTTCTAATGCTTGTATATTGACTTGAAATGGAAACATAACCTCTCTAGCTTAGGTTATAAATGGGTAAGGATGTAGTATATTGTTAATAACTTCCAATATTCATTCTCTCTATCTTTACTTGAATAAGGACTCTGGTATTCGAGTAAACGTCAAGTTTTTGGAGATAGTATTTTGTGTGCTAGTAAATCTATGTGATGAGAACAGCCTAAGTAGTCAGTTTTTGACAGATCCAAAAGGATTGTGTAATGGGAAGAGAACATCCCATGCTGTCAGATAATGCCAAATGCAAAAGAATTGTGAACGACCCTGAAAAAACAAACTTCTATTCTTATATGAGCTAATATACTCTCTGTTATTAAATAGCACCCAGATTATAAATATGGGAAATTCTTGTTAGAATATGTAGTACATTATTTTTAAATTGTCCAAATTAAACAGGATTCCCAAAATTATGTTATATTTTAAATTAATTTTTGTAGTTTAATATCACATAAGATTTTCTTTATTAATGAAATAATGGGTTTAATTATGATGTTCACAGACAAACACATACATACTGACACATACGTTGTATTAGTCAGGATTCTCTAGATGAATAGAACTTACAGAATGAATCTCTCTGTCTACATTTGTATTATATATTATATATTAATATATACTTCATACATTATATATTATTGTATACATTATATATAATGCACACACATGTATATTATGGATTATTTATTAGATTGGTTGGATTAGGCTGTGGTCCAGGTATTCTAACAATGACTGCTTATAAGTGGAACGTCCAAGAATCCAAAAGTTGTACAATATACATGGCTGGATGTTTTAGTTTGTCTTCGGAATCCTGAAGACATATAATATCAGTGAAGTAATAGACTTGCTACTAAGCACAAGAGCAACCAGACAAAGAGACCTTCTTTCATGTCCTTTATATAGGCTGCCAACAGAAGGTGTGGGCCAGATTAAATATAAATCTCACTCCAAAATATCTGGATTTCAAGTGGTTTTCAGACATCAAATAAATTAATCGAAAAAAAATTAGTTACTGGTATGTCCAGCCATTGGATTCTAGTCAGTTCTAGGTGGAGTGAGGTTCACCACCGGTGGGATGAGAATAGCCACTCCACATGCACTGTGTATATTTACCCTGTTAGCTTCACCATGTTTTCCTACTCTAATTTTTCTCTTAAAATTTTTTTTCTCTTTTTATGATGGAGCATAATTGGGTTGGCAAAGTTGAGTAAATATTATCACATTTAATTGTATATAGTCATGGCATCATGGCATTCTCAGAAGTACAGAAAAATATCTTCTTTCTGATTTCATTACACAAAAAGAGGGAAGACAAGGAAAGAGAGAGGGAAAGATTAAGAAGGGAAGGAGTAAGAAAATCTAGATTGTATATGCAGATTTATTAAACTATAAGATAGAGCAAGAAGCCGGGTGGTGGTGGCGCATGCCTTTAATCCCAGCACTTGGGAGGCAGAGGTAGGCAGATTTCTGAGTTCAAGGCCAGCCTGATCTACTGAGTGAGTTCCAGGACAGCCAGGGCTACACAGAGAAACCCGTTCTCAAAAAACAAAAACAAAAACAAACAAACAAACAAAAGAAACAAAAGAAAAGATAGAGCAAGAAATGTTAGTTTATGTTTCATTTTGGTATGCTTAGACATATGTCATATAATTAAAAAAAATAAATCTATATATTTGTTTCTGTTCTGAGTTTATAGGAAATTTTATGATTGAGGCTTCTTGGAAGAACAAGCAAAAGCATATGCTGTTACTGTGTCTCACATACATGATGCACGCTTTTTCTGAAGAATCATATATAGTTTATTAACACATTTTTAATTCAGTTTATAAAATGTGCAGTGGGTATGGTGCTCTCCTCCAAATTTTGAAGAACACACTTCAGAGGATGAACAAGTAAAATAAGGACCCAGCATCCAATTAGCTTCTGCCCTACATTGGTTTGATCCATATTATTTTCCAGCTCTGAAGTCATAGTGATGAGCTCCATAGCTTTCCTATTTGATTTCTATAAAGTATAATTTTAGCAATAAATTTTTATCAGTTGATTTCTTGGCAGAACATGTTTCCAATATGTAATGCCAAATTACTGTCTGTGTCTGTGTGGTATAACTATTCTATCTCCCTAAATTCAATCATCCAAATCTGTGTTCTCTTTGATCCTTAAGTAATATAGCCGTATTTTTTTCTATGAGGTAAATTTTCTCCTTATGTTATATTGTGAGTATGAAGATTTAAAGCCTTTCTCCAAAAGGAATGAACTGGAATTGGATTTTCTAACAGCAAAGAGTTTCTGTGCCATACCTTTGCATCAGTATTAGAAGTCACCCTTGAGGAATGGCTCAGGCTTTGTTGTTTAAATACAGCACTCCTGTACATGAGTTGTGCTGCATGCATTATCTCAATAAAAGTGTTTCTGATTGTGGCAATACAGGTGACAACTTTGAGGCAATTAATTCTTTTCTAAATTCATGCACTAATAAAAAAAATTCATCTAGTTTATTGATACTCAGGCTTTTCATCTATTTTAACAACTCTAATACTAGTCTAATTTACTTCCCAGAAATTTATCTTCTCCAAGTTTAATGGAAATAATAGATGAGAAAAAAAATTGAAACAGTGATAAAGTCTGGCAATATACTCCCATGACTATATATTTAATTCGGCTAAACCATAGCAAATAATTTATAATCCTATACAATCTAAAGATAAATGCTAAATTAAGTTTTGACTGCTGAAAAGACAGACCCGTTACATTCTGTGTCTTATTTTATACTTAAGCACAGACTTATTTTTAAAATTTACTCTTCTCTCATACAAAATGTCACCACCACAGCCTCTCTTCCGCCACTCCACCCAGTTTTCTCCTACCTCCTCACTCCCTCAGATACATAGCTCCTTAGTTTCCCTCCAGAAAATAAGAGGCTTACCAGTGATAGCAACCAAACTTGTCCTATTAAATTGCAATAAGACTAGCCACAAACAAGACTAAACTAGGCAACCCAGTAGGAGGAAAAGGAGACAAAATAAAGACAAAAGAATCAGAGACGACCCCTATCCCTCTATTAGAAAATCCACAGGAACACCAAACAACAAAATCACATCGTGTATGCAGAGGAATTACACATACTTGTACTGGATCTATAATTGCTGCTTCAGTCTCTGTGAGCCCCTATAATCTTTAGTTGCCATCTAAAGTCTCTCTGATAAGAATGGTGCTAGGCACTGAACACAGATAGCAGATATTATTGTTAGAAACAATTTCATTGACAATTTTGTATGTTTTTGATTTTTAGTTTGTTTTTCAGTTGTGTTTGGTTTTATCCTAGGCCTCTGAGACATTCAACTTCCAGTTCCTGACCATCCAGGCACTGTCAGATATTGACTCCCTCTTGTACCTTGGGTCTCAAATAAGACCAGTCATTAGTTAGCTATGCTCATCAGCTCTGAGTTGCCGTTGGTCAGTACATCTTGAAGACATGACAGGTGTGGTTCAAAAGTTTTATGGCTGAGTTGATGTCCTGGTTTCAGTAGTAAAATGGTCATATTACAAAAAGCAATCTACAAGTTTAATCTAAGCACCATCAAAATTACAACACATTTTTACAGATCTTAAAAGGACAATACTCAATTTCATATGAAGTACATACTTTAAATAATAATTCAAAGCTCTAAAATTATTGAATATTTCTATACATAGCCTTGTGAATATAAAAATAATTATTTTGCATGAAATGTATTATAATTTAATCCTAGAATTCAGATATCATAAAGTATGATATCATAAGATTCTGGGACCATTTAGGAAATTGTTTGTTTCATTCAGAATCACCAATTTCACCAAGCTGTGAGGATTACAAGTTACAATAATCAGTGTTCTGACAAGATAGGGGTCATTAGTACAACAGCAGAATATGCTATGAATATAATCTATGACTTCTAATTGAATTTAAAGACATCTTCAAGAAAGTAAACTCATAAAGGCCACTGTTAACAAAGCCAAGAAGCTGTTTTTATATAGGTCACAGGTTGTAGGAAGAAACACGATATTATTATTCTACTAAACTGACACAGTTTTAAAATGACTTCTAATGACATATCTATACCCAGAGATCACTGAAACTCCTTCCTCTTCAGATAAATTTCTTAAAGTAGGTGACAATGAACACAGAATCCTAGAATTGGTAAACGTAAGAAATTTATGAGTATTCAACTGTAAATTGTGGTATATATCTCACACGCACATGTGCCAAGCCTCAAAAATCTTTATGGAAAAATTGTATGAGTGGGAAGTGATGAATAAGATCCAAGGAACAGCGTCTTTTGGATACAATTAGGAGTTACACATATGAACTAACAGCAATTATGACATCATGCCTAAATCCTTCATTCTCAGTCCAGTGGTTACAGAGCATAGCATAAATGATGAGAGGTGGGTCTAAATTTTAACCCAAACCTGAGAAAATATTAATATGTGATAAATCCCAGGAGAGTTATAATTCATTCTTTTGGATGTTGTATCTCCTTATAAGTGTGTTGATTACACTCCTGGGCAGGTTTCCCTTCGAAGAGCAGTTGGATAATAAAAATAAGATTAGATGAATATAGTAACAATAGGAGAAAATGTTGAACCTATGGAGAGATGAAAGTGGAGAGAATGACTCTGGAAAAAATTGAGGAGGAGGTATATATGATTAAAAATATGATAAAAATAGTATGAAATTTACAAAGAATTAAAAATTAGTTAATAAAATGCAATATTTAAGATACAACTTAATTTTCTTAACATAATGATTTCATTCAAAGCACTGTAATTCACTTAAATCAAACCCATTCGTTTATTAAAATGCAGTATCATTTAGTGTGAAAGAAACACAATGCTGAATTTCCAGCTAATGAACACAATTATCTCACAAAAAGAACAATTTAGAGCCACCTTAAATCTTTGCACATCAATACCAATTCGTACTATTGCTGACATTACAGTGTACAATTGGAATTAAACTTCACAATAATGAAGTAACACATTCTCCTGTGACAAACACTCTTGACACCCTGCGTGTTTCTCTCTGAGGTGCTCTGATGTACCCTTTCTTACAGCTACTTCTGTTTGATTTCAAGGACAAGGAAACATTTTCAACAGCAGAAATCTCTTAAGGGATTAGTGGATTCCAGCATGTGCGTGAGAGTAATTACTAAAGTTTAACTTTGCCATGCCCATAAACCATACTGAGCACTCTACTTCAAATAGAATAGACTTTTAAATCTCTGTTAGTGGTATGTAAAAATGGACTCTGTTTTGCAAAATCCAGTCAGCCGGGGAGCAGAAGAGCTCTATGTTACACATTGGTCACTTAGCTGTTTCAGAGATTAGCCTGAAGCACCCAGGTGAATAAAGCAGAACATGAATCAAAACTAACATTTCCAAACAGTATAAAAATTAGTGAACTTACTCCTGCTCTTGACTCAATGTCTCATGGCCACATGCAAAAGGAAGGGAAGGTCTGAAATGTAGTTCCTAGTTAACTAGCTGTGTTTATAAAGAGCAGAAATACATTTTTATTAAGGAAAATAAGAGTGACTTTTGTTAAAAGAAAAAATGTGGGGAACATATTTTCTATTATTTTAGTTGTCGTTCATTGTCAACTTTATTCAGCCAAGTGTCACCTGAAAAGGGAGTGACGAAGGTGAGTGATTGTACTATCAGCATATATGTGGGGTTTTGTATTAAATGTTAATTGATACAGGATGGCCTCTCTCATGGTGGGAGGCGATTGTGGGCTATATAAAAGTAGTCATGAGCTGCAAATGAACATTCCTTCAGGGGTTCTGAGGTCTTTCACTGCCTACTTTGGATAGAGATTATTCTTTGTGATACAGCAAGCAGGCAGGTCCTCAAGTCCCCACACTAAGTTCTGCATTTGATTTCCCTTAATAATGAGCTATAATATGGAAATGTAAACTAAATAAACCATTTCTTTTTTTCGATTTATTTATTTATTTAATTTATTTATTTTTTCATTTATTTATTTATTTTTGGTTTTTCGAGACAGGGTTTCTCTGTGTAGCCCTGGGCTGTCCTTGTACTCACTATGTAAACCAGGCTGGCCTCGAACTCAGAAATCTGCCTGCCTCTGCCTCCCAAATGCTGGGATTAAAGGCGTGCTCCAACACCGCCTGGCTTTTTTCCTATTTATTTATTTATTTATTTATTTATTTATTTATCTATCTATTTATTTAAAATACATTTCAGACTTTATCCCATCACCCCATTCCCCCCACCACACAGGAACTCCCTATAACATCCCCCCTCCTGCCTCCACAAGGGTGTGCCCCCACCTACCCCACATTCCACACTCCCCACCCTTGAATTCCTCCCTGCTCCGTGTTCAGCCTTCATGGAACCAGAGATCTCCTCTCCCACCCATGCCGGACAGGGCCATCCTCCCCTAAGGATACAGCTGAAGCCATGGATGCCTCCTTTTGTGCTCCCAGACTGGTGGTTTAGACCCTGGGGAGCTGTGGTTGGCTGGCACTGTTGCTCTCCTCTTGGAGCCACCAACAATTCAGGTCCTTCAGTCCTCTAACTTCTCCATTGGGAACCCTTGATCAGATCAATAGGTAGCTTCGAGCATCCGCCTCTAAATATGTCAGACTCTGGCAGACCTTCGAGGAGACAGCTACATCAGGTTCCTGTCAGCATGCACTTCCTGACATCCATATCAGCATCTATCTTTGATGACTGTACATAGGACAGATATCAAGGTAGAGTGGTCTCCCGATGGCCCTTTCTTGACTTTCTGTCCCGCATGTTGTCACCTTATTTGATCCCTTGAGCATTCTGTCACTCCTTCCAAGAAGGACCTAGGCATCCACACTTGGTCTTCCTTCTTCATGAGCTTCATGTGATCAGCTAGTTGAATCTTGGGTACTTCAAGCTTTTGGGCTAATATCTACATATCAGTGAGTAAATACCATGTGTGTTCTTTTGTGATTGGCTTACCTCACTCAGGATGATATTTTCTAGTTCCATCCATTTATCTAAGAATTTCTTGAATTCATTATTTTTAATAGCTGAGTAATACTCTATTATGTAAATGTACCACATTATTTGTATCCATTCCTCTGTTGAAGGACACTGGATTCTTTCCAGCTTCTGGCTATTATAAATAAGGCTGCTATCAACATAGTGGAGCATTGTGTCCTTGTTATATGTTGGAGCATCTTCTGAATATATGCCCAGGAGTGGTATAGCTGGGTCCTCAGGTAGTGCTATGTCCAATTTTCTGAGGAACCGCCAAACTGATTTCCAGAGTGGATGTACCACCTTGCATTCCCACTAACAATGGAAGACTGTTCCTCTTTCTCCACATCCTCGCCAGCATCTACCATCACTTGAATTTTTGATCTTAGCCATTCTGACTGGTGTGAGGTGGTATCTCAGGGCTGTTTTGATTTGCATTTCCCTGATGACTAAGGATGTTGAGGATTTCTTAAGGTGCTTCGTGGCCATTCAAATTTTCTCAGTTGAGAATTCTTTGTTTAGCTCTGTACCTCATTTCTTAATAGGGTTATTTGGTTGTCTGGAGTCTAATTTCTTGAGTTCTTTGTATATATTGGATATTAGCCCTCTATTGGATCTAGGATTGGTAATGATGTTTTCCAAATCTGTTGGTTGCTGTTTTGTCTTATTGACAGTGTTTTTTGGTTACAGAAGCTTTGCAATTTTATGAGGTCCCATTTGTCAATTGTTGATCATAGAGCATAAGCCATTGGTGCTCTGTTCAGAAACTTTTCCTCTGTGCCTAAGTATTCGAGGGTCTTCCCCACCTTCTCTTCTATTAGTTTCAGTGTATCTGGTTTTATGTGAAGGTACTTTATCCACTTGGACTTCAGCTTTGTACTAGCGGACAAGAATAGATTGATTTGCATTCTTCTACATGCTGACCTCAAGTTGAGCCAGTACCATTTGTTGAAAATGCTGTCCTTTTTCCACTGGATGGTTTTAGCTCCTTTGTCAAAGATCAAGTGACCATAGGTGTGTGGGTTCATTTCTGGATCTTCAATTCTATTCCATTGATCTTCCTGCCTGTCTCTGTACAAATACCATGCAGTTTTTATCACTACTGCTCTGTAGTACAGTTTGAGGTCAGGGATAGTGATTACCCCAGAAGTTCTTTTATTGTTGAGAATGGTTCTTGCTTTCCTGGGTTTTTTGTTAATCTGAATAAATTTGCAAATTGCTCTTTCTATCTCTATGAAGAATTCATTTGGAATTTTGATGGGGATTGCATTGAACCTGTAGATTGCTTTTGGCAAGATGACCATTTTTACTAAGTTAATCCTGCCAATCCAGGAGCATGGGAGATCTTTCCATCTTCTGAGATCTTCTATTTCTTTCTTCAGAGACTTGAAGTTCTTGTCATACAGATCTTTCACTTGCTTGGCTAGATTCACTCCAAGATATTTTATATTATTTGTGACTGTTGTGAAGTTGTCATTTCCCTAATTTCCTTTTCAGCCTGTTTATCTTTTGAGTAGAGGAAAGCTACTGATTTGTTTGAGTTGATTTTATATCCAGCCACTTTACTGAAGTTGTTTTTCAGGTTTAGGAGTTCTCTGGTAGAAGTTTTAGCCTCACTTAAGCATACTATCATATCATCTGCAAATAGTGAAATTTTGATTTCTTCCCTTCCTCTTTGTATCCCTTTGACTTCCTTTTGTTATCTAATTGCTCTCACTAGGACTTCCAGGACTATATGGAATAGGTAGGGTGAGAGTGGACAGCCTTGTCTAGTCCCTTATCTTACTGGGATTGCTTCCAGTTTCTCTCCATTTAGTTTGATGTTAGCTACTGGCTTGCTGTATATTGCTTTTACTATGTTTAGGTATGTGCCTTGAATTTCTGATCTTTCCAAGACTTTGAACATGAAGGGATGTTGAATCTTGTCAAATGCTTTTTCAACATCTAGTGAGATGATCATGTGTCTTTTTTTTTTCTTTGAGTTTATTTATGTAGTGGATTACATTGATGGATTTTTGAATATTGAACCATACCTGCATTCCTGGAATAAAGCCTACTTGATCACGATGGATGATTGTTTTGATGTGTTCTTGGATTCGGTTTGTAAGAATTTTATTGAGTATTTTTGCATCAATATTTATAAAAGAGATTGGTCTGTAGTTCTCTTTCTTTGTTGGGTCTTTGTGAGGTTTAGGTATGAGCATAATTGTAGCTTCATAGAACGAATTGGGTTATTGTTCCTTCTGTTTCTATTCTGTGGAATAGTTTGAAGAGAATGGGTTTTAGGTCTTCCTTGAAGATCTGATAGAATTCTGCACTAAAATCATCTGATCCCTGACTTTTTTTTTTTTGGTGTGGAGACTTTTAATGACTGCTGCTATTTCTTTAGTTATGGGACTGTTTAGATGGTTTATTTGCTCCTTGTTTAACTTTGGTACCTGGTATCTGTCTAGAAAATTGTCCATTTTATTCAGATCTTCCAATTTTGTGGAGTATAGGCCTTTGAGTAGGATCTGATGATTTTTCTAATTTCCTCAGTTTCTGTTGTTATGACTCCCTTTTCAGTTCTGATTTTATTAATTTGAATACTGTCTCTGTGCCCTTTGATTAGTCTGACTAAGGGTTTGTCTATCTTGTTGATTTTCTCAAAGAACCAGCTATTGGTTTTGTTGATATTTTGTATAGTTCTTTCTGTTTCTACTTGGTTGATTTCAGCTCTGAGTTTGATTATTTTCTCCTGTCTACTCCCCTTGGGTATATTTGCTTCTTCTAATGCATTCAGGTGTGCTGTCAAATTGTTAATGCTCTCTCCTTTTTTTTTTTTTTTTTTTTTTTTTTTTGTAAGCACTTAGAGCTATGAGTTTTTGAGTTTTCCTCTTAGTACTGCTTTCATGGAGTCCCACAAGTTTTGGTGTGATGTGTCCTCCTTTTTATTAAATTCTAAAAAGTATTTAATTTCTTTCTTTACTTCTTCCTTGACAAAGTCATCATTGAGTAGAGTGTTGTTCAGTTTCCATGTGTATGTGGGCTTTCTGTTGTTTTTGTTGTTATTAAAGACCAGCCTTAGTCCATGGTGGTCTGATAGGGTACAAGGGATTATTTCAATCTTTTTGTATCTGTTGAGGCCTGTTTTGTGACAAATTATATGGTCTATTTTGGAGAAGGTACCATGAGGTGCTGAGAAACAGGTATATTCTTTTGTTTTATGATGAAATGTTCTATCGATATCAGTTAAATCCATTTGTTTCATAACTTCTGTTAGTTTAATTGTGTCTTGGTTTAGTTTTTGTTTCCATAATCTGTCCATTGCTGAGAGTGAGATGTTGAAATCCCCCACTATTATTGTTTGAGATGCAATGTATGCTTTGAGCTTTAGTAAAGTTTCTTTTATGTATGTGAGTGCCCTTGCATTTGGGGCATAGATGTTCAGAATTGAGAATTCTTCTTGGTGCATTTTTCCTTTGATGAGTATGTAGTGTCCTTCCTTATCTATTTTGATTATTTCTGGTTGAAAATCAATTTTATTTGACATTAAAATGGCTACTCCAGCTTGTTTCTTGGGGCCATTTTCTTGGAAAGTTGTTTTCCAACCTTTTACTCTGAGGTAATGTCTGTCTTTGTCACAGAGATGCATTTCCTGTATTCAACAAAATGCTGTGTCCTGTTTATGTATCCAGTCTGATACTCTATGTCTTTTTATTGGAGAATTGAGTCCATTGATATTAAGAGATATTAAGGAAAAATGATTGTTGCTTCCTGTTATTTTTGTTATTGGAGGTAGAATTATGTTTGTGTAACTATCTTCTTTTTAGGTTGTTGGAAGACTACTTTCTTGCTTTTTCTTGGTTGTAGTTTCCTTCCTTGTGTTGGAGTTTTCCATCCATTATTCTTTGAAGTGCTGGATTTGTGGGAAGATGTTGTATAAATTTGGTTTTGTTGTGAAATATCTTGATTTCTCCATCAATAGTGATTGGGAGTTTTGCTGAGTATAGTAGTCTGGGCTGACATTTGTGACCTCTTAGGGTCTGTATAAAATAAGTCCAGGATCTTCTGGCTTTTATAGTCTCTGGTGAGAAGTCTGGTGTAATTCTCATAGGTCTGCCTTTATATGTTACTTTGCCTTTTTCCCTTACTGCTTTTAGTATCTTCTCTTTGTTTTTTATATTTGTTGTTTTGATTATTATGTGATGGGAGGTATTTCTTTTTTGGTCTAGTATATTTGGGGTCCTGTAGGCTTCTTGTATATTTAAGGACATCTCTTTCTTTAGGTTAGGGAAGTTTTCCTCTATAATTTTGTTGAAGATATTTACTGGCCCTTTAAGTTGGGAGTCTTTCTCCTCATCTATATCTGTTATCCTTAGGTTTGGTCTTCTCATTGTGTCCTGGATTTCCTGGATATTTTGTGTTAGGAGCTTTTTGCATTTCACATTTTCCTTGACCGTTGTGTCTATGTTTTCCATTGTATCTTCTGCACATGAGATTCTCTCTTCTATCTCTTGTATTCTGTTGGTGATGCTTGCCTCTATGACTCCTGATCTTTTCCCTAGGTTTTCTATCTTCAGGGTAGTCTCCCTTTGAGATTTCTTTATTGTTTCTACTTCCATTTTTAGATCCTGGATGGTTTTGTGTAATTTCTTCACCTGTTTGGTTGTATTTTCTTGCATTTCGTT
>JADRCG010010526.1:1910072-1945898 GCA_019844195.1 Rhabdomys dilectus | reverse complement strand
CCTTGGGGTCTGGATATCTCTGTGATCCTAAGCTCCAGTTGTTCTGGTTCTACAAGCAGAAAAAATGAAATTCAAATGATAATTGCTTGCAGATATTATGATTTATCCCTAGAAAAATTAAAATCTCAAAAATTTCTAAGAAATACAAAATAAATTTAGTAAAAGCAAGATGCAAAATCAAAAGCTGGGGAGACAAAATTTGAAATAAAATTGTAAATGGAATTGTTTGTACATGTGTAACATTTCTTAAAGAGTAGATCTATGTCTCCATAGGAAATCTGTACTTTAACTGCATCATATTGTGAATATTAGTGCCGTGTTCCATAGAAATGGAATATCAATTCAAAATTTAATCACGTAGAAGCCCCACAGAGCTTGGTAAACTTCAACAAAATGAAAGTTTGGATCATTAGGGCATAAGTTTAAATGTACTACAAAGCCATAGTTTCAGAAACAGAGGGCACAATATTTCATAAAAAAAATCATAAATCAAACCACTTGAGAAGGACAAAGGACCTGTAAATTAAGCCATACACTGGTAGTCATCTCATCCTATATGAAATTCTCAAAATATATCTAACAGAAAAGACCCCTCCCCCCCTTTTTTTTTAGAAATTGTCTCATATAAGATCATCTGGAGAAAATAAAAGCTAAAAAAGTTTCTCACAATCCACAAAATATAAAAAGAACAGATTAATGATCTAGAAAGAAAGGAATTTTATACTTTAAATTTTCATAGAGAAAACAATAATGAAAAAACTTAAAAGTCTACAAATTGGACTTTGTTAGGTTAAAATTTTTCTCCATAACAAATGTAAAAAACAGTATGGCAGACAATCCTAAAAGAGGGAGAAAATGTGGTTGGAGAATGGAGAGTATTACTTACTAGACAGTATATGTTCAGGATGTTCTGCATATGCCTAGGAGTGGTATAAATGAGTCTAGATTTCCTTTTACTTTATTTGAAGACTCTCCATACTGATTTCTAGAGTTGCTGTACCGATTTGCTCTGTAGTCATGAGGGCTGTGGATTCCACTCTTCTCACAAACTTGCTAGAGTTTACTGTTTGTATGTTTGTTTTTTTATCTTAGCTACTCTGCATGGGGTTGGATGAAATCTCATTGTTTTCATAATTTTCATTTCTACAATTGCTAAAGGTGATCATTTTTTTTGAGTTACTTCCAAGCCAAAACTTCCAAGTGGGAGTGGTTGTGAGTGACTCCAATGCCTGGTCTTGGGACACTTATATTCTCTCTAGATTGCCTCACTCAGCCTTGATAATAGGGTTTGTTCTTAGTCTGGTTGTATATTGTTAAGATATAGTCATTGGCTATCCCTCAAAGGCCTGCTATTTTTTCAAATGAAATAGAGAAGCAGTGGATTTGCATAACAGACTGGATGTTGAAGAGCCTGTGAGGAGTGGACAAAGGGTGGGGGTGGGGGACTTCAGTCAAGATGTACTATATGAAAAAATAATATTAAAACTACAAAATTCTGTGTTTATATCACTAGGAAACATTTTAATTGGGTTATTTTGTTTTCTTTACTCTTTTTTTTTCTTTTCTTGCATATTCTAGATGTTAATATGCAATCAGATACATTGTTGGAAAAGGTTTTATCTGTCTGTCTGTCTCTGTCTCTTTCTCTCTCTCTGTATCTCTCTTTGTATCTCTTTCTACATATCTCTCTTCTCTCCCTCTCTCTCTCCCCCACTCTCTTATTTTTCACTTGATGGATTGTTTTTTTATCTACAGAATTGTTTTAGTTTTATGAGGTCCAAGTGGTGAATTTTTGGTCTTAATTCCTGAGCAAATGCAGCTCTGTTCAGAAAATCCTTTCCTTTAAGGATTCCTTCTTTAAGGATTCCTTGGAAAGGACTTAACTATGTGTTTTTCTAATAGTGTTATTAATTTGGTTTATAAATTGATATCTTAAATCACATGGATCTAAATTTGTGTAGGGTGAGAGAGGTTTAATTTCATTCTTCTCCATATAGATACCAACTTGCCCCAGTTATCTTTTTTTACATGTATGTTTTTTTGCTTCTTTGTTAAATATAAAATGTCTGCAGTTACAAATACTCATATTTGGGTCTCAGATTACCCAGGTCTACATGTCTGTTTGAGGTTTGTACCATCCCATTTATATTAGTGTAATGGTAATATGTGACATACATGAAAAATGGAATACTATTTGGCTATAAAGGGAAATGAAATCATGAAATTCACAGGTAAATATATGGACCTAGAAAAGATAATTCCTGAGCACAGGAATTGAGACCTGAACAAAGGAAATATTGACTTTTCTCTTTCTTCTGTAGTTTCTACTTTAATTCTATCAATGTGAGTGTACAGCATGAACAACCAAAAATGAAAGTACACCAGGACCATATAAAGGGAATGGCCATGAGAGAAAATAGCAGGGTAAAGAAGATATGATTTGGGCAATGGAAAATTGGGGAAAAGATTTCAGTGGGAGAGATATGAAGCAGTTCATCACAGATGTAAGAAAAATAGAGGAACAAAAAAACCCAAGATTTTCTGTGTAAGCTTCAGAGAATCAAATTACACACACACACACACACACACACACACACTATATCTATATCTATATCTATATCTATATCTAGATCTAGATATAGATCTAGATATAGATATAGATATAGATAGATAGATAGTGTTTGTGTATATATGTATACATATATATATTATTATATATTCATTATACTTTAATATATATTTCATAATGTATAATTATATATGATTATATTACAGATAACATATATTATTATATAATATATTACATTATATATAATTATATGTGATTTTACACACAAACACACACATATATATATAATATATATATTATATCATATGTATACAATTTTGAAAGACGTTATAACAATCAGGCACAAGCACCATACAGTAACAAACCCCCAGTACCAGGTTCAAAGTCTTTTTTTGAATGGTGGTTGAGCATAGTTAAAGGATTCCCTAAATAAGAGGAAAAGATGGAGTAAGGAGAGGAGAAGATGAAGTAGATGAGAAGCTAGGTAATGAGAGAGAGAAAGAGAGAGAAAGAGAGAGGGGGCATGGAGGCAGAAGTTCACATGTCTCCACCAGTCAAAGATAGTTTATATAGCTAGGTTGGGTATTAGGCTACACTTCTGATTGGGCCTTACCATACTTATAAAGTCTTTGATTAATATTTAAAAAAAATTGTATAAAAGCAAAATGGAAAAAGGGGCACAGGATAGGGGTTTTCTAGGGAGGGGAAATTGGGAAAGGGGTTGGCATCTGAAATATAAATAAAATATCCAATAGAAAAAAAAGATAAATTATTGATGTAACTCTTAGTTGCCTCACACTAGTTGACAGTGGGCATCTTGTGATATAGATACCACATACTTACCATTCAGGATTTGGTTTAGTCAAGCTGATCTGACTTGAAAGCTTCCTTTCTATCCCATAAAATACTAGGCAAGATGCCAGTATAGAAAAACAAACAGAACTACCCATGTTCAGTATTATGGCATTGGTTGAATAAAATTGAGACTAAGAGAGATAGCCAAAATTGAAAAAAATACACAGATCAAAGTATCTTTGGGAGACCAGCCACAACAGATATGTCCACAACTCTTCCATATATGGCTTTGGAATAAAGCCATCAAATATTTTTATTACCAGCATATAGAAAATCTATCACAATATAGGTTTTCCTATAAATGTCTATATACACACAATCACAGCAATAACTATATCAGTGGTCATAGTAACATGAATAGAGGAAATATTCATAGAGTCTTACCCAGATGCAAAAATCTACAGACAATAAGTACTAGAGGAAGAAAAATCCTTTAACAAAAAGGTGACTCCTTGTTAGCTGCCCAATTCAGAATGATCTGTCCTGAAATCATATATTGACAACAAAAACTGACTCAGTTTATTCTATTTATAAATTTATTCACACACACACACACACACACACAAACACACACTCACAGAAATACAAACATATAAGTATAATAATTAAATAAAAAAGGCTATCCACTTGAGAGTAGTGGGGGGGGCATAAAATAGGAAGGAAGAAGGTTCCTGAAAGGGGCTTGCAGGAGGAAAGTTAGTGGGAAAATTATATAATTTTGTTGTTTTTAAATTTTACTTTAAAAAATATATAAAATTTAAACAGGAAAGGAAGTTCACTTGTTGTTCAATACTGAGAATTGAATTTCTAGTTCCAGAATCTGTGTCATGTGTCTCAGGAAACCTATGTATATCAGTAACTCTAGTAGCAAACCATCTGATGTCTTTCATGGTCTCTTATGGTTCCTGCAGACTCATGTGTATATACTTAAAATCACACACAGATACAGAAATAAATTAAATATTTTCATATAAAAGGACAAATCTTTTCTAGGTATACATCTTATAAAACATTAATATTCAGAAATTCAGAATTCTTGGACTTTTTGAAGAAGAATGTAGAAACACAGAATAAAGAAATATAGAACCAAAGCTTATGTGAAAAAGGTTAATATACTTAATCATTAGTAAAATGCAAATCAAAATTTCTTTATATTTTTATCTTAGTCAAGATAGAACAGCTAACATCTAAAAATTCTTGAAGAATTGAAGAATTCTGTGAAGAAAATTGAACACTAAGGAATTGGTTATGCTTGTCTAATATGGCAGCATTAACTATATCAGAAATATAGATCCATTATAGACACCAATCTAGTGGTGAATACATAAAAACATGGCCCATAGACAATATAGATTTCCTTAGCCATAAATAAAAATACACACCATGTCTGGTGTTTTCGTCAACTAACTGGGAGGCTACTGTTAGAGAATTACACAGTCAAGGGGTTTCTATTTCATAGAGCAAATTAGCCTACAAACTGTACAAGATTCTGTTTTTAAAAAGGCAAGTAAAAATGTTAATGAAACACTGTTATGTTCCTTTATCTAGAATACATAAGTTTCTAAGAATAATATTTACACCTGAATTGGAAACAGGGTATAAAATTTGTTGTAAATATACACAAATACTGAATATTTTTTCTCATATTAAAATTAAATTTAAAAACCAAGGAGCAGAAAAATAGAACACAGATTACTAACAAAGTGAAAAAAATGAGAGTGGATGACAGATTTGGGAAAATGTAATAGATGAAGAAAACTTATAAGCTAATAAGTAAAGAAAAATCACTTATATACATATGCATACACCTATATCCTAGTGTAAGCAATGTGCTAGCAAGGAAGAAATATATGACCAAAGTATAGCATAGTTATATAGAGAACTACCATAACAAACTTGTTGTTTCATTTGATTACCTTGAAGTAGGACAATAGAGAATTTATACATATTCAATTGCAACACTGCATTCTCAAATCTCCTTTGTAGAATGAGGGCAAAAAGAAGAGACTGCAAACATACAGGGGGATATGAGGAACACGTGCTAGTGTTCTACATACAACACAAGGAAATTACATCAAGTATATAAAGAACTGGAAGCCATTAGTTTGAGATTTTTCCATCCTGGCATTGATAAATAGTTAAGGAAAAAAAAGGTAAAGAATCTTGACTTGATAATAATACCTTTCAGGTGTATTTCAGACTGCACAATTATATGCCATGAATACACACAATTTAAAAGGCAAACTAATTTCAATGATAATAAGTATTTATGAAAAATTGAACTCTTCTAGAGTTTTAAACAAATTCAAATTTCAATAGTAAAATAAATGTCAACCTATTTGGGTATAAATTTAAAAAAAAGATTAAAAGCTTTGCACATTAAAACTTTGAAATAATGATAAAGTAATTAGAATAAGAAAAAAATGAAATATAGCCCACTAATATATCAGAAGAGCTAATGCCTCTCATGTGCTGGTTTCTCTTAATGGTGGACTATAACTTCTAAGACATAAGAGACCCTTTCCTCCCGAATGCTTTTGATTAAGGTGTGTTTACAGCAACAGAATATGCAGTGTATGACAGTACACAAACCTAAATGTATAGATCAATTAGTAGACATGTATTCTTGACATAAATAAGTAACATTTAATAGACACGCATACACAGGTATATCAAAGTCAAATCATTTATTCTCATTATTAAATGTTCCATATTTCACATACCATGTACTGCTTATGTATGACTGGCAGCCAAGCAGGTTTCTTTATACTTGATATCTACCCCTATGTGAAAATATACATTCTAAAAGAACTATATTGTCACTTGTAATTTATCAGCTCTCTTTGATGCCTGTAGAGCCGCTCTCCTGTGTATGGGGTCAATCACTGTCTGAAATATTATGTAGCACATAGATATGTGTGAATGTTCACTACTGAAAAAAATGACAAACAAAAAACCTTTCAATTGATTTCTGATAGCAGCAAATTATTTCACTTAATCATTTCATTTCTGTAATTCTTTTTTTTAAATGTCAGGGTTGGAGAACATTTTAATTTGTAGGTTTAGATAAAACAATTGATTGTGAAATAAAAGTCTTGGAAATAACTCAAAAATTAGCAAATTACCAAAAAATATTTATTTGTGTGAAAATACTGCCAGGTAGTGGTGGCGCACACCTTTAATCTCAGCACTTGGGAGGCAGAGGGAGGTGGATTTCTGAGTTCGAGGCCAGCCTGGTCTACAGAGTGAGTTCCAGGACAGCCAGTGCTACACAGAGAAACGCTGTCTTGAAAAACAAACAAAAAAAATAGTATGTTTGTATTCTAATTCATTTCTTCATGTCATATAAATGTAAATATTAATAATAAATGTCAAATGTGTTCTTTTCTGCATATCAATTTTTATTATGCATTTCTTAGTTTTAAAGAAAAGATAGTTTAATGTCTGATTATAAAAGAGAACTGTCTTAAATTTGTATATTTGATGGTTATATAATAATATCTAAGTATATAGAGAATTTTAGAAAAAAATTCAGTTATTGCTGTCAAGCTGTAATGAAGGGGGAAATGCGGCCAAGTCATTCTGCACATTGTTCATTTTCTAGAATAACCTGTCATTATATATTCACCAGTGCAATGCAGTCATTCTAGAATATTCTATGTTGATCTTTTCAGGAAGGTAATTATATTGGCTATTACTATTTTTTCAATAACTGATGCCATTAACTGGCCCTGTTTCTTACCATGTAATTGAGACTCCTTATCATAATTTTCATAGAATTATCATGACATACTGTATTTCTTCTAATTTTTTTTAAATTTTGCATGTAAATTAAACTCCAAATAGTTGTGAAAAGAGATTGAAAATTGGCAAAAAAAAGGCAACAGAAAAGACTTAGAATGCTTTTGTCTATGAGTTTGTATGCTTTCCAAGTTTTGCTTGAGTTGCCAGGAACATGAAACATGTTTTCTGGAATTTGGCGAGAAGAACCGTGCCATAGTCTTCATTGTTGAAATGAAAAAGAAGATAGTTTTTTTTGTTTGTGTGTTTGCTTTTGTTTTTGTTATTTCTTTTTATTTTAAGAATATTATTTTATGTACAATTATAAATTTCAGTTTCTAATTATGTAAATGTCAAGGAAAATTGTCTTTATATATATGTCAGGAAATTTTTATATTACATTAACTGTAGTATTATTTTATAAGCTGTATTTTTTAGAGTAACTATCAGTTATTACTGAAGTTTTCTTGTCTTTCTTTTAAAATATTATTGAGTGGCAAATTTACAAAGAAAATAGATCTGTGTAATTATACTTCTGTAATCCCAAAACAAAGGCACCAGCATCCTCTGAGCTATTGGCAAGTTACATTGAGTCACAGCAGAAGAAGAAAATGGAAACACATAAATGAGAAAAAGGGTGTATGAGAGAGAACAAGGCAAAGATGTGACGTCATGACATAGCAGCCTATATTTGTTTACAACCAATCTGTCCTCTAAAGAATAAAATTTTTCATCCACTAGAAATTGTTTTCTGTCTTAAAAGAAATAATGAACTTTTTAATATACTACTTCTTAGTTTTTGAGATTATAATATAATAATATTTCCCCTCTACTTCCTCCCTCCAAAAACCCCTCCCTAATTTCCTTATTAAAGTTACCTGAACAACTCAAAACCATCCTGCAGCATAATTTCAACATGAGTTTTGTTAAAAAGCAATCAACAATGCTTAACCTAAATATCTTTAAATCAGTACTTAGTATACCATATTTCAAAATCATACTTTAAAAAAATAGAAAATGATAGGCAGTTATGATAAAAAGTAGCTTCATATAAGTTTTTATATTTACTGACTATAAAATTAGTTAGCCACTCTATCACTTTGCCTGTCTCTACTGAATTACAAAGTAAAATATACGTGGGACAAAGAACTATGATTCTTGAATGTATCTGATATTCTTTTATTAAAGATAAAACATATTGCATATGGGAACTTTGAAGAAAGTCAAAGGGTTTGAAGAGCTAAAACTAATTTTAACACATGATGATATTATCACCAACTTGATAGTCAAGTTAATACTTCACATACACATTTAAATTTTCATTCCATTTAAGCTTTGATATGAGTGCGTTACCTTTAGTAAGAATGGTCAACACCATTAACTTGGCTAGCCCACATAGAGCCATTCACATAAAATCTACCAAGCAAAATTAACTGAAAAACTCTACTTAACAACTGTTAGAGAAATAAATGAATAATATGGTGCACTGGGAAATAATATAGGCAAGTCTTGTCATTATAAATAATGTAATGGGTAACATTTATTAAAATGGACAAATAATTTATGCAGTAATAGTTTATTAGGTATGTATCTATTTCTTTTATTCTATTACATTCCCAATACCTGTTGTCATTAAATCAAGTGTTCCTGCTGAGGAAGGTCTTGCTGATTACTCACTGGCCTTTGAGAATTGCCTTTGTTGTAAAAAGCATCCTTCTTCACCAGTGTGTACCTTTCTCTGGGAAGCACTATCCAATAGTTGATGTATTAGAGTAAAAGTATTGGTTTCTTTTTACTCATTGAAGAAAACTTTAGTTTGTCTGTACTTCAGGATTCTTGTAAGGGTTAGTAAGTTTTTGCTAGAAATTCCAATTCACAGTTCTCAAAGAGTTAAGCTGAGACTTATGTACTCAACATTTTACTAAACCCTCAAAGCAATAAATTAAAGCAGATGTCCTCAGTCACTCTGTTCATGTGTTCAATTAAGCATATCTATGTGCCTAAGGCAACACCACCTGTTTCTCTGTTTATTTTGTGTCTCTGTTTCTCTCTGTGGGTCTCTCTCTCTCTCTCTCTCTCTCTCTCTCTCCCTCTCTCTCTCTCTCATAAACATATGTGTGCTCATATATATGTTTATATAAAGCTTGAAGGCTAAGAATTTTCTCTCTGTATTTATTAGTTTCTTTATTGTTGTTGTCGGTTTTGTGGTTTTCTGTGTGTGTTTGTTTTGTTTTTGTGACCCTGCTATAGGCATCTAAAAAGAGGTAACTCCAGTTAACTAAATGGTTCCACTAAATAAGCTTATACTTTAGCTCCTGGCTAATTTTCTTCAATGACAATTGGAGTGGAAAGGAAAGCCCACAATGGGTGGTACAATTACTCCTCTTATGTCTTGGGTTATCAAATTGAACTAGGCATAGGGAACAAGCTAGTAAGTAGCACGCCATTATAACCACTATTTCAGTTCTTGTGTCCAGGTTCCCATCTTTTGTTCTGTTCCATCCCAGACTTTATATATATATATATATATATATATATATATATATATATATATATATATATAGAGAGAGAGAGAGAGAGAGAGAGAGACTTTTTTTCTTTTTTTCATTTTCATGAGGCTTTATCATAGCTCTAGAAAAAAAAACAAACTAATTCCTTCTTAGATAAAAAGAAAATTGACATAGAGGCACTTGAATAATTTTTAATCGAACTTGAAATTATGTTTCTCTCCTACCACATGTTTTCATAATCAGATTCCTCTTTTTCATGTACCCTTGAGTAATGACAAAGTGATTATCAGGAACACTTCTCAAAATTAGGTAAATTTTATTTTTGCAACTTTATTATTATAACATTTCTCTGAGCATTCAAAATAGTGTCTGGCTGAAATATTAAAACTATGGCAGTTTTTTATTATTGTAATAATAAGATTTTTGTTTAAGAATATAAAATATTTGAAAAGTATAATACACAGTTTTTGACAAACAATTGTTATCATGAGTATGCAAAGTTGCTTCAGCATATATTTTGTCAAATTTTCTGCAATAAATTCTGTCGACATGTTTTTCTCAGTTGTAAATCCAACGTGTTTTGAACTTATTTACCATATAATATGCATAAATAATTAATAAACACATACTACTTACTGGATATATTTATACATGGACTTAATGTTTTTACATTAAAAGGAATATAAAAATAATAATACACAGCATCTATGGATCTCATATTTCTGGTTGGTAAAATTCAACTTAAGGTCTATTGACATTGACTAGGTATTTTCTGCTTTCCACTCCCTTCTCTACCCATCAATGGACTAGCTTGCTTAAAGTAAGATTTAGAACTTTATTTGTTTATTTTTATGATTTATTTATTTATTTTTCATTTATTTATTTATTTATTTATTTATTTATTTATTTATTTATTTTTACACTCCAGATTTTATTCTCCCCACCATCCAACCTCTGACTGTTTCACATCACATACCTCCTTCCCACTCACCGGTCTCCACGAGCATGTTCCCACCACCCACTCAAGCAGACATCTAAACTCCATGGGGCCTCCAGTCTCCTGAGAGTTAGGTGGATCTTCTCTGACTGAACTCAGCCCCAGAAATCCTCTGCTGCATATGTGTTGGGGGACACATATCAGCTGGTGTATGCTGCCTGTTTGGTGGTCCAGTGTTTGAGAGATCTCAGGGGTCCAGATTAATTGAAACAGTTTGGTCTTCCTACAGGGTCGTACTCCTTGTCAGCTTCTTCTAGCTTTTTCCGAATTCAACCACAGGGGGCAGCAACTTCTGTTCATTGGTTGGGTGCAAATATCTGCACCTGACACGTTCAGCTGTTTGTTGGGTCTTTTGGAGGACAGTCATGAAAGAACCCTTTTTTGAGTGCTCCATAGCCTCAGTAATAGTGTCAGGCCTTGGTGTTGATGAGTGGTCTATCTGAATGCACACCTGCATGCCAGAAGAGGGCACCAGATCACATTATAGATTCACTAACAATACTGGATGGTTTGTGTTCATCAAACAATTGTATAACTTTCGTCCATGTCCTAATGTAACATAATAAAAGAAGACATGCAAGACTAATTCACCATAAAGTCAGAGTTGTGACATCAAGGAGCTTTAATTTGATAACTTGAGAAACTGAATTATCAGACACTAACTCAAGCATAAGTAGAGGCCAAAAAGTGCTTCCCAGAAATGGCAATTATGGGAACTGTAAAAAAAAATTGTTATTCTAAGGCTGAATAATCTTGGCAAGGAAGATAAATGATCCTTTGTGACATTTATTCAAATCTTTTTGGTGTATTTGTTGGAATCCAGACCAAGGACTTCTTGTGCTATTCTAGAGGCTGAGTCTGAGTCAATAGCAGACATGAGGAAAGATCATCTGAGTTAGATAAGAGCCTGGGATAAAACTCAGCATTTATTAATATTTATGAACCATTGAATATATTTCTTTCCCCTCCCTCCCTTTCATACCACTATTCTTCTCTTCTTTCTATTGATATTTTATCTTCTCCCCTCAATCCCCCATTTTATTCATCAATTCCTTTTTTTTCTTCTGCATTCAAATATCAACAATGCACCTAACTGACCCTTGGATATTTCAGTTTTCTAGGTGATGTTGCTTAATTTTCGGTGGCTGTTTGATTACTTCGTGTAGCTAAAGGAAGTGTATACTATTTTAGATAAACCTAAATAGAACACTCTTGTATCTCTAATGACGAACCAGGAAAACATCAGTCATTTGAACTGTTGGTTATAATCCTCAGTTATCTTTCTACTTTGAGTTAGATATCACAACAATTATTAAAGTATTACCTAGTCACATAGATGCTCAAATGTTACTATATAGGTTAATATAGCTGTCACCACGGATCATTAGGGGATATTATACATAGAAGTTAAGGGGAAATTTATTTTAGATATATCTGGAATGTTGTTCTTTTCATAAACATAGTTGTTCTAATTTATTTTAGGTAAAACATGGCAAGATAAATGCTTTACAAACTCCTTAAACCTAAGAGACAGTGTGTACTATACATTGATAATACCTTTATAATACTTTTCTGGATGGTGTGAACCCATTAATGATAAATGTAGAATAAGACCATACAGATAAATTATATATCAAGAAATTTATTGAGGTAATGTAGCACATTGATTTTCTGTGATGGTCAGTCACCTAATGTTGAACATTATCAAAGGGCCTTATAAACCCATCATATCACTGAGCAATAAACTACAGCCTATCACAATTTATCAAACACTCAATCAAGTTTGACTTCACCACAGCCCTTAGTGAAGGAAACGAAATGAATTAATACAGAACAACAAAAATAAGGTCAGAAGGGAGAACTTGAAAAGGCAAAGGTAATGTATAATCCAGAATTAATGTCAAGTTAGGATGTAGAATGTGGGCCTGTGCTTTACAGTTCATTTTACCACTGAACTATGCAACTTGAGCAGAAGGAAGAATCAATATTAGATGCCACCCATCACTAAGTGGGTTCAGATAGTAAATATAAACTCCAAAGAAAATCAGGTTATGTACTGTAATCAGACCTGACCCATTGACATTTAAACTTTCTGTTTTATAATACATATTACCATCCACTTTCTCTAGAATAATAGGTACAAAATTTATACATATATACTAATTCTTTAATTTTTAATAATACATTCCTCATTGTTCAGGTAGAATTTTTCTTTGAAGATTTAAATACCAGGACAGCTCTCTGTGTAAGAAGATTGACTTCAAGTGTGGATTAAAAGCTTTCAGAGAAATCCTCCGTTCATTTATATTAGAGTCAGAGAATTTGATTTTCCTTCCAACAGAAATTGCTGCTTTATCCAGTTTGTGTTTCTAAAGGGCATCCTAAAAATTCCATTAACTTTAGGCCATACAAATGTTAGGTAGCACATACCACTGAATTTTACAGCCAACTTCCTTATAATTTCAAGTAAAAATTTGATTTCAAATCATGAGAAAACTACTACAGCACAACTTATTTTCAAATGTTAAAG
This sequence comes from Rhabdomys dilectus, assembly GCA_019844195.1. Lineage (NCBI taxonomy): Eukaryota > Metazoa > Chordata > Mammalia > Rodentia > Muridae > Rhabdomys > Rhabdomys dilectus. The sequence goes on along the minus strand of JADRCG010010526.1, from coordinate 1,932,657 downwards.
TGTAGGCAATAATCTCCTCTATAAATTTGTATCTATTGTTTCTCTTTTTCTTAAAATATTCCTACATCATGATATTTCAAATAACTTCATGCTCCTTAGTCTGTCATCCACAAGTTGTCACTATCCAAAAATCTTCACTATGCTAAGTCAATAGTCCTTTTTTGATATTTATGACATTATAAAACACAAATCCTCTCAAGATTTTTAAATGCCAGCAAGAAAATACAGACATAAGTCTTTGGTATAGTTTTTAGTCGGTTAATTTCACATAAGTAAAATTTTAAGTAAATTGAAAATAGTAAATATTCATGAGGTCTGTATAAATATAAGATGAATTTTTAATGCACTTCTGAAAACTACCTCGGCTTTTACAATGCAATATACTATGTGATCCAGTTTGGTTTTCTTAGCTTTGGTTTACAATTGATGTGGGTTAGAGGGAGCTGGATGGTAAAGGACTACTACTAAGGATGGCATACTAAATCCATATGGGGAACATTCTTGTGCTTCACATAAAATTAACCCTGTCAGAAAATTTAGCTGTACTTGTGGGGAACCACAGACCTAGATGTTAACCCAGAAACTGCTCTCTTGGAAACAACTTTGTTCTACTCATGCTGCCTCATCCTTCCTCAGCTTTGTGGGATGACTCTATGCTGCATAGAAGAATCTCAGTGAATTTTTGTCATATTAACTGGTTCCCTAATCTCTTCATGTTAGACACATCAACTCAGCAACAGTAATTTGGAGGAGCTGCACTTGGGAGAGAGGGAATAAGGCACACTTTGAGGACGAGAAGTATATCTCATTAAAGGGATAATCCTCCTCTCTATCATTTAAATATGTCTTCAAGTATGACAGCTTTCCTGAAGGTCCTTTTAGGTATAGGTGATAGGATGATAGGTTGGCCCATTTAGATTAGTTGCCAAAGGAAAGAGCAACATTAATTTAAGCTCACAATCTTTGGAAAGTTTAGATTGTCATGTTTCAGCACAGGACCAGAGGTTTTATTCAGATCCTATTCTTTTGACCAAAAGTCATATAGTAGCACAGGTCATAAAGAATTTAAGGCAAATTTAAAAACATTAGTTGCTACAATAACCACCTTTTATCAGGGAGAAACAGATTTTCTTCAATGGGCTCCATACAGCCTGCTAACCCATCTTCTTCCTTCATGTAACTGTTCAAAGCATCAATACACATGTGATGTTTTTTGTCTCCTTCAACATGCATTTAAGTCTTCCCCAAATGTAATTGTGTGTACCTGTGTCCTTGTCTTCAATTTACTGTGTTGCCAGGGTAAATGAGATGGGGTCCAATGCTGATTGGGATGAAAGTACACTTCTGTGTTCTCTAAGCCAGATATCTGGCTAGCTCTGTAACTGAATGATTTGCCAGAGTTCAAATCTTGTTGTAAAAAAAAAAAAGACAACAAAAACAAACAAACAAACAAAACGATAAAAACAAGCTTGAAGGAAAAGATCCAGGAAGTCTTTGTGAAAGAAGAAAATGTACAAATACTTATTCCATTTGCATGAACTTTAAAATGATGTCTTTTCATGTTTCCGTATTTCTATTTTATTCTCATTCTGACAAAGTTGGTAATGCTCTGCCCAAAGCATAAAGGAACTTAGAAGTGGTGAGTATCTTTCAAGTGCCAATTCTTTTTATCTGCAATTCTACTGCATCAATCTGATAGTGAACAGACAGTGTAGAAAAGCATAACAAAAAGGATGAAATGATAACAGCTGTGATAAATGATGGAGTCATTTCAGTGCAGACTTCGGTATGAAGCGATTTGATATGCAAATCCTTGTTTCTCTGCTCTGCCCGTTTCCAATGTGTTTCTCTACTTGTGCTTTATTTTGAATGTTTATTAACTCATCTATTCTTTATTAAATTTTTTCTCCTCTGTCTGCCATATGCTCTGTGTGCAGTAAATAATTTGTTGTATTAAAGCATGTTTTTAAATTTTTGTTTTATTTTAAATAATTTTAAGTTATTCAAAAGAATCTAGGTGGTTATGGACACTTTATTTTTTGTTGTCCTTATAATGAACTTAATAGTTATTCTGTGAAATGATTTTATTACTTCAAGTTTGACAGACTTTTTTTATATGAAGCACATACCAGCCTAATTTGATATCCAAGATAGCTCTACTACTTTGTTGATTTAATAAGTATCTAGTAAGAAAAAGTCTGAAGACCAGAAAAAAAAATGCTAAGAATATTCCCTAAGATTCAAGTGAACTTATAAATAATTAATCTTAGCCTTAATTCAACTTTTTAATGTTGTGCAACAAAAGGAATATGGAATAGAGGGATCCATTAAGTTTACTGATTTTTTTTAAACTAGCTTTCTAAAAAGAAGTTTTTCTACCTTATCACAGTGATTTTCAGTCCCACAAATCTCTTAGTGAAACCAGTATTGAGAGATGTTTTAAAAGATATAAATCTCTCCAACTTTTTCCATTTTTTTCCACATTAGATAAGTGTTCAGGCATCTAAACCTTCAATCTGAAAAGATTGTCTCATTATTTGACCCTTGTAATTTTCACACCAAAAATAAACTATAGCAATTCTTTAAAATTTATAAGTTAACAAGATCAGGTAGCTAGGTCATCCTTGTGTCTTCTAAACATCCTGTGTTGATCCATTTGTTACTGCCTTCCATAAAGCAGGCAAAAGCATGTGTGATAGCCACTAAGACTTTACTAGAAGAATTTCTTTTGCTGAATAAATAGTAATTTTTACCAGTTGAAAGAAACCTTGATAATTATAGAAAAAAATAATCTTGTTTCTCATTATCAAAAGTACCTGGAGTCACAGGAAGAATCTACCAAGGAATCATCAAAAAAATCTCCAAAGACTCCAGGTTCATAGTGTATATGTTAAGAACTGCATAGATTCAAACCATACTACCAATCATTTTTATGATATCTGGAATTGCCAACATTATTTCATTTATTGAAGATGGAAAGTTATTTAATCTCACAATCTCATACTTCAAATACAATTTAGCTGTTCCTTTAACTTTGCAAAAGAAATGCAAGTATATTTCCATTTATCTCATGCACTACAAACTTTCATAAAATGAAACATTTCATATGGTGCCTTAAACTTATTTATTCAAAGTTTAATTCTGATGCACAGTTTAATTTATTTTCAGATTTTTAAAGAATAATTTCATGTCACATTATGCAACCTTACATTGTCTACCTTATGAATATTAATAAAAGCAATTTTTCTAAAATGATTATGTAATATTAATGTTTGAAAACTAATATATTTTTTCTTGAAACAAATTAGTTATTTTGAAGGCCTGATCTTTCTCTGAACTCTTCATATATTATTTTCATTTTGTCTTATAAACTGTGTGGGTATGAATCACAAAAACAGAAATAAATGATGCACAGTGAGGAAATAGGGGTCTGTGACTGAGAAACAACTACATTATTTTAAAATTTATATCTGATCGATTCTCTGCTTCAAATATTTAAACAGTGAGGTTTTCTTCATCAGACCTTGATGAGATCTTAGAACGCACGGATTGTGGAGAACTCTTTATGTCTTACAGCGGAACACCAAGAATTTACATTATTATTAGAGTCTAGATTCCATATTTCAGTATCCCAGAACCCAAAAAATATATTTGTAGCATTTCCCCTCAAACCCAGTTATTTTGATGTTAAGTCTTTGGAAAAGTACTCCAATTCCACCTAACGGCCTGTAGTGTTTTACAGGGATTTACCTCTCTTGTCAATTATGAAGGAAAGTTCCTAGAAACAAGGCATATTTTCCATTGAAACTTCTGCCAGGCCTATTAGAATAGAACTTGGAAGACTGCAGACATAGGGGTACTTTGTGTTCAGAGCAAAATTAAAATTTGTCTTTGCACTCCTAGTTATTCCTTTTTCACACCTTTGTTGGGCCTAACATCTTTGTAACTATCAGTTGGAACATTTTATCACACAACAGTGTTACATCATCTGAAAATCTAAAAAAGTCCTCATATAGTATCTGACCATATGAAAGGTGCCCCTGCTTTGCTACAATCCACATATTGACTCTAGACATGTGTTTTGTTTAATAACCTTTGTTATGATTCTATTAAAAGTTCATGAAATTCCTACCTCAATGGAACATGAAATCTGGAGAAAATTAAATCTGTGTTCCTGGGCAGTTGACACTCACATTTGCCTGGAGAATAAACCACACTTTGTCCCTGGAGATAAACATTATTCTTTTCATTCACATAGTTCTGCTGTGTCATATATGTTAGACATTAGCTGCAATACACATGTTTTTCAAGACTTCTGAAAGCTTTTCAGGAAACACTGATTGGAATTCAGAAAAGAGTTTTTTGTTTTTTCTTTTCTTTTCTTTTTTTTTTTTGTGCTGCGTTGCCCTTTGATTGGTTTGTATATGTGGTAAAAGTACACAGAAAAGAATTTTTGTATGATATTAGACACTATAAGTGGCTAGGAATATGAAGGTCATTCACAATTTCAAAACTCATGATACTGATAAAACAATGTAAATCACCATTAATTATTTGAACATTATTTTTTTTTACTTTGAGATTAAATTAAAATAACATTTTTTTCCTTCCAAACCTTGACATATACTACCTTTGTCCCAAGTTCATGGACTCTTATTTTCATCAATTATTATTATAGGCATATATGCATATTAATATAGGTATATATCTAGAAAGATTGCCTGTTCAATCTGTATAATTTTATTTGTCTATATATTTTCAAGGAGAATCATTTCATATTAGAGAATCAATTTTTTCTGGGAAAAACTATTTCACCTATTTTCAGCATTGGTCATTTAGCCTCAGTCTTTAGTATAGGTTGAAGGTTACATGGTCTTTTTCATCTCTGTTTTGGCATGTCAATTGCTGTTTCCTATTTCAGCCCATGTTTGGGCAGTCATGTTAGTAAGACTTACCACATTACTAGGAGACGCAGTTACACAGAAATCCTCTGGCTTTTAGAATCTTTCTACCAGCTATTATGCAATGTTTCCTGAGCCTTAAGTAAGGAAGTTATTTTGTAGATACATTTATTGGGACTAGTTTCCATAAATCTTCATTTTGATTGATTTGGGGTTTTCATAAAGGCCTCCTCCTTGTTGCAAAGAGAAGTGTCCTTGAGAGAGTCAGGGATCTTATTTGTGAATATAAAGATAAATATTTAGAATGTCAGTATGGATTATATAATTTGAGTTTAGTGATTGTAAGTTCTTCTGTTTGATAGAGTACTTATTTCATTCTCTGATGATCTTACTCCACAATCATTCTACTATGTATGAAAGATGACATGGTCCTCTTTGTTGTGGGTAGATCATGCTTACTTTCAATTTAGTTTATGTCTTTGGATTCTGGTAGGTTTTATTTTTTAAGATTTTGGAGCTTATATTCTATTTTTCATTGCTTTGTTTTAAACATGGTAACTCTGTATATCCTGAATGGCCTTGTTGCTCTTTTTCTAATCCTTGTTATATTAATGAGAACATACACTATAATTAAAAGGAAATGGTAATATTCATATTGTCCTCAGAGTCCTTTAGCATTTAAGAGCATCCTTTTAAAATTTTCTTCAGAATGCCTGTTTTAAGCTTAGGGTAAAAATATAGCAATCAACATTATTAACCACCAAAACAGACATGAAAATGATTTTCTTTACTCATTAAACCAGTAAATAAAGCCTTTTTCAATTGTCATAGGTATCTCCCATTATACAGAAGAAAAGAACTGGCTTCCAAACTTAGGAGAGAAATCTCAGACATAATTACTTTTAGAGTATTAAGTAATTATTAAGTAATATTAAGGGTATATATTATTTATTGGAAAATACTGCAAACAAGCAAAGCAAATATTCATTTTGCAGTTGAGCGAAGTTGACAAGAAAGGCTTAGGAAATAGAAGATGACACATTGGATCTAAGCACACACTGGGCTTTACAAATTTCATCCAATGTTACTTTTCCTAGGTGCTTGTCTAATATTGTTACATGCTTTAGCATCTGCTACTGTGTAATCCTTGTCCATACTCATTAAATGAGTTACTGTTCTAACTTATTTTTTATTGGAAATTATATTTACATTTCAGATTTTATCCCCTTACCCCAATCCCCCCACAACCCAGAAACCCTGTATCTCATCCCCCCTTCTCCTGCTTCTATGAGGATATGCCCCCACCTACCCCCCCACTCCCAACTCCCCACCCTTGAATTCCTCACCCCCCACTCTGTGTTCAGCCTTCATGGGACCAAGGATCTCCTCTCCCACCTATGCCCAACAAGGCCATCCTCCCCTAGATATACAGATGGAGTCATGGGTCCCTCCCTATGTGCTCCCAGGCTGGTGGTTTACATGCTGGGGAGATCTGGTTGTTTGGTATTGTTGCTCTCCTCATGGGGCCACAAACACTTTCAGTTCCTTTGGTCTTCTCTCTAACTCCTCCATTGGGAAGCCCTTGATCAGATCAATTGTTAGCTGTGAGCATCTGCATCTGAATAGACCTCTAAGGAGACAGCTATATCAGGCTCCTATCAACATGCTCTTCCTGACATCAGCATCAGCATCTACTTTTGGTGACTGCACATGGGAAGGATACCCAAGTGGAATGGTCTCCAGATGATCCCTCCTTCAGAGTCTGTCCCACACTTTGTCTCCATAATTGCTCCCTTGAGTATTTTGTTACTCCTAAGTAGGACCAATGCATCCACAATTGGTCTTCCTTCTTCATGAGCTTCATGTGGTCTGGCTATTTCAAGCTTTTGAGCTAATATTCACTTATCAGTGAGTAAATACCATGCGCATTCTTTTGTGATTGGGTTAACTCACTCAGTATGATATTTTCTAGTTCCATCCATTAACCTAAGAATTTCTCAAATTTATTGTTTTCAATAGCTGAGTAATACTCCATTATGTAAATGTACTACATTTTTTGTATCCATTTCTCTCTTGAAGGACATCTGGGTTCTTTTCAGCTTCTGGCTATTACAAATAAGGCTGCTATGAACATAGTGGAGCATATGTTCTTGTTATATGTTGGATCATCTTCTGGGTGTATGCCCAGGAGTGGTGTAGCTGGGTCCCCAGGTAGTGCTATGTCCAATTTTCTGAGGAAATGCCAGACTGATTTCTAGAATGGGTGAATCAGCTTGCAATCCCACCAACAATGGAAGAGTGTTCCTCTTTTTCCCTATTGTCACCAGTGCCTTCTGTCACCTGAGTTTTTGATCTTAGCCATTCTGATTGATGTGAGGTTGTATTTCAGGGTTGTTTTGATTTGCATTTCCCTGATGACTAAGGATGTTGAGCATTTCTTAAGGTGCTTCTTGGCCAATCGAGTTTCCTCAGTTTTGAATTCTTTGTTTAGCTCTGTAACCCATTTTTTTAATAGGGTTATTTGGTTGTCTGGAGTTTAATTTGTGAGTTCTTTGTATACATTGAATATTAGCCCTCTGCCGGATGTAGGATTGGTAATGATCTTTTCCCAATCTGTTGGCTGCCTTTTTGTCTTATTGATAGTGTCCTTTGCCTTACAGAAGCTTTCCAATTTTATAAGGTCCCATCTGTCAATTCTTAATCTTAGAGCATAAGCCATTGCTGTTCTGTTCAGGAACTTTTCCCCTCTACCTAGGTATTCGACAGTCTTCCACCTTCTCTTCTGTTAGTTTCAGTATATCTGGTTGTATGTGAAGGTCTTTTATCTACGTGGACTTGAGCTTTGTATAAGGGGATAAGAATGGATTGATTTTCATTCTTCTATATGTTGACCTCCAGTTGAACCAGCACCATTTGTTGAAAATGCTGCCCTTTTTCCCGTGGATGGTTTTGACACCTTTGTCAATGATCAAGTGACCATAGGTGTGTGGGTTCATTTCTGGATCTTCAATTCTATTCCATTGATCTTCCTGCCTGTCTCTGTACCAATATCATGTTGTTTTTATCACTATTCCATGGTTAATTCTTTTCATAATCCTATTAATTTGTTAACTCTTACTTGGTAACTTTTGTTTTATTTCTTTACAGCTCTTTATTACTTAGCAATAATAGGGTGGGTGGTTTAAGAATACATAAAATGAAAATAATATCTAAAGAAATTATATTACTTTTTAAAAATTTTTATTAGTTATTTTATTTATTTATATTTTGAATATTCTCCTCCTCAGTTTTCCCTCTGAAAACCCCCTATACCACCTCTGTCCCCTGCTTTTATGAGAGTGTTCACCAACCACATCCACACATTCCCATCTCACCACCCTAGCATTACCCTATGCTTGGGCAGAAAAAAGTAATAATCATAAACTCAAGATACAAACCAATTTTCTTTGTCTTCTCTTCTAAAATAATGCTTTTTATAAAAAAATACTCTGTTATGCTATTGCTTTTTATTGAAGCTTTAAATTAATGTGATCATGTCATTATATAACTGCATTATTTTTATATAACTCCTCTATACTTGATGTCCACCTATAAGCAAACTTGTTTGTCATTTTTTTTTTACACAATTACGTGGCTACTTAATGAATTTTTATAATTGTGAAGACATAATTATGTTGTATACACTGCTAATAAAAGCACATTTAAAATGAAATTAACCTAACAAAAAGACATTTTAGAAAAACAAATTGTTGCATCTTTATTACTGCCTTGGTGAAAGAGCATTGTAACTAAAGTTATCAAGTCAATGTAAAACAATAAGGAAAGATTAACATTTGCATTATTATGAGTAAATTATACCAGTTATTTATATGATGCAACATGTATTTTTTTCTTATCATATTCTAACTAATTTTGTCATTTTTTTCTGGGGAGAGTATAATGATATAAGTAAGCAGTGCACCAAGCAAACTGAGCATGTTATTTCAATTTGTTCTATCCCACCCCCTTTGTAATCACTATTTAATATTTCACTGTTTGATTTAGAAAGTATGTTATTTTTATTGTCTTTTTATTTTAAAGAATAGGATGAGAATTCAATGCATAACTCTTTTGCTTAAAATATGTTTGAGGTCTTTTATTAACTTCACTATTACTGTGACAACTTTTCTTCAATGATGCATTCTCTGGTGTGTTGACTATACAAAAAGACAAGTCTATTCTCAAGACTATCTGGGAAAGACACTGATCTATAGAGAAAGAAGTGTGAAAAAAATGTCACAATGTTTGGGAAAGTATGGAGTAATAAAACAGGCAGTAAGAGGAGGAGGGCTTAGGAAAGAGAATGATGAATATGTTCAAAGCACCTCTATGAAATTCTCAAACATGTAATAACATTTTCTAAAATTATATATTTTGCTTTATTATTATTATTAAAATTGTAATTATTTATTTTCTTTTTGTTTCTTAATACAATCTCCCCCTTTGTTTAAGTTCCCTGAACTGTTCACATGAAGACAATATAGCACTCAAGGTTTCAACCTCTTTTGTCTACAAAATAAATATTTAAACTGTATATTACTCAGAGTACTCTAGAGAAAATCCTGACAATATAAAGTAAATTTAGTATATCATAAATAATAATAAATAAATTTGTTAGAGTAGCTTATAGACTGTAGTCCATCTTGTTGGTCAGTGGAAGAATATCCTGGTTCTTGGGTTGTGGGTGTACAGCCACGCCCCCAGAACCCAGGCTCCTGTCTTGAGGTCTGATCTCCATTCAACTACACCCTTTTGTCATGCAGGGCACAGGTAGAGGGCATGATTAACTGGTCCCAGTCCCTAGAGAAATTTAAATACTAATGAGGTACCTGAAGGCCAGAGAGTTGAGTCAATTAAGCATACTTTCCCAGCTCCTCCCTCCTCTATCCCTCCCTATTTAACTCAGGACTGCCCTGCGTTTTGCTGGGGGTAGGGGGGTTCACCCAGATCCACTCACCATCCATCATGCCAATAAACCCATTTTGAAAACCCAAGGACTTTCCTGTGTTTGAGACCGCACTGTGAGGAACCTTGGAGCCACACGAGCCTAACTTCCCACTGGTGGAACCCAGAGCGTTCTCAGACAACTACACACAACCCACCCTGCAGTTCTCCAGCCACAGTTACCTACACATCTAGTCCAAGAATAGCTACAGAAATTCCAAGAATCCAATAATTGTTTAGTCTAAGAACTGAATGTCTCAGCTGGTCTCAAAAGCTAAGAGCTGGATGTCTCAGCTGGTCTTAAGCAAATTCTAAAATTCTACAGAAGTAAACTTTAATGCAAGTTAGGTAAGCAGACAAAGAGCAAATTCTTCATTTTTCTTTGTCCTTTATTTAGGATAACATGAGAATGTATAATCGAGAATTAGGGTAGATCTTCTGACATGAAGTTATTTGGATTTTGAAGATCTTTTATGAAGATCTTCCTACATCAGACTTTCAATTAACTAAAAATCCCCCATAAACGTACGCATCCACTGGGGATTATAATTAATTTCAGATGTAGTAAAGTTTATAATAAAGAATAATAACATTTTCTGTCAATGTATTGTTCTCATGACCTTGTTTTTAAAACACAGTTGATTCACGTGATAATTAAGGTATTCAAATGGAGTAAAAACTTTGTAGGTTTTTGTCATCCAAAAAGAGATTTTTATGTACAGAGAATAGAATCAATGTAGCTGTTGTCTTTCCATGAGTGTTTCACTTTCTATGTCTCAAATAAGCACTGGAAACTCTTTCCTTCTGAAGTGACAGTATGTAATATCTGATCTGCTTCTATCAAAATAATTTCTAGACTAAACATAAAGACAACAGACTTAATAAAATTAAAAACACAAAAATTCTGTGAGTATACTACACTTCATTTTTTATTCCAGTTTAGTTATTCCAGAATACTCAATATTCTGCCCTCAGATCATAGGAATGATACAACTGTTAATAAAATTAAAAACACAAAAATTCTGTGAGTGTACTACACTTCATTTTTTATTCCAGTTTAGTTATTCCAGAATACTCAATATTCTGCCCTCAGATCATAGGAATGATACAACTGTAACTAAAGTCATAGATTTAGGAAATCATAGTCAACATCTTATCATAGTTACCATAAGCATGAAAACATTAGCTGTTATATTTTTACAAGTCTATATTACACAAAGCAAAGCTTTGGGGAACTTAGTAAAGTGATCTTGCTGACATTTAGTTAAATATTAAATCTATTATATATTTTTTTTTAAATTTAACCAGATTCTCTTTCCATAAACAATTCTTATCTGTATGTACATTTCTGAACTATAGTCTATGGTCAAAATATTCCAGTTATAGGGAACATTAACCAAAAAAAAAAAAAAGCCAGGTTTTCAGTATAGATCAATAAATTACTATACTGTGTATTTCAGATCATCGACAGTGAATAATGTGTAAAAAATTCCAGATTCCAAATGATTAGCAAAAGTAGCTGTCTTAACTTCTTATATCACAGCAATTGCAAAAGCAATGGTGCTAGCAATTAACATTATTGAAGCTTTTATACGAGCAATAATCAAGCCCAGTACTCTCTTGGTTCTGCTTAAAGCCTGATTCATTTCTTCCAGTACTTGTAAGCTATTTTTAGAATAACAAGGTTCTATGATACACAGGACACTAAAAGAAAAGCGGGTTGATAGACCTCTGTATCTCACATGCTGGATTTCAAAACACAAACACAATTAGAAGGTGTACAATCCATGCAACTTACATTAAATACTGTAGAAGAAACAAAAGTATTTTTACCTTGACAATTAAAAGAGCCTTAACATATGTGCTAACACCTGTTTGAAATCCAGATCCTGCCACAACTTCATCTCTTGATAACATAACATCATAGAGAACTGCAGCTAATTTTCCAATATGTTTCTGGAAATGTCCAGAACTAGCTTCCAAATGAAGACTGCTATTTCCAATATTGGATTAATTTCTAGATTAGTCTATGATTGAGTATGAATAACTGGTCACATTTAATAACAATACAAGAGGCATTATAACTTCTGTTTTTTATTTTATGTTTCACAAGGCCTTAAAAATGTGAGGCAAGGAAGCTTGTCCTATCAGGGTATAGGTAAGCAATGATGAGTCAGAAACATATGTTCATTAGCATTTGGAAGAATAGATTGATGCTCTTTATCCTATTCAAGTACTGGAAAGAAGTTCAGAATTTAAGGGTAAGGAGCCATCTCAAGTGTCATGCCAAATACCATTGGATTCATGTTAGTTGTAAACTTTACAGTTGTAGTCGTTATGATTAGGAGGAAGTTTAAAGACAATTGCAATGTATTTGGTGTAATTCTACCACATCTCTGCATGTGATAACTATACATAGTGAGATTATGAATTTAAAGATTGCTGCTCTTATGAGCTTTGATGCTGTATATACTGCTGATAAAATTATCCATGTCCTGAGGTCAGTATTTCTATTTCGGTCAAGCTTCATGAATGGCATATATATTGGGAATACTTTTTATTTCTGCCCATCATGTAAAAGCTTCTCTTTCAACATTACCATGTTGGCAGCCAAAGTACATGGCTTGAACCTGAAAATGGACCCCAAGACAGGGTTATTAGATTAACAGGCTGGCAAACCAAGGACGGGTAAGATTCTGCACAGAGCCTTACCAACCTAAGATATAAGTACATTGCAATAAGTAATGCATATTCCATGATGGGTAAGGAAAGCATTCTTGTCAGAATGACCTAAGACAAGCTTAGTCTTGTTAATGAAACAAAAAAAGGGGGGAGGCAGAGAGCCTTTGGAAATGTTTGGCAAGAATCTGACATTGGCCAAGGACAAGGAAGTGGGCTTCAGGCAGGAATCTGACTAGGCTAGAACAAAGAAGTTATTTCAGGCAGGAATCTAAATTTTAGGCTAGAACAAGGAAGTAGACTTCAGACATGAAAATGACTTTTAGGACAGAGAAGTAGGCTCAGATACTTTGTTTATCCTGATAAGCCTCTAGAAACAGTGATCACAGAAGTGTTTAAGTAATTGGGTTTAATGCCTAGCTTGTTCTTTGAATGTTTGTGCTTATTGTCTTGCTTGTTCCTTGACTATTTGCATCTATTGTATTGCTAGACCCTTGACCTAGAACTGACCTTAATACATGCATGTAATTAAACTGATATAAAAGCAAAAAGTAGGAGGAAGAATGGAATGGAGGTTCTAGGGAGGGAAATTGGGAACGGGGATGACATCTTTATTGTAAAAAAATAAAATATCCAATAAAGAATTAAAAAAATAATATTGTTACTGGTGTGAGTGTGTGTGTGTGTGTGTGTGTGTGTGTGTGTGTGTGTGTGTGTGACTGTGGACTTGTTGAACTGGTTGGTAATTTCAATGTTTCAAATTATCAAATTCTGATCTTTTCATTAGGAATTGAAATAAAAGGATACCACTCCAAGATTAATCTTATGTAATATAATTTTGTATACTCAGTCCTAAATTATTTTAAATAATTGTCACTATTTCAACTTTTAACTGGATAAAGTAGAACTTTCAGATATTCTTGGAATTTATGGTCTTTCAAAGAAAGAAGTGTATTTTTCTTCCCTACTTCATAATGTTGGTATCATGATATAATCATCAGGATACCAAGTAGGGAAAGACTAATGAAAAGACTGGTTCTTCTTCCAGCATCCTGGAGGCAAGGGAGCAGCAGTAAATCTTCTAGTTTAAAATTTTAAGTACCAAGTAGCCCTTGTGCATTCTGGACAATACAGCCATCAAATTTGCCTCCAAGCCTGCCACCCTCCTCATCAATTAAAACGTAATTGGTCAAAAACTGAAGAAATCCAAGATATACAAGATACCCATGATACACAAGAACAACATTTTATCTCAAATTATTCACTGGAATACCAAGTACCAATAAGAAAAATGAGTATACTTTATCTATAGTGTATTTGAACTGTATTATGTATTACTATGTTTGTGTATTGTATATGAAAGAATATCTGATCTAGTAATTAAAATACAATTAATGTGTTTTTCCTATACTATTTGTGACATGCTAGGTAAATCACTAACAACAATATTGATGAAGAAACCAATGCTTGGCCCAGTTTCCACTGTGATCAAATATTTATTATTTCTTTATAATAACATCAAAGACTCACACAGTGGTAATTAAATATAATGCTCTTTCTGATTACATAATGATGACAAATAATCTATATTACCATAAGGGATAGTAAGTGGCTGAAAAGGAGCTTCAGATGCTTCTGTCTGAACCTGATGAATTGTAGTATACAGTTTTATAGTACTTAAGGAAGATTTATTTGTTAATAAAATAATAATTCATAACTAGACAAATAATCCCTAATCATTTCACATAATTATGACTGTATTATTTAATGACTATTTCAGAAGCAATTTAAAATCTTTGTTTAAGATATTGAGTGGCATTTACTTATTAAAATACTAGAAATGAACTCATGTTTTACAGGCTCCCCTGATTGGACGGCAAACTTACAATGCATGTTTGAAATTGTAAATAGAGGGAGACATGAAAAATCCCGACATAAAAATATCAAGTAAATTTAGATTCACCTAAGGTGTTAGTTGTACTCAAATGTCACTTGGGATAATTCTGTTGCAGACTCTGAATTCAAGCACAGGGGAGATGCTGCGGCTCTATAACAGTGATCTCACCATTTAAAAAACACTATTCCTCATTTCTACATTCTAGGATAGAGTGTGTTACTTTAGCCTACAGGCAATATCTAGGATGGAAGGAGAGCTCCAGCACATAGACAGTTACAACTCTCCCAGAATGCTTTAGACTCTCATGTACTCTTACTGAAATCAAACAAAACTGCAAGGTGTAGAAATACGAAGCAGACTATACAACTGTGCCAAGACATATCATATATTTCAAAGAAATTTTAAAATAAAGTTGACCAAGTATCTTTTTAAAGAAAATTTAAGTTAAAAGATAAATGTGAACCATAAATTGTATAATCTAGTGACAAGTTCAAATAAATAAAAGCATTAATTTATGAACATGTAAAAATTCAATGCAGGAATAACGAATAAATAGGTAAAATTGGAAATGTTAGAGAACAAAAAGTTATTGATGTCACAATACATGAAATATAAGGATATAATTTCAATCAGTTCAGTGAACATTTATGTCATATATATTATATTCTCTCTCTCTCTCTCTCTCTCTCTCTCTCTCTCTGTCACACACACACACACACACACACACACACACAAACACACACACACACTCACAGAGTAACATTTGGAAATAATATATATTCCAAGGATGTTATTAAACCACTAAGTTCAAAATAGTATACCCATAGTTGTTTTGAGAGGTATCATAAAAAGTTAAAAAGGAAAGTTAAGAAAATGTACATTATTATATATTAGAATTTTATGTTGAAAGGTGTATGTGACAAATATTCTAGAAGACACGTCATGCATGTGTTTAAAATGAATGAATAAAATTGAACAAATTGACACAGAATTTCTAGAATTGAAGATAAATCACGACAGAGATCAAATAAAAAACAAAATGAGCAAAGTAGAATGTTCTAAAAAATTAATAAAGGTTTAAGACCAAGATAATTCCAAGGACTGACCAAGTTAGAAGTGAATCATTAAAGTTTAACATGCTGCCACTGGAGTAAAAAAGAATCACATACTCTAGAGAGAAAGGGCAGATAAGAAGGCAGACTCCAATAAAAGCAAAGACCTCTCTGGCCATGAAATGTGGAATGAAAGAGCAAATCCATTTTATTCAAATTGTTATTATAAAGTAAAGGAAGATAGTTAAATTATGGGTCTTTGACTAATGGGACTGTATGTGAAGGTGAAATTGATGTGGTAAAACTCACAAAAAGTTCTGACTTAACATTTTTAATGGACTAGTATATTCAAGCAAGTAAGAAATTTGAAAAGATAGTTAAAGATATATAAAGATATATAAGGAGTTAAAAGTTACTTACTTTTAGTGAAATTGTAACTTTAAATATGTTTTCTTGAATATATGAAAACATACTCTAAAATTTATGATGATATGAAAATCACATACGACTAAATTAGAAAAACACAAACTACTGAAGATTTTATGTCACATTATTTATGCATATATATATATATATATATATATATACTTATATCTCCTACACACATAAATAAATGCATATATACATAAATGAAAACTCTTGCTATGTAGGCATAAACCACCATTAGGAGATTATAACTTTCATCGTGATTAATAAATGTTAGAAATTAAATATATATTTTCTCATATATTTGAAAAAATAGGTCAAATACAAATATGATTGATTCAACAATTTTTAGAAACAGGACAATAAAAATAACAGAATATTATTTAAAATCCAAATAAAGTAGTATGACTTTTAAAATTATTGATAAAAATGACTGTGAAATATTTCAAATATAGACAAAAATCTCAATCATAAAATAGCATAAACTGTATGCTAGTTCTATGCCACTTCTAGAAGAACCATGAGGTAATGTAACAGGAAATAAATAAAATTTAATATGAACAAGTAGTAAAATATAACTATCCACAATTAATGACAAAAGAAATTAGCAAAATAAAATACTAATGTGCTTCACATTGACAAAAATGAGCTGAGAGAAAACTGTAAGATAAAATATAAATTTATAAAGTTTAAATGAGATGCATAACTCCCTATTGCAAAAGATACTAGCATAGGATACAAAGTAAGATTATGCAGAAGTTATAAAAATATTAGCCACAGGGTACATATATCTAATTAATAGAAATTTTAGTCTGAAATAATTATATAAAAAGGCAATATGAGAAGTAATTTTAGTATATTATTCCCTTACCAAAATTACTGTCCTAAATTACATTTCCAGTAACAGCTTAAAAGGAATATTAGCCATCTCCTATGTTTTTAATATCCAAAGATAAGTCTTTAAAGATTGTTTTCTAGGAATAAAACTGAATATTTTCTTTAAGTTTTGAAAAAAAGGTAAGATTCTATACAACAACTGAATTCTTATAAATTATTTCCTTCTAATGTTACACTTTTAATTTTAATCTAATACTCTAAAAATTGATTTTGAATTTGATAATATGATTACTATTTGAATCAAAGTTACACAATAAATTACAGTTGCATTTTTATGTACTTCTATCCAGCCTATCACGTTACTCCATTGGGGTTGCTGTCTTACTTTACTCTTATTTTGACTGTCTGTACTTTTTCAAAGTACAAAGATAAGGGAAATAGAAAGTGTCTATACATTTAATCTTCACTACATTTTTGAGAAATGGGCCATAGCCCTTGAATTTTACATTCACAAATTTTATAACTAGGGAATTATGCTCCGTTTAGTACCAAATATGCAAACATTTAGAGGTAGGTATTTACACAATATGATGAGATAAAAACATGATTTCTATTTTTGCACATCTATTTGTAACTGTGAGGGAAACACTAGAATATTTTCTGGCAAGAAATCATAGATCTATTTATCATCAATTTGTTATGCCTTTTAACTACCAATGGCCTTACATTCTGATTAGAATTCTAGAAAGTTGAGTTACCTGTACTCTTTAAGTATTGTGTACTAATATATTTCATGGTAGGGTAGTTAAACTGCAAGAGTGAACCATGGACAAGTTAACAATTATCTCTTGGCCCCTCCATCCTTATTAATTATGGTCTTCTTATAGAAAAGCATCACATTTCTGTCACACACTAGAGCACTAGCTGCCTTTGGTGTAAGAGTATTTGAAAGTTTTAAGAATGATGACTGATATTATGATTCCTATTGAAATATCCAGAGTTCTCTTTCATAAGAGTAAAATAATAAACTCTTAAAAGTGGTTATTTACTGTTTTAGTTAGAGTTTTACTGCTGTGAACAAACACCATGACCAAGGCAACTCTTATACAGGACAGAGTTTACCTAGGGTTGGATTAAAGGCCCAGAAGTTCAGTCTATTATCATAAAGGCAGAAGCATGACCATGTCCAGCCAGACATGGAATGGGAGAAGCTGAGAATTCTACTTCTTGATCTGAAAACACTAGGAGGAGACTGGCTCCCACATGGTTAGGAAGATTTCATTTCCCACATCCACAGTGTCACACTTCCTCCACCAAGACAACACCTATTTCAAGGACATACCTCTTAATAGTGTCACTCCCCGTGGTCAAAACATTAAAACACATGAGTCTATAGGGGCCAAACATATTCAAACAACTACACTACTGAGGGAAATTCTTTAAAGAACCTCATATCACTTCACATGTATAGGAGATAAATATTATGTTGCCTCTCTATTTTAAAGTATATGTAACAAGATGAAATGTTCAGCACAAATAATTGTTTTGGAGACCCAAGATAGTGCAGCATATAATTTTTTTCTATTTTGTGCAAAGAAAGCAGATTAATCTATGTACCTCAAAATTCTCTTTCATAACACTAGCTGTTTTGTGACAAACAAGTACTATTTTGTCACCCATTATATCCATGAGTAATAGGGTCACATTAAGAGTTGTAGCACGTGCCATTAACCATAGGTACTCTAAAATATCTTGGCCAGCATCCAACTCTAATCAGAAGCTTATCTTTTCAGTACATTGGTTTAAACCCTTGCCTAGATACCAAAGATGAGAGAAAGTTTGAGTTTATAGATTACTTAGCCTGTACTGTTCATACAACCTACAGCTTATTGCAGTAATTCAATGGAACTGTTACAGAATGAGTTATGTTGACTCAAATCAATGCTTTCCATTGAGAGGAGAGTAGCAGAGGAACAGTCTGCTTATTTGGTGGCATAAAGATATCATCTATTCATTGCAGAAAGCACATGTTACTCAGAATTGCCATTCACCAATCAAGTTTCTCACATTACAGTCTTATTAAGAATACTGCATTAATATTTTTAGGGCCAGCCACTTCTACTTTGATATCACTCCCAACAAAGACTATTAACATTCTAAAGTTATCTTCTAATGATCTAATGTAGAAAAATCCCTTTCGGAATCTAAGATTGAAGTCTCTGGAGATGCAAGAATGGCAAAATCACCAAGTATTCCACTTGAAGTTCAAGTATTGTGGTTACAAGAAATGAATTAATCTTTTTCTCAATACATGTTTTTTTTTTAACCTCAAAAATATCAATAGTACATTAATTTTTCTTCTGCTATGAAAAAGCACTAAATTCTCAAGCTTGAGTCTATGGAAACAGAAAGTCGACTAATGCAAGTCAGCTTTTTAGCTCAACATTGTATCAGCTATGTTCCTTAAATTATAACTTACCTTCACTGAACGCTGAGGAGGCTAACTCCCTTCCAGAAAAGTAGGATGGTGGTATTCACATTCATATCACCAGGGATTCCTTTCACATTGCTGTAAAAATGATCCTTCTTCAAATTGAGTCCATTATTGACCTAGTCAATTACTTTTTCTTTCCATTTTTTTTGAGGTACTGATTTTCTCCAATATACTGAGGTACTGTTTCTGTACTCAAAAGATGGCTATGTTCATCCATACTTTAGTCTTTCTCACTTTTTTAAAATTATGTTGAAATTTCTACAATATGCTAAGTCTGAAAGATTAAAGTTGGTGTTTAACTATTCTTTACTGTTGTTTAATTTCATAACAAAATATACATATTCAAGCCCATTGTACAAATGTGCATGTACACACACACACACACACACACACACACACACACACACACACACAGAGAGAGAGAGAGAGAGAGAGAGAGATACAGAGACAGAGACAGAGACAGAGACAAACACAGAGTCATTTATACTCAATTTATTTTATAACGACTAAATCAAACAACACTTGACATAAGTGTTTCCATATAATGACCATTAAGCAAATAAACAATTTACCAATGTGTACAATGACATGTAACTTGACTTCTATTGGATGATGGTTTAATAGGTCTTAATGTGTAAAATAATTTTTAAAAATTATGAATTTCAGTATTTTAAGGGGAAAATGATATGCCAATGTCCTGTCATTATTAACAGTACTTATACATTGTAAACCACTAGCAACAAATATTGCCATTTTTGATTCATATTATAATTTATTTGTTGGAGATATTCCTCCTAAAAACACAAGTCATTTTTTTTAAAACACATGTATCAACAACCTTTAAAACAAGATTCAGTACTCCATCACACAATAGTATTCTTTTACTCTAAAAATATTACTTATTCAAAATAATTAACACAATTTATAGACATTAGATTTTCTTTTATGTTTTATTAAAAATGTATAGCATCATATGACTCAGGGAATATAAAGAAAATGAGACATAATACTTTAAGTAAAATTTCTATTACTGAGGATACAGCAGCGAGTTTCAAATCCTCAAGTGACAAACAATACCACTGCTCTTAAAGTATTTTAAATTTTGAGAGGTGTATTTATTAGCCTGATTTCCAACCAAGGTGTTTTGCAGTCTGTAACTAATGAACAAGAAAAAGAAGACCAAATGTCTGATATTCACAGATTAAATTAGAAATGTCTTCATTAACACAGTGTGAAGCTAAGAGACCACAGAGGAAAGCACAACACTATTATAAAATATATATTATTCCTTAAATGTGTAAGAGGATGAAGGAAAGTATTGGTTTCAACAGAAATCTTTTAAGTGAAAGCATGCACTTATTTTTAGACCAGACAATGACATAGAAAACTGACTTCATCAAGTGTCCCCACTGGGCACACCAATGAGTCAGACATTCAGTTCTGGCTCCTAGTTTTAAAATTCTCACCATCATTAAGGATGCTCTAAATATCTGAGTGAGGGAATTGTACTTTAAAGGCATTCTTAATTGCTTTATTGTAATTATGAAGGATGAAGACAATTTACATTTGGTGTTCTAATCTCCTGCCCTTTAAGTTATTAAAAGAGAAGTATCTTTATCAAATATTGATTTCCTGAACAGAAAGAGGAGTCCTCAGGGATAATAGACACTGCCATGTTACTTTAAAATTTGGATCTTTTCTTTCCAAGGGCACTGTAATTTTTCCACATTCCCCGGCACTGTGACCATTTTTGAGATAAAAAGTTCATTTTCAGCCTTGATAAATATTTTAGATGAAGAAGTAGTTGAACGCGAAAATAAGTGTTAGGAAATACACACACAGGCTCATTGTTGTTAGTTTTCATATCTAAGACATTTAAATTTTTCATATTTTGATTGGTAAATGATGAGCTATATAAAATATAACATGGACATATATATTTGCATTTTCAAGATTGAAATTTCATGTTCAACAAAATTAAGGAAATTTTGCTCTAAGTTATAGAATGGAGAAACAAGCATGGGTGCACCTGTGCACAAATGTGCATACAAACATACACACACTCAAACACACACATATACACACACACACATGAACACACACATACATATGAACACACACAAACATGAACACACACACACACACACACACACACACACACACACACACAGTCCTTCTTAGTAATTAATTCCATTGGCCACATGGAAACTGTGGTCTGACTCCAAAACACAGAAACTCTTTTCTGTAATCACTGTATTCCTTCTGTCCCCTCCCTTCACTACTTCCATTTCTCCCTTCTTTCCTTCCTCCTTCCTTTTTGCCTTCCTCTCTTCTTCCATTCTTCCCTTCCTTCATCCTCCTGACTTCTGTCGATTGTTTTTCTCTCTATTACCCATATTCTTTCTTATGCTTTATATTGCCCTTGCTTGATTAATTTTCACCTTTGTGTAAATTTCTCAAATACTTCTAGTATATATTTTCTATAAAAAGAACTTTCTGTAGCTATACTACCACCCTACCCACCAGTCATGCTCAGAAATGTGCCAGAACTAACACAAGAGAAGCAAGACTTCAAAATGCTGAGTTTTCTACAGCACTCTTCAGGAATATAATATTTCACTGTATATGTTAATCCCCTTACATAAAATCAGATATATGATAAGAAATATTTGCTAATATTTCTCCAGATCCTAGGTATAATCTATCAAAGTGATACTAAAAATTAGTTAATTGAACTTAGCTTTTAAAAATGATCAAAATGAGTATATTAACAAATGAACTTTTATGAGGGTATGTTATACATTTTATTAGTAATCTTCTACTTCAAAGAAGAACAAGTAGAAACAAAAAATTCCACTTTGATTTCCCTGCTGCCATTTAGAGATATGTAGGCTGAATATCCCAGTCAAGTCTGAGCTAATTTTTGTAATTGAAACCACAAATTATTTCCATCTTGGAGGTATGAAACCACAAATATTTTACTTAATCTTAAACCCCATAAACTAGAAATACGACACCACTCTCAAGGAACTAAAGATCAAGGTGCTGGCAGAGCCTTGTTGCCCCAACTAAAAAAAACGAGAATGATTGCTATTTTAATTTTTTTCTTCCTCCACAGAATCAGCCAGACATTTGTTTGAGTATATATTACCGCAATGTACATCTCCATGGTCACTTGGTTTTTGTAGTTTTTTTTTTTTTTTCAAATTCCTAGGAGCTCTCAAAAAATCTGCTTTATACTACATATTTTACCACCAGACTGAGGCTATTCTCTCTCTCTCTCTCTCTCTCTCTCTCTCTCTCTCTCTCTCTCTCT